>OX418218.1:62366097-62923969 GCA_948455865.1 Conomelus anceps
TTTATTGAATTCATCTTTACTGAGCAGTTTTTCTCTTTGCCCCTTTGCTTCTTCGATAATTATTTTCAAACTCGAATGAAGATAGTCAGTTGAGACTAAAGCTGTTTTTTCTTTATCAAAATTTGATCTAGTCAAAATTGTTTTCTTAAGTTCATCTATTTGTTTTTCACTATCAATAATATGTTTACCGCGTGAAACACATCCGAACCTGTCTACAGACATGATGTAACTAAAAATCTGAAATTACTTGAGCCTAACTGTTGTGAAAAACATACTCTACCATCAATCTAACAATGTTAGCCCTTTCTGATACATTTCAGCTCTGCCAGATCGAAAATAACTTCCCACAACTGATTAGAATCTGTAATTGTAGTAATGGGATGATCATTGCTACATCCATAGTGAAAATGTCCACGTTCCTCAATTACAATATCTAAGAGCTCATAAATTTCAGAGAGGATAGAATATTTTGAACTAGAATTTTTCCATGAGTCATCGCTATCAGATGACACCTTATTATCATAATCATCCTTATCTTTCTTAACATTTTCAACACAATATTGTGAGAATTTTACACTATTAGCTAGCTCTTTAAACTCATCCAAACTTATACCCATTAACAATCTGGATAATTTCTTGAACTTTGCAAAACTAAAACATTGAGACATTTTTAAGGTTATGTTTTAAAGAAGCTCTCACTGCGTGCTGCTACTACTACCTAACTGTAGCTCTAACAAACTTATACTAAATCAAATGCAATACTTACCTAATATTATATATTCTTCTCTTTCCACCCGACGGGAGGATGAATTCAATTAAACTTGATAGTTTGCTATCAGGTTTAACTAGCTCCATCTTTTTGCCGTAAGAATTTGCGGGCGTTAGCACTCTTAAAGCGCTTCCCCATCTCAAAACTGAAACATTGATTTTGCTTCTACACTAGACTACTGTGAAAAAATATTTTTCATAATAGTCTAATATGGAAAATCTCAATTTATATTCAGCTAAGAAACAGGCCTATACTGCAGTCTACTTATCCTATATACTCACTTTTATTGCTTCGCTTTCCACCCGACAGGAGGATGAATTTAATTAAACTTGACAGTTTGCTATCAGGTTTAACTAGCTCCATCTTTGTGCTGTACGAAGCTGCAGGCGTTAGCTTAAAGCGCTTCCCCATCTCAAAACTGAAACATTGATTTCGCTTCTACACTAGACTACTGTGAAAAATATTCATAATAGTCTAATATAGAAATCTCATTTTATATTCAGCTAAGAAACAGGCCTATACCACTATCTTCCGCATTGCTCTAACATGCTGCATTATCCAGAAGAATCAGCGATGGTTTGTCCTCCTGATGAATACATCTCATAACATATCTCCCGCTATTGAAACTTTCCAAAGTTTGAGCATTCAACTCGGATAGAAACTTTTCCGGCAAATATACATCAAAGTACGAATGTCCACCATGATTATTAATTTCATATAATCGCAGTATAATTCTTGTTCCAAATTGTGTGCGAGCTAACCTTGCTTTTTGAATAGGATAACTAAAGTCAGATTTCAATCCATGTATTTGTACAATAGGAATATTCTCCCGCGATGTCTCATTGAATCTAGTCAAACTGAATGGACGCGATTCCTGCTGCTGCTGCTGCTGCTGCTGCTGTTGTCGCTGCTGATACATGGCGGTTGAGAAAAGCACAACTGTACTCGACCGGCGAAAAACTGGTAATGATGAAAAATATGCTGCCGCCTGCAATCACCCGCCGCCGGTTTCCTTATCCCCACCACCAGATTTCTTCTCCGCTCAAGGACAGACATGTTAAAACATGTCTGTGAGCAGTCAATAACCTTTTGTTTCACATATTGCGCAACACTTGATCTTCAATTTGTAATAGTTTATAAACGCTTAATTTCAACGGTCTGTAATAACGTAGATAATCACTTATTTCATTAATATCGACAGTATCTAGAAAAATCGCCTTTAATTGTTTTGCAAATTCAACATCACCTCCTTTACTTTTAGTTTTTGCGATAGCCTCTTCACACACTTCAAACCAATCAATATAGTTTTGTAATTTTGATTCCAATTCACTATCAGCACTTAACCATTTGCTTGGATCCATAGCAACACTGTTGGCTTACTACACAATACTAAGCAATTTCTGTTTGCATTCAAGTATTTATATGAGTGGTAAAAGAACAGAAAAATTCACCGGATTAGCAACATCGCTTGTTAGATTGCAGATTCTCGCCCTGTGCAAGTACAATTGATATCCACACCATACACAAACCACTTCCTCTCCATTATAATAGAATCCTTGGCGTGCATACTTGCATTTATTCTCCTTGGTGTAAAATGGACATGTCTTCATACTTTTCATCCTATCCCCCTCGCACAAATAATCTATTTTCCGATCAATTCCTCTCTCCTCCGCTTTACACAACATTGATGATAAATAGTGTTTAGCACTGAATAATGCGCACCTACCATCGGCAATCTTATTATGAATTTTGCAAGCATCAAAAGTCCAACAACTAGAGAACTTTCTATAATCAGGTCTTTCAAAATTATCTGGTATTGTTTCAACTTTATTGTGAAATTTCTTCAAAAACTCTGCTTTTTCTCCACCCTTTGTGTATATTCTATCATAGTTTCTAAGATAAGCTCTTATTGTATCATCAGAATAATCGATTTCGCCCAATTCCCATTTTATTTTATGATGATAAAATTCCAACCAACACACTTCGCGATATGTCTTCCATGATAGCTCTGATTTTGGAAATGGCGGTTTAAAATGTAGAATAATGTAAGTATTTTTTGGATCAATCATCGCAAATTCCTTTAAAATGAACTGATTATTTTCATCCTTGAAACCGTGAAACTCAACAACAGCGAACGAATCATCACTTCCACGTTTGTTCTTCCTCGAATATCCATCACTCACTTCCCCCTCCTCCTCCTCCTCCTACTCCTCTTCTTCCACCCGCGCACATTTATCCTCCTTGTCTAGATCACACTGCGCTGCCGCTTCCGAATACAGTTTCCTCGACGGTTTCGAAGAACAAATTTCACCCATGTCTTCTAATCCTGACAATAAATCACCGGTATAGCAAGATGGTAATCGCTCGTAGATATCCTCTTCTTTCCCAACTAGATAATCTTGAAGTAAGGTTGAAGAAGTTGATTGCGATAGAGAGTCACACGATGACGAACTTCCACTCGATAGCATGGCCTTTCACCTACTGACATAAAACCTACCCACTCCAACTTATATAGCCTACCTGCTGCACTCTATCGGAAAAACTACTGCACCTCTCTCACCATAGATGTTAATGGTGTATACTCTACAACATTATCGCTTATTAAAATACAATAAGCAGCAGTTGCAGCCGGCACATCTTTTCCAAATTCAAACTCAAGTCTGACGTCTACTGAACTCTTTAAAGTTGTTGTCTGGTGTGAGCAGTCAATCACCATAATCGGTGTATCTTTAGTGAATGTACTAAAATCAATTTCATTCCCATGTTCAGAATTTACCGGCGAATTAGAATAGCTTCCTGCAAAATCTAAAAACATTCTATACATTAACTGTTTGTTACCGAGAAGGTTATCATAGGGAAAGTAAACAGAATTTAAATATAATTTTACATTATACAACTCGCACAGGTCAAATTTAGCCATTGTAGAATTATATTTCAATTTTCTATCTGTTTGAAAGGCTAAAATTACAAATCTCGGCGCATCTGAATACGAAGCGGTTTTAATTGTCCAACTGTGTACTTTTGTTGCCGGTAAAACAGGATATTCGTGAATTTCCCATTTTCTAAAAGCAAGTTTTAACGGACGATCGCTATCAAGTAGGCGTAAAAATCTAAGGCGTACATGATCTTCAAGTTGTAAGTATGGCACTTTCCACTGTAATTTTGTAATGTCTATCTGAACACTTGAACCAGTTGCCGATTCGATGCAATTAATATCCGACAGCGATCTTAACAGTACGAGTTCTTGTTTCAGATTTAATATAATTTGTTGAAAATCTTCAAAAAAAGCTAAAAGTAATTTTAATGGAATACAAAAACTGAACTTGTTTTCGGTTAGAGTATACCCCTCCCTGTCGAAACCGGCCAAATGGTAAGTATTTTTATCAAACACGCTTTTTAACAGTAAACCTTTAATAGTACTTGTGAGACCTACAAGACGCGACTTTGCTACAGGGTGACCGGCCAACTCATATCTTATTTCATCAAACATAAACCCGATTGCATTACTTACTAGTTTATACTGTGCATCTATAATGTTACTCACACCGTCTACACCTATTGCAGTCTTTTTACACTTAACTTCACCTTCGATAAGTAGGAACGATCTGCATGGTAGGCTATAGTTATCTTGCGAATTAATTGGGATTCTTATCTCATCAGAATTTGATAATCTTTGGTTTGCATAGGGACCGTGGGAATGGTACTCTAGACTTTTTATCTCGTTAAAAAAATGTATTTGCCTTTCAACATCCAAGATCTCACTTATTGCCGCTGTTGACGACATTATTCCAATTCACTTGGAATCCTAATTTCTCTAAAATCTTTGCGTTTTTAGATGTTAACACGGCGGAATGTGAAACTCTACTAACACTCTTTTGAACCTTTCTCTTCCCTTTCCTTTTCATCCTTGTTCTCTTTCCATTAAGATCACTATTTTCATATTCGCTATAGCTACAGCGAGCCGAATACGGGTTGAATACAATGAAACCCATTTTACTTCTTCTTCTTCTTCTTCTTCTCTCGAATATGTAATCTAACCATTAATCTGTCTCCTCTGAAATCGACTAATGAACCATTCTGGTCCGTCACTTTCACATTAATGCTCTGAAACTTGTGCGTATTTAAACGTACATAAACAATTGGATTTGGTGATTCATTAATTAAATATCCTGGAGGAACTCTTGGAAGAAACTCGTAAATGGTGTGTTTTTCTTTTCCATCACTATAACTCCCACACGCCAAATTACATGAAACTTCGATTGTTGTAATGTTGGATATTGAAACAAGTCTTCTGGAATAATGCCAAATAAGCGGTGCTAAGACTTCTTGATTAAAACCCATTATTTTGCCAATTGAATCATTATGAGTTAAATCAATCGGTTTATCAGAATAGATTTCGATTTTCATAGTATTATTATTCCCGCGTATAATGAGACCGTCACCAGCTACATTCAATTTTTCCTTGATCAATTTTACAATATTATCAATTTCATAAGAACCTGTTTCGAGTTTGACTAATTGATCGCCGTATTTAAAACTAGAATTTTTATCTTTAATCACATTTGGAATAGAATTAAAAGTCCACAAATTGACTAATCCAATTTCATATTCACAATTTCTATCTAATTCTATAACCTGCGGTAAATGTTCGTATAGATCGCTGCTTGTACCGGTCAGCGATATTACAGCCATAGCAGTACTTACCTCTGCTACTAAAAAGTTACAACTGAGCAGACAAGAATAACAAACACAGATGCCCGCAAATATTTGTATTAGGTTTTTGTATTTCATCAGCATTATAGAAAACGTTTACCCTTTTCTGTTTCTTCCAATAATTTACCAATTGTAATGGAGGTTGTAGGTTACCTATTGGATCAAAATAGAATACATTTATACCTTGTTTGTCATAGCACACCCAGTGTGTACCTTTTCCTGAATAATTATCCAAATTCACAATCGCCATCTCATTGAGACGAATTCTTTCTGGTAGTGTATCCTGCATATACACACCGCGCAATGGAATTTTCAATAAGTATGCCCACTTTTGTAGATCATGATCAGACAAAGCTTTATTGAGTTTTAAGTTCTCAATATTAACCGCATTCATGTTTTCCTATTCTTTTTCCGCCTACTTCTAGCTTCGCGTTTAACCGGTTTTGAATGAGTCTTCTTCCTTCTTCTCTTGCTTTTCATAGACGACAATAGGCCGTGTGCGTTATGCGGAACCGTCGAAGTCGAGGAGTTTAATATTCTCCCACCAAAATATTCTGGGTATGGTCGGAGATAATATCCCCTTCCCTTTACATGATTTGTCAATCGCTTAATAGCTTCCCGTCGCATAGAATCACTATTCCTTTTTTTACCCACTCCTTCTCTTTTCTTTCTAGATGTTTTTCTCACTCCTTTCCTTCTTCTACCACTACTACTAGAAACATGTGGAATTTTCATTCCAGATCCAATTACCGACTTGGCTTTCATTGCCAAAGTAACTAAATACGCTAATACCTTCTGCTTGTAGTCTGTCTGAGGATTCTTGAATATCGACCAAGCGCTGTCAGCTAAAATTTTATCTGCTCGCGAACGTGTCAAATTATCAGACGAGCGCGAATAACTTATGTCATGAATTTTGCAAGCTTTATCGAGTGAATTAACTCCCGGATCACCTCTCTTAAGCCTTTTTTCTAGCTTTGTACCAGGCCCGCAGTACTGGTAAGAATCAAATTTACCCCAATTAAAATTATGTGGTAAATGCAATTCTCCAGGTAATGAATCTATTGTTTTATTAAGTAGGGTGGACGCCGCGCTACCTGCTCTATTCACAACACCTTTCGCAATGTTACCTAAGACAGATAATAAGCCGCTTCCTATTATTCCTTTCCTCGTTGTTGCTGTTTTTCTTCTTCCTCTATGCTTGCCAGATCTTGTTTGACTGTTTTGACAAACCATCTTTTCGTCTAGACAATCTCTAGAACACTAAGCTCATGTTGATCGCGCCGCCCACCTACCTAGATAATTCTGCAAACATGTTTTGTTCTATCTATAAGCTTCTTCACATCTTCTTCTGTTTGACTTGCACAATTGTTAAGAATTTGATAAGAATTGTAAAAATTACATACGTGCGAGTAAGGTGAGAGTAAAGTCGAATACCAACTTTCAAGTTGATAATCAAACGATTTTGGTATATTATTATTTAAACCTGATCGAACACAGGCATTAATAAAGAAAAGTGTTTTATTTTTAGTTCTCTCCAAATCTAATAAGTGTTTAGAAAACCAATCTGATTCGGTATTATCTTTGTCGAGTAGTTGATAACTTGTATCTTCCTTTTTGGAAGATGGTGTATCATGATTGAAGCTAGAATTCATAGTTTCCTTTTCAAATAGTACAGCACTTTGATTGAAATTTAAGACGTTTTGCAAATTTGGTGTAAAACATTTTTGATTAACTAATTCGGAATAATTCAGATAAAGAAGAATTAGAATTGAAAGCCAATATGCTATGCACGTAAAGATGCAAACTATCTTAATCACATTTGCTGTTGATCTTACACAAACCAATTGCGGTCTATATTGATTCTCATTATCCTCCTCTGTGAGACTCATTGCTGCACACGTCTGCTTTGTTCGAATGTATACAACAGACTATGATCATAACCGGTTTCAGTACTCGCAAACATGTTCAAACATGCACATGAAAATCAAATGTTTTATTTTTTTTGTAACCCGGTTTGGAAATTTTCTCTATAAATAGCCGGGTAAGCACACGATTTTCACCAATTACTTCAGTCAGTGTTTGCAAATACCACCACGCTGCCGCCATCATCATCATCATCATAGCTGCCATTCTAGGTAAGTGTACATTCAAAGAAGGGAAAAAACTCGAAAGAAGAAGATATCATTACTAATGACGTATGTTTTAAAGTTTAGTGTTGAGATTTTTTAAATAATATTTCACAAGAAAAAATATTGCAAAACATACCTGAGGTTGAGTTGTCACGACAGCAGTTGGGTGCAGCAGAAGTTGGGTTGCTTGAAACTGTGTTGCGTGCGCGCGCGCGGTTCACAGGATGAAAACTGGTAATTTGGCATTCGAACTGTAGCGCTTTATATACCCAAAATTCGTCCTTCTTCAAAGCCGGTACTAAACACCGGCCATCATTATGTGTGTGTGACTTTCACAAAGGACAATTGCGGCGGCGAGCCAACACCCAAATCGGGAAACGGGAAGAAATTCTAGTTGTCCTTAAAATCGCGTCGGGCCAACGCCTACACCAGAAAGATATTTTCATTGTCTCATCACACTCTGACGTACATCATAAAGAGAATACATCCTTCTGTGGTGTGACGTAAATTAGAAGGGAAATAACTTTGCAAACATACAAAGAAACCGTTTATACTCGCACCGCTGTTATAAATAGCTTAGTTCTTCTATTGACAGTTTCATTGTTGAATTTTGTGCTGTGAAAGACGTCTAAGCTGACGTTATTGTTTCAGAATCAACTTCTACCACAACGTGAGATATCCTTCTCTACATTTGTATTAGCAGTTTGAGAGGCTGACTGTCCATCCCACCGTGCTGACAACGTATTTTCTCTACAATCACACATGCAGATATCCTTCTCTACAAACAGCCTGAGAGGACACGGGTCATCCTTCACACCTTCTTCATCCATCGTTCGACAGAATTGAGGAGAATTCAACATCGTCTTGAACGACATTCAGATTAGACGGCTCAAAGCACAATTTCGGTGAGATTACATCTGATAATTTGTTTCGGAACTTTTGTTATACAATTATTCAAATGGAATACAAACTTGAATGTTCATCAGCTGTGAATAGGAATGTGTTAAAGTATAGATTTAGATTCATTAATAACGAAATAGATTTAGAGTTACTATTATCAACGTTAAAAGATAAAATATTTGAAATTTTAATTAATGAATCAAGACATTTTGACGGAAACCTTCGTTGGTTCATCGCTGCTACCGTTAGCGGTGATGGACAAGAATTGAAGGTTGAAACTAACGCAACATTTCACAGTACGTCTCATAATATCGTTAATATAAGTTTAAATAAGGATGAATTACTCAGTCAGTATGAAGCGGGGTCTAATAAGTTACAAAATGCTCTTGACAGATTTTTGTGTTTTGGCTCGGGATGGGTTGTTAATCGTATACAATATTTAGACCTTAATTTTGCGAGATACAATCCCATTTATGCAGGGTATAACAATTCATCATTTATCAGCACACCTAAGGCAATAGTATCAAAAAACGTTGTAATTAATATAAAAAACTTACACGATAAGAAGTGCTTTCTATGGAGTGTTCTTGCATATCTGCATTACAGGCGTAACAATTTGAATGTAGAGTATTTAAAACAATACGAGAAAGAGTTAAATATTAAAGGAATAAACTTTCCGGTGGAATTACGTGATATAAAGAGGTTTGAAATTCTTAATCCGTCTATAAGTATCACTGTTTTAGCCTATGATGGAACACGGAAAAAATTTTTCCCATACAGAGTTTCTTTATTTAGGGAAAGACAACATAAAATAATGCTCCTTCTCTTATTCAATGATAATCACCCGAATAAATCACATTACACCTTGATTAACACAACTAAGAATAGGAACGGTTTGTCGAGATTATTATCCGAACTAACCAAAGGAAGAAAAGCTGTACATATCTGTCCTTTCTGCTTTCACAGATTCACATCAAATAAAAGCGCTAATATTGATGGGGAGCGAAATTTAAAACAACATATAGAGTTGTGTAGTAAGTTTGGCGAACAGAGAACGCGTCTCCCCGAGCCGGGGAAAAATATTTTGAAGTTTACAAATTATTCTTTTACTCTTAAAACAAAGTACGTAATCTACAGTGACTTTGAATCTTTTATTATTCCAATAAACAATGAATTTGAAGGCGGCGATGATGATGATGATGATGATGATAATGATGGTAGACAATCAAGAAAATCCTATACAGATAAAACGGCTAGACATGTGCCCTGTAGTTACGGTTATATCGTTTTAAATGAAAATGGGGAGATATGTGTGGGTCCACGTTTATACAGAGCAAAGTTTTTAGGGGAGAATATTATTGCACGGTTTCTGCAGGAGATAACCGAACTCGGCGACAGGCTTTACGATGATTTAATGTTAGAAGTACCAATGTATTGCTTAAGTGAAAAAGAACAGTACGAGTTTGATACGGCTGTGAATTGTTCCTTGTGTAACAAACCGTTTGCTGCTGGAGATTTTAAATGTAGACATCATGATCACCACAGCGGCAGATATCTTTCTGCAACACACATGAGCTGCAATTTAAACTGTAAGGTGCCCGCCTATGTTCCGTGTGTTATGCATAATTTTCGCGGGTATGATTCCCATTTCGTTGTACAGTCTTTGGCTTACAATAAACGCAAACTGCGCTGTATCGCTAACTCATCAGAGAAGTTTCTCACAATAACTGTAGGACACGTTAAATTTATTGACAGTTTACAATTTCTAAACACGTCTCTTGAGAATTTAGTAAAAAATCTGGCGGATTGTGATGATTATAGAACAAAATTCAAACGCTTATGTACACATTTTAAAAATGAAGTACATCAAAAACTGTTCTTAAGAAAAGGTGTGTATTGTTATCAGTACATAGATAGTCCCGAAAAGTTTAATGAAACCGCTCTTCCGCCTATAAATGAGTTTTATAATAGTCTATCGGAAAAGGATTTGGATGAAAATGATTACAAACATGCCTTGGAAGTGTGGAATGTATGTTCAATGAAAAATCTAGGAGATTTTCATGACAACTATTTGATAAGAGACATCCTCTGCCTGTCGGATGTCTTCGAAGACTTACGATTAATTTTTTTCAAACATTATGGATTGGACGTATCTCAGTTTCTCTCTTTAGCACACTATAGTTTTCAAGCAATGCTTTTTAAAACTAAAGTTGAACTACAATTGATTACAGACCCGTGTATGCATCTTCTAATCGAATCCGCAATCCGCGGGGGTGTTAGTGTAATACCTAATAGATACAGTCTAGCAAATAACCCATACATGAGTACAGCATATGATAGCAATAAACCTACTTCTTTTATTGTTTACCTTGACGCGAACGCCTTATACGCATTTACAATGTGTAATTACCTACCTTACGGCGATTTTAGATGGTTAACACCGTCAGAAGTTTCCTCACTTGACATTTCAACCGTTGCAGATGACGCGCCTGTTGGTTTTATTTTGGAGGTTGATTTGGATTATCCAGAACATCTCCACGATAAACACAATGATTTCCCGTTAGCGCCATTAAAGCAAAAACCTCCGATGGAATTATTTTCCGACTATCAGCGTGCAGATGATGGGAGGAAACAGATTGTAACAACTAAATTGTTAACAACGTTAGCCGGTAGAAAGAAATACGTCTTACATTACCGTAATTTAAAGCTATATCTAAGTCTAGGTATGAAATTAACAAAAATTCATCGTGTTATAAGTTTTAGCCAATCTGCTTGGTTGAAACCATACATTGATTTCAACAATCAATTACGTCAAAACTCAAAAAATAGCTTTGAATCCTTGCAGTACAAGAATCTTTCGAACAGCACGTATGGTAAATTAATTGAACGTGTGCGTAACAGGTTTAATATGAGGCTGGTGACAGATGAAAAAACTTTGGATCGGTTAATTTCTCGCCCACAAGTCAAACGTTGGAAAATTTTTAATCCTAATGTCGTAGGTGTTGAAATGAAGAAAATTGATATCCTTTTAGATCGACCGATTTATTGCGGTTTCACAGTGCTCGATTTATCCAAGGTTGTCATGTATAACTTTCATTATAATATATTTCTAAATATGTATGACTTTAGGAAAGTTAAAATTCTTATGTCAGATACGGACAGTTTTCTTTATTATGTAGAAACAGAGGATTTTTATGAGGATATGAGGAGGCAAGCACATCTGTTTGATACAAGTGAATATCCTCGAAACCATAAGTTTTTCAGCTTACTTAATCATAAAAAACTAGGTTGCTTCAAAGATGAACTCAAGTCAAGAATCATAACAAAATTCGTCGGATTACGACCAAAATTATATTCGTTTGAGTTTCTCAATGAAAATAATGAAATTCAAAATAAAAATGTAGCTAAAGGCGTAACAAGATACATTATTGATTCAAAACTGAGATTTTCAATGTATGAAAAATGCTTATTTGAACGATGTGTTCATTACGAATCATCAAATTTGATACGTTCCTATTTACACCATATATTTCAGGTTCGAGTGGGTAGAATTTGTATTAGTCCGCTGGATGATAAGCGTTTTTTACTTCCATGTCGAATTAAAACTTTAGCGTGGTTTCATAAAGACATACCTAATTTCAATGGAGAGGAGGAGGAGGAGGAGGAGGAGGGGGAAGTGAGTGATGGTAGAACTTGAGGCCGATATCGTCATCAGGAAGTATTGGATAGGTCAGGTTTTGTTAGATGAGTGAAAGCACAGTTGAGTTACAGGCGTGCTGTGGAAGGTCAGTTTTTGCATTTCGCGTTAGCCGGCTTGTTGCAGCAAAGGTGAAGGACTCGAACGTGTTTTGCGCTATAGCGTGCATAAAAATCCGGCTGCATATATTATTTATTACAGCATAACGGTGGATGCGAGTCAACATTGAACTAAATTTTACACTCTTCCTTATTCCGAGTGCATGGTTATTACAAAATGAATACTGTTCGTCAACGTTTAGCTAAGGAATTACACTCGAGTGCACGTAAAAACTTTAAAAGACGGAGTTATGTTTTAAAGGGAATTTTGGACATGTTGCAGGCAGATTTAATTGAAATGACTCAGTTTACTAAAATAAACTCTAACTACAGATTTATTCTATCGGTTATTAACGCGTTTTCGAAATACGCGTACGCCGTTCCTCTCAAATCGAAATCTGGTCACGAGGTGAGCATAGCCTTAAAACCAATTTTTGAGAAAAATCGCGGTGTACGTTTGCTGTGCACAGACCAAGGGTCGGAATTCTTCAATTCGCATGTGAAGGTGTTATTAAAGAAATATAACATACACCATTACCATGTCTACTCAGACAAAAAGGCTGCTATTATTGAACGATTTAATCGAACATTAAAGTCAAAAATCTACAGACATTTCACCGAAACCGGGAATTATAGGTGGATAGATATGTTAGACAAGATTGTAAGCCAGTATAATGACACCGTTCATTCGACGATTAAGTTAAAACCTGCTGAAGTTACACTAAAACATGAACAAAAAATTATTGCCGAGTTAAATAGACAGAAATTACGTAACCTGAAAAAGAACAAAATTAGACCTAAATTTCGTCTAGGCGAAGTAGTGCGCATTTCGAAGCATAGAAATATTTTTGATAAATCTTATCACATCAACTGGAGCGTAGAATTGTTTAAAATTGTTTCCGTATACCCGTCAGATCCGCCAACATATCAATTGAAGGATTTTAACAATGAACTTATATTGGGGAGGTTTTATGAACAAGAATTAAAGAGAACTGAGTTGGACGAGAATGATATGAATGTTTATTTAGTTGAGAAGGTACTGAAACGTAGAGGACGAAAGGTGTTAGTACAATGGGTCGGATTCAAACATCCTAGTTGGATTAATAAGACGGATCTTCTTGTTGATTAATAATACGTATGTATTTTTCAGAGTATGGCGTCAGCAATGTTGGAGTCGCGCCGCAGTTTAACAACTATTTTGAGTGACCTTATAGTAGAATTGAGAAAATATACAAGTGCAAACAACTACACTTTGAATGAATTTATATGGTTTTTGGATGATGTAAAAGGTGTAGAAAAATTTGAACATTGGAGTTTTTGTTACACGTCAAAAGCGTCCAGCACATGTGATTGTTCACTATTAGCAATGAAAATAGAAGCGGTTCGCGAGTACCTTAGTGATGATTATTTTCGTGAACGTCTTGATAGTTGGTCTACTTTCGTTCGGGACTTGCTTATTATGTGTGGTGTAGAGGCTGGACTGTTTTACGACGAATGCTAACTCTTAATATTAGTATAGCCGCTTAGGTTAGGAGAGTTAATATAAAACATTTATGAATATTGTATATTTTTTCAGATTATGTCATCATCATCGCTGTTGTTCAAATTTGAACCTCACAATTGTAAATTGACAAGGCTTTTAGAAAAACTTGTAGATGAGTTAAAATGTTGTTGTACCGATTCAAATTTTACTTTGAATGATTATTTATTATTTTTAAGTGGGAAATGTGAGACAATACAACAATTTGGACATTTAAGCTTTTGTTATCTATCAAAAATAGATTTTGATAGGTTGAAACGTGAGGGAAAAAGATTACCAGACGTTGTTGATACATGTCCTTGTACTAGATTGGGTATGATGGAGAGTGAAATACGTAGGTATGTTAGTGAACATGAAACTTTAAACTCTTTTGGAAAGGATATTATTGACGCTATGTTAGAGAGGTGTGGATTAGAAGCCGAGTTAAAACGTGATTAAGTTTAAGTTGCTAGATAAGAACATTTTCTTTCAATTGTTGAATTATTGTTTAAGAAAATAAATAAGTGTAATAATTTTTAAGTTAGTATATATAGCTTTTGGACATGTTGTATTATTGTTGTTTGAGAGAATATAGTGCGACATCTTGTTAATTGTTTTATTGTGTGAAAAAACCCATGTTTTATCTTTTAGTTGTAGTTATGACGTGTGTAGGAACGCACACACACACACACTGTTAACAATGATTGAAAATAAGGTATCAAAGAAAGATGATGTTAAACCTGAAATACCTATTTTAAATTTCGACGAATTGATTATCAGCAGTACAAAGAAGACATCAGGTGAAAACAATAAGCATGGTGATCTTTTTCCGCATAATGTACGCGGCTTGATTATTGGGTCTTCAAATTGTGGAAAAACGAATATTTTGTTGAATCTAATTTTTAATAAAAAAACATTACGCTTTCGCAGCTTACATGTATTTAGTAAATCGTTATATCAACCAAAGTATGTATTCTTGGAAAAGATTTTCTCCACGCTAAAGTTTATAAAGTTTTTTATGTCAGATGATATTTCTAGCATCCCGAACCCGAATGATTTAGAAAGACATTCTTTAGTAATCTTTGACGATTTACAACTGCAAAGAGTTCCACAGATCAAAGATTATTACAGTATGGGACGACATAAAGAAATTGATGTGCTGTTTCTGAACCAATCGTATGCAAGTATTCAGAAGCACATAATTAGAGAGAACAGTAATATAATTTTGGTCTTTAGAGTAGATATATTATCTTTGAAACTCATATATAGGGATTTCGCTGAGAGCGATATGATATTTAATACTTTTAAAAATATGTGTTCCGAGGTTTGGACTAAAGGTGAAGGTCATAACTTTGTAACAATCTGCACGGAATGTAAATTAACCGATGGTAGGTACAGATTGAATTTAGACGTATTTTTAGACCCGAACCAGTTCAAATAGACTAGTATATAACAAACGCGATTTGGCGGTTAGTTGTTGAACGGCATTCTTATTGAGTGTTTGCAATTATGAAAGGTGGTAAGAAAACGGTAGGACAGAGGAGAGGGAAGGAAAAGGTGAGAATAAAACGGCGTGGAAGGGAAATAAAATCGAGAACAAGTGTGAACGCTAGTAGAGATCTTTTAACAAATAAAATTCACGATTTGAGGAAATCCATTGTTGAAAAATTTAATACTTTACGCGGAGTACAGTCTGAAACAGAGACAAATTTGAAAAATAGGTTGGCACCAATTATAAACCCGCTCCAGGAATTGAAGGAATCTTCACTTAAAATTGAAAAACAAATCAAAGCTGAGAAAGATGATTCTAATGAAAAGGATTTCTATATAAAGAAAGGGGAATCAACAGCTGAGGAGGAGGAGGAGGAGGAGGAGGAGGAGGAGGAGGAGGAGGAGGAGGAGGAGGAGGAGGAGGAATTGACAGATAATGAGTCTGTTTATTTCGACGAAGGTGAAGAAAAAGTTGACAAAAAGTCGGATTCATCTACTGTTTTAAGTAAGTCATTTTCGCTTAAGAAAAACCCGGTACAAGTTTTGCTTGATTCTTATTTAGACAGTTTTCACACATTAAAGAAAAAAGGTGTATCATATGGAATTCAATATAATTTGGAAAATGGTACATACTTTATGGGAAATAAGGTACCGATTGAGTTTGTAGATAAATACATTATTGTTAGAGGTAAAAAATTTAAAATAACAACTGGTTTGTTAGAATTACTTTTTGAATCACAACCGAATGACGATGAATGTAGCACACTCGACTTTCGAAATTATAGAAAAATTTTAATTGAAACAGGGGCGCATTTGAATAAAGATGGATATGTAAAGAGAACTAGTGGAATTAAATCACGGTTAATTCAAAGAATGTTTCCATCAAGAACTACTTTGGCTGCAAGACAGCGTGTAGGTAAAGGTTTGCATTTTTTGAGAAATACAAGTCAACACAGATCTTATATTTTCTATGATAATCCAAATGAGTTAGTTAGCCGGTTAGTATTACTTTTATCTTCCAGAAAAGCTGGTAACCAATCACATTCGATCGAAATAAATTCAATTTTGGAAGAACTGAGGGAATCCAACATTATAACCTAGACTAGGCGTAGGCGTGAAGCAGGTGCGCCGATAGCACGGTAGGTTGAAGAGTAGGAACGGGCGACCTACGAATAACGTAGAAAGGGGACAAGTCGAGAACATGATGTGGGTTGCGAGCGAGCCTTGAGAGCTGCGACAGTGAAGCATTCTGTCGGGCGAGCAGAATGCGAATTAGCGCACAAAGGAGGCAGGCCGAAAACATGCTGCGGGTTGCGGCGTGGGGGGTTACGGACAAGTGGAAGGAAACTGGGCGATAGGTGCCCAATATAGTGCTAGCATTTGACGTTGGGTGGGGAAACCTATTCAGAAGACCGGCAAGTCAGTTCTACGGCAGCTGCCGCTTGACACGGAGCAGGTTCTGTGTTCTTTTTTCTTCTCAACATAAATCGCGTTGATACGCCGGTCGGGCTCTTTGTTCTGCAAACAAAATATGACTCAAGGCTTCGCTCTTACTATCTTTGTTTTGTTTTTTTAAACTTGATTCTTGTCTCCTGCTGGAGATGGAAACAATTCAAAATGGCTGTTTTAAACAAGGTTATTCATTTTTTTTCTCTCCTAACCTTATCCCCCCACCTAAAAAAAAAAGAAAAATTCATGCAGTACAGATTTGGGCAAAGCCTAAAAAAAGAGAAAAAGTGGAAACAATTCAAAATGGCTGTTTTCATGTAGTACAGGTTTGGGAGATGCCTACAAAAAGAAAATGGCTGTTTTAAACAAGGTTATTTATTTTTTTATCTCCTAACCTTATCCCCCCCACCTAAAAAAAAAAGAAAAATTCATGCAGTACAGGTTTGGGCAAAGCCTAAAAAAAGAGAAAAAGTGGAAACAATTCAAAATGGCTGTTTTCATGTAGTACAGGTTTGGGCAAAACCTACAAAAAAGGAAAAAGACCGTGGGCGCGCGCGCGCCATTTTCCTTTGGACAGGGGCAGGGGGGCTTGAAGGGGGATAGGTCCAGGGGGCTTGAGGGGGGGTAAACGGGTCCCCCACTCCAACATGTGCAGCCAATGGCGTGCCTCAAAAATTTACAAAATGGCCGACTCCCCCCTACAGGGGCGTGGTCTTCTCCCATTGGCCAGGGGGGCGTGGCCTAAGGGGGGGTGACCTTGAAATGCAGGCCTGTGATTGGATACGCCGTTCCTGCAATACCACACTACTGATGTATGGAAGCGAATCATGGGTTCTTGGTACAAAGGAAGTTGCCAAAGATCAAGCAGCAGAAATGTGCTTTCTAAGAAGTGTCAAAATGTGCAGGATTGTGTCTTTTACGTCATGAAGAAATTCGAGAAATTTTAAAGGTAAAGCCATTAAACGAAATTGTAAGAAAATATAGAGTCAAAACGAAAGATCATCTCGGAAGGATGCAATTAGGCAGAATCCCTGTACACGCTTTGAACTATAGTACAGCTGGGAGGAGAGATGTTGGAAGGCTTGAAAAAGATGATCTCAAAATTAAAAATCATAATGACATACCGCACCTTACTAAAAACGCAAAAAAGACAAGGCTACTATAAAGTCCGGAACAGGCAGTCATGCCTTCTCCGTGGATATCAGAAGTACTGAGCTTTGTTTTGTTCTTGAACCTCTTCAAAAATGAATATTGAAAACATTATTTAAACTCTGCGCTATTCTATTCTATAGACTTAGCTCTAGCTACAGACTTTGCAACAAAAAATGTTCAAAGTAACTCATTGAAAACTTTACTTGTATTATAAAAAAGAGTTGTTGAATGTAGCATTTATAGGATACATTCAATAACGGCAATTATAATTTCTCCGATTTGATGCCAGCTCCATATTGCTGCAAAAAGTGCGTGTTGCCTCCTACCACCACAACCACAAATAATTTCTTGATTAATGAAGTTCAAGGGAGAAAGTATTATTTTGGGACAAAATCTAAAAATATAGATCCGGCTCAAAATGATCGGATTACTTTGGCTGAAAGAGTATAGAACTAAGCGGGTGGGCGCGCGTGCGTGTATTCAATATAAAACTTTCTTTTCATGCACATGTGCAGAGCTCCTCTCATCCAAAACCTTCAAATTCACTTCATAGCTCGCATAGTAACTCTCGAGTTGAGTTGAAATGCATTCATAAAGAAAACTTTTTCTCAACTTTTGTCATAACTTTCAACGCCAAAATTAAACTCACGACAGAGCTGATAAAGTTGAAAAAACATTTAAAACTCTTACTATAAAGTAAGGAATGGATTTTCAAATCTAACAAACAATTCATGCTCTGTTCAATGCTATTTCAAAACGATTATTTCATTCAATGAATTTGTCATTATTATGCCTGGTTTCTCAGTCATTCAGTGAATCATTCAGTCGCTATTGATTCAATAGCGGCCCTAAGGCTTGTTTCATACATACCCAACAGTCTGATAAACGGTGTCGTTTACCCAGCATGATTGCATTTTATTCCTAAAAATCTTATATGCTCTGAACATTTTTGCCTTATTCTTGGGATGATTATCGTTTGCTTTTTATTAGTTTATAATCGAATATATGTTTAGAAGTATGAAGTAGGCTATGCATTTCTCAGACCATTTCCATCCAACATTTATAATTTACTTGAAATTTATTTCCACTGCTATTTCACATGTACAGTATTCTGTTTACGCAGTAGCCAGCTACTCTAGCTTTCAACAGTAACCAGCTAGTAGCCAATATCTTTCAACTAATAGTATTATTCTATAAAATTAAAGACCAACATACTACAAAATTATCCTCAGAAATAAAGAATATTATTATTCCAAGGATGATCTCTCATCTCGCATTTACAACAGAATTGTCCGTACAGTTTTCTCAGCTTTAAATATGAAAGCGAGTTAATGAAGAGGTGGCAGCATCAAACACCTGTCAACAACAAAAGTTATCTGCTTATATCTTTTTTAATCACTCTCTCTCTTAAATACTAGCTATCTCTCTCTTACTTACTCACTCTTTCTCTCTTTTCCAAAAACTGTACCTCCGTACAAATAAGCTATCGTTATTATTTGTCGATATAAAACACGTAATATAACACTGCGGATATTCTCTACTTGAGTGAAAACACTGGAAGCGAATGATTTCGATTAATTTATAATGGAATAGCTGCCGTTGTTGAGTGGGTTTTTGTGTAGTGTAGACTGAAAGAAGGAAATGATCCGGTAATTGAAAGTATATTTGTTGGTGTAGAGAGGAATTCGCGCTTTTTTACAAGCGGCAAGAGGTTTTTGCAGTGGAGAGAAATTAATTTTGCAGTCGTCAGTTTGCAGTGGGGCAGGACAAGGGCCAGTTTCGCTTGGCGCGGTACGACAGACAGCAGAGTGAGCGATTTATTAATTCGTCGCGAGGGGAAGGAAGAGTTGCAGTGAGAATTGCGGACATCTCCGCACTCCGTAACTAGTTCACACAATGAAGCCGGCAGCCTGGTCGTGAAGAGCGCCGATAACCGGAGAGCTGAGTCGAGAGAAATCAATATGCGGTTGTTCTTCAGACGGTGCCAATCCGTTCAGTTCTCCATCCTCAGGACAAACCAGGAATTCATCTAATTGCGAGCTGTCTTACTGCCTGGGACAAGTGTGCGCGGGGCTCGGCTTGAGAGTGTCAACCCGTCTTACTACATCTGATGAGACGAGGCGAATGCTGATCGATATGGGCACGGCTAATTAAAGACTGCAATTGTTTTGCAACCAGATCACTGTCTCAATTTATTATCCTTTCAGGGGTTGCCAATATTAATGTTACAAGCAAGGCAAGTCAAGCCAAGTAGGATTGCTTTGCGTGGCTCAAAAATTGAATAGGCGCAGAATTCATCCATTCATTGTGTATCCAGTTTAAAAAAATGTATAAAAAAATGTACAATACAGTATTTTGTCCACAAGCACTTTTATACATGGGAAATCCACTGTTCTACGAAATAAGACTGTATTTTGTGCACCATAGTATAATCTCGATTAATCATTAAAGTTGATTGAAGCGTTTATATTAATGGTTTTGGAAGTTTCAAAATAGTCTTGGCTAGAAGAGAGTCCTAGTTTGTTGGAATCAATGGAATATAGAACTTATTATTGAAAAAGAAGGTGCTTTAGGTTGCAGTATGTTTGAGAGATCATATTAATTTAATAATCTTTAGCAAAAGATGCTGATTAATTCCTTCACAATCATTCAGCCTGAAGGGTCAGAGAATTTGTTCTATGAGATCAGAACTTTTAAAGAAAAGATAAATATTAATAACCGGTTTTTACTCGATTCTTGAACGTTTGCAGCCTCTCCACAAAAATTAAGAAGATAAAAAGAATAGGATGTATTTCCTGAAAGATGATTTATGCCTAGAGAACGCCGCATCAGTGATCCACACTAGTTTAATTTTCCTTATATTTGCTGAGAGTAAGCTACTGACGTTTTATGGAAAGTTTATAGTGTTTAGTAAAAATTAATTTATGGATAGTTTTGGCAGGAGAGGTGGGTGAACTAACTTTGAATTACTGTTCTTTCTGAAATTCAAGGAATAGGTTAAAAATTCATGGAAGTAGAGCATATCCTCAATACTTCAATCTAATTTAGTAGTAAATGTTGTAAAAAACTATGATGGAAGTTTTTGTTTGCAGTGGAAAATTTTCTAATAAATGTATTTTTGGGGGATGAAGCTCACTTAGATCTAAGACCTTTGCGTAATGAGTTGGATGATGGTGATTGATGAGTTGGACCTACAGTTATAGGTGGGTTCCGAACCACGGGTGTAGCCAAACAGTGAATCTCATTACAATATTGTTAATAATAATATTATAAATATGACTAAATAATTATAGTGCAGGGAAGCAATCCTGACTGCAATAGAAAAATGCTTTTCAGTTATTTTAATTGAAACACTGTTGAAATTGACTATTTTGTACTACTTGGATACGGTATCGGTCAACTGGCTTGTAATCGACTTCCTATAAACAAAGCCCTAACTTCATCTCTTTGAATCGAAGGAATACCTAGAAAATGCAATCTTATGTACCCAGCTGAGTTTTTGTTACTTGATCATAACTTTTTTGAGGATGAAACCCACATAGGTCTGATACCTGTGCCTGGGTAATGAGTTGGAAGATAGTGATTGATGAGCTGAACCTACAGTTTTAGGTGGGTTCCGAACCACCGGGAAGTGATTTTACAGCAGAGAACAGTGTCTTTTTTGCTGGCCAATCTAATCGGTCACCCTTACAAAGAGTGCCCAGGAGAACGCAGCTTATCTCTATCTGATTGAATAGATATCTGCTACGGCTCACGGCTATCACTTCCCTAAACTGAATGTAGTGTGATGAAAATCATTGCATTTCGTAGCAGGGAAGTATCAATTCGGAACTAGGTGAATGTTATAGTTGTTGATAAGGTTAATATGTCAATTGATTCACAAAGCATCAATCAAACTCTGCTCTGCGGCTTGGCAAGAGGGTTGACGTTCCATTCAGCTATAACTCTAGCTTTGAAGGCATCTGTGCTTTGAATAGCTCTAGTTTCATGATTTTTCATTTTCATTTTCAACTCACTTTTCTAGAATCGGAGACCTGACAAGATCTGTTTTCTACCCAGTAATTGGGTCCGTCTTCGGTAGTTGCATTGATTTTCTTTTGTCTATTGCCTAATCACTTTTGTCTTTTTTTCCTTTAGTGATTGATCTCATACAGAATTTTAAAATATTTGATCTTAATAGGATACAAATATTTGATCTTAATAGGATACAAATATTTGATCTTAATAGGATACAAATATTTGATCTTAATAGGATACAAATATTTATATCTGTTAGCCGTCAGAATTGCTTCCTTGCCTTTACTATTTGGCCATGGGCTCCACCCCCGAGGGAGTAGGGAACTTTATACAATATTGTTTATATCGAGCCTGCACTCTTGTTTGTTGATCAACTGTTGACATGGCTGCATGCGCAGTTAATTAATTCACATCTTCATGTGATTCATATGTCATTTTTTAAATCTTTAAATAAATTTAAATCTCCATAAATCTATATCTATATAATCGAAATACCACTGACTGACTCATTCATCACAGTTTCTCAGGAACCACTCGACCAAAAACGATAAAATTTGGTACACGTATTCAGTAGGGGGACTAGACGCGTGCTAAGAAAGGGTTTCAAAATTTACCCCAAAATGGACCCAAAATTGAAGATTTTTGAAAATTTAGGTGACAACAATTGTCTAGAGAACCATAAGGTAAAATCAGGTAAAATTTGGTATTCATGTTAAGTATCGGCCTTAGATGTACCTTGGAAAAAAGTTTCAAAATTAGCCCCAAAATGGGCCCAAAATCGACGATTTTTGAAAAGTTTGGTGATAAACAACCAAACATTTTGAAATTTGCACTTAACAGATGTCATCAACCTGGCATAATAACATTTCATCATACTCAGTCATATGTTTCCCACATATTGCAAGGCTCCGACTGTATGGTAGCCTACATGCAAAGTGCAAAGTCTTTTGCTGTTCAAAGACAGTGTAAATAACGCTGCTAAGGGGTCTGCCATATGATTAAAAACGGTTGACTTCTATCAGCTGTTCCTTTAAGCTGTTTGGCTGGCAAGTTCAGTAGGTTAGGTCTATTAATGAATAATAATTTGTTTCAAACAAAGCAAACTTATCCCAAGCTACCAAAATAATTTCAATAGCTAAAAGCCAACGTTTATGAAAAGTAAAAAAGTAGCCGAGCTGCCTGTTAGGTCAAGTACAATAATTTTTAATATTAGTACAATATTGCTCGGTACAACTTTGCTGGAGCCGATTAATCGCGCATGCATATTATGCATTTTGACTCCCATCCGCATAGTGTATAGTCGTATTCTCGAAGTTGCTGTCTCTTTCTAGAAGAATGCTGTCTCTTTCTCCTATGAAGAATGCTCATTGTAGTTGCATATTCCGTTCCGAACCTGACTGTACTGCCGGTAGGCTGACCCCTTCCCACTTCAATTGCGTAGCCTACTACCTCAAACGATCACTCACTTTCACGATCAGATCAGTTTGCAGTTGCACATCAGACTGCTAACATCGTTCTCTGAGTATTTGTGAATTTCAACCAACGCTCAAATCGAATAAATATCAGTTCTTATAAGAACTCTTACCTATCAATAGTTAGGTTTACAAAGAAGTATTAAGGAATTAATAAAATACTATTTGTAACAGTACATGAGCCTGAGAATTTTTGTGAAAATACGTATTGATCAGAAAATCAACAAAAAATTAGTTGTGAAATTAATTTACCATAGATTAACGATTTTGAAAATTTAGGTGATTATAATTTCTCAAGAACCACAAGGCCAAAAAAGTTCAAATTTTCAGCTGGGGTGCTAAACACGTGAAAAATAGGGTTACATGATTCATCTCAAAATTTAGGATTTTTTGAATTTAGTTGATCACAATTTCTCAAGAACCTCAAGGCCACATGGAGTGAAATCTATATCTATATAATCGAAATACCACTGTTTGATTAAGACCCTAGATGCATACTAAGTAATGGTATCAAAATTCTCCCCAAAATCACCTATTTCTGTAAATTTATCTAATCACAATGGAAATTAGTTGGACCCCCCGGGGGTCCAGGGGGCGGAGCCCCCTGGCTAGACGGTTAAGGCGAGCGAAGCGAGTCTGCCGGCTAGTGATTTATAATTCATATTAAATTTCATTATTTTAAATCTTTCAATTAAGAACGTATTTTTGGAAAATTTTCTACGTGTTTAACATAAATATGTCCTCAACTATACATATGTCCCAAATGTTCTAGACATGCGCTCACATTTCAACCTTTTTTGGGCGCTTGGTTCTCGAGAAACGTCGATGAATGAGTTAGTAGTATCTTTTAGATTTCATAGTTCAGTGTATTGTAATTCATTTGCTCCTCATTCCAATGAAGCTAAATCTTTACTGGAGATTGAAGTTGGTAAACAATAATTATTTATAACAGTTTATTTATCTAAGAATTTCATCCTGACTAACATCTGTTCAAACTCAAGCCTTACCAGACTCACTTTGTGAAACCGTACAAACTTTTTGTGACACATCGCAGAAAACAAATCGATTGAGCAGATACAAAGATTTTTCTTAACAATTCTCTTACGCATTGAGAGAAGAAAGTTCTCTTATTTGTAGTGAGAAAGGGTTTGCTGCTGTTCAGTGAGCAGAGAACAAACTTTTTCCTTTATTTAGTAATGTTGGGCGTAGAACGTTATACAGAATGGGATGGGTGCGTCCCAGTAACTTTCAAAGCTTTCTCAATGCTGGCTGGCTTCGGTTGAGAGGCTGAGGTTGAAACTTGCTTAGAGGAAGAAGCCCAATACAAGTGCATGGCCGGGGAAAGACTAGACCCTCATGCCGGCGAATTTTCCTCAGTTGTACGGGCCCGGCCCAGACTTGAAGTTCCACTTTTAAAACTTTCAACTTTTTAAGCCATTTCCAGATTACATCAGTTGTAGGGAATTTTAAGTAGGTTGATTGGAAAGTCTGGCGATAGTTGAATTCGCATTTAATTAAGAACACACCTTTGGCTGTATAGGCTGATAATCATCTTCGAAAAAATCATTCTATTCATTGAGTAATTTAACTATTTTGCTAAGTTATAAAGATCTGTGAAGCAATTGAATAGAGTACTTTTTTGTAGATTACGGCTTGAAGACTCCAGTTACGGAGCATAAGACAAGTCAGAGTAAAGCCAATAAAGTCATTAAATTAGTGACTTTAATGACTTTAGTGCTTTACTAATGATACACCCCCATAATTTTTTAAAGGCAAGTTTCAGTTCTACTTTATTATTGATTAAACCTTCTGTACAATAATAATTGAAATTCATTATTATCCTAAAAATTTCAGTTCTTGCGCCAGTATGGAAAGATTTCCTTTTTTGCCAGTTATCTGTTGATTTTCTTATTTTCATTTTTGGATCTGACCTACCTACTGTTAAATATTTTTATTGTTTTATTTCTTCTTTCATTACGAACTGCATTACGTATAAATTACTGTATTACTGCATACTGTAACTTTCAATAATAATTCACGACATTGCTGACATTTCATGAGGAATTAATGATGATTATTCACTCACATTAACAACGAGATCTTTCGGCTGTCACGCCTGTCATCTTCCTGATTGAAAGGTTCTGGAACTGGACGTGGAAGACTGGTCTTGTTGTAAATGTTATTGAATAATGATTATTATTTTCTCATAAAAATGACTGCAATGCGAATTTTTCTCAAAAGTTTAATTAACATTTTAAATTCTGTTGTAGCTGTTTCAATCGTAGCTAATTGTAGGACCAAGTACCGAAATTTCAGAAGTGGATTCACGAAATACTCAACTTCAAATTAATTCTAAACGTAGGCTATGTCTTCATTCTCATCTTCATCTCTCCTTAACGGAATAGGAAAAATGTATCAGAAAATTGATATCATATTAGTAGTCTCATAATGCTAGACTGTTATACTTCTTTCGGTATTGTATTTATCCGTCCATGAATTTTTTTTTTATTTGAAATGTAAAATTATTTTAAAATGTTTTATACTGTAGTTTAAACTCTTATTATATTATTTGGATCTAGCATTTATAAGCATTTATAGTTGTATGGTTTGTTTTTTTTCAAAACTGATTGTGTGTATATAGTACCGCATAGCCGACTACGACTGTAGGTGACTCTTCAGACCCTCAACGTTGTGTTGTAGTCCAAAGAGCATACTACACAAACGAGGAGTGAGGTAGTTTGTGATTGCTTTTCACACTGAGCTTACAGTTTTATATCATTATGCCAAGCCCACCGAAACAAAGTCTGAAGCTCTATGCTTGATTAGTCCACTGAACAAATATGATTAAACTGATTACTTGGGCAATAATGGTTTAAACTTATAACGTTTTAAAATATCTACATCGATTTTTTATATATGCAAGTCTAAATTCATACTCACAAATAACACATTTTGATGTGATCCTTTATCTTTACTGAAATTGTTAAAGCGGGGTTCTTGTTGTTTCCACATTGACTTGATAATAAAGTACAATATCATTTTTAAAAATTGAGGCAGTACATTTCAATTTTTCCTCTTTGAAATGCAAGGCAAATTTCTTTCTCGACCAGAATTTATAAATACTCCATAACGCTTGAGAAGGCTTGGAGGAAAAGTCGATTTTCTTGTGGCGTCAAACCTTTATCGCTGCTAGTGCACAGCTCCTGTTGATTTAACGCTCAAAGTGCCACGACAAGGACGGCCGCCTAGTCGTCATTCTGGAGAGTTATTGATAAATGCTACAGCTCGACGGAGCATCGGAAGCCGCAGCCTAGCTGAGCAGCGACCAGCCAACCAGAAAGATAGATGGGTTTTATGAACAGAAAGAAGTAGCGTGATCTCTCACAAATTGTCAAAGTAAACTCAAAGAAGATCAAACTTCGATCATTATTTCTGGTGATGATAGAATTAGATGTATAGATACGGTTACGGAAAAATCGATTTGTATTTCTATCATCATCTAATATATGAACGTCTTGAAGCTGTCCTATGTCTGCTTTAAGGGATTGAATAATAATAATAATAATAATAATAATAATAATAATAATAATAATAATAATAATAATTTTTTTCTAATTATAAACTTATAATATATAAGCATTCTCTAATAATATTTATTTGGTAATCCTAACACATTCAAGATGTTTGAAAACTGCATTCCTGATGTAGTAGGAAGTTGTTGATATAGAAATATAATAAATTACAAAATTCAGTTTAATTATATCCCTAGTATAATGCATATATAAAAGGATATATATAATATTTATATAAAAGATATACATATAGACATATATAAAATATATTTATCCCTATTTCCTGCAATGTTCATGCCCTTTAAACTTGAATGTCTAAATATATTAGTGTTTTTTTGTCAGACACATGTCTTTTTTATAACTGAGTAGTAGAGAGGACCAAGAGTCCTAACTTTGCCCTTAATAAAGGCCATCAATCAATATAATTGAATAGAAATAAACACGTAGTTCCACTGTCAAAGACATGCACTCGACGTGTACATAATCAACTCTGGTAAGAATAGTTATAGCCTTATAGCCTATAACTTAGGCATTGTGCACTGTACTATGGCTCATTTCTCTTCAACGAAGCCTAATAAATAGTAGCAACTAACCGTGTACGTTATCTAGGCCTGTTTAAACCGGACCTTCTTCTTGGAAATCGTGTATGTTGAAATATTGCGTTAAATAAAGTAATATCTTGTTAACCTATTTGGATTTGAGGACATTAATCGATACCTTTAATAAACATTTTATCTCTCTTACGTTCTGAAGTACGATAACCTCCGCTGTACAAAAATAGGCTACAACTATTACATCACCTTATTCACCTATTTGCTTTCAATATTGAAATGCTCTCTGGTCATGTATGTAGGCCTACATCGCATATGCGCACTCAGTTGATGTTTGTAAAGTTAATTTATTTTCAAAAGTCATGATATTATATTATTCTCTAACCGCATTAAATAGGTTTATTTGAATTAAGGTTACTATTAGGAGAATGTCGATTATTTTGCATGCTTTCCTAATAATTTACCGATAACGAATTTCAAAAGTTTTGGTGTTCTACGACAACTGACATTTACGTGTCTCGCTGTGTCTAGCCTATATCGCTTGACAGTAGGTCAGTAGCCTATACAGTACTTTAGAATACAGATTTAATATGCAATATTTGTGACTGAATATCATATCTTATTTTTTTGCTACAGATTAATGCCATTCTGTATTTGTTGATCGTATAAGAACAAATATTCATAAGCCTCCATTACTATAGTTTGAGACAATATCGAGAAGCTATCACGATCTTGTATGAATTATTGAGTAAATTAATCAGTGAGTGAGTGAGTGACATTTGGCTTCTTACATTATAATATAGATTTTAGTAAGATTATTCCCTTCATTCAAAAACGGTTTGATGATTTTCTGCGAAAAAATTTTTTACTAATAAAATTCTGCAGTATCACTGAAAAAAATTCAGATATAAGAATAAGAGTAGGCTAATTAATTAGAAACTACCGTTTGAAAATTAAAGTAGATGTTTTGTACTGTACTATATTGTGCGGTAGACTATTGAAGCTTGTATGGATATTGTCAACGTAATTCAATAAAATATTAATTATTCAAGTGGATGAAGTTATAGAAAAGAATAAGTTGAAGTAGAAATTATATAATATGATATATATAATACTTATGAACAGAAGTATATGAAAGTTAAAGTAGTGAATAAGAAAAAAATTAAAGATTTATGTCCTAAAACCTGTGTGAGCTAGAGAAATTTATTGGTAACAAGATACGGAAAGTTAGCATGGAAGGCAACTATGTTTGTCACCTGGAGAAAGGGGCGAAATATTTTTGGCACTGAATCTAGATGTGTCTGAACAACTGCGATATTATCAATTCGAATGACTCCAAGTTTAATTATAGCACGACTAATTCTTGGCCCAAAGCTTCTCTATCGCGCTGAAAAAACTATTAACGCGCCCTCAAAACATTATAAACTTTTTTCGGTCCACTATTGCGTGCGTATTTTCAGACTCGATCGTTTTATTGCGACTATTCCGATGCAAATGGATTGTTTTTTAGACATGAGATTAGTATTACGGGAGAATTAAGAATATTTAGCTTTTTAATAAGAGCCACTCTTTTAGTTGCTATTATCTCTTGGAATAACATTATTTCTTGGAATAATAACATTATTAATCAGAAAAATAACGCTATCTCTTTGAATAATAACATAATTCTTCTTAAACTATTATAAAGTTACTAAGATAGTAAATCTGAAAACATAATATACAAAAAAAAAGAAAATTCAAAGCAGTAGATAACAAATCATCTGAAATACATAGTCATCAAAATGCTGATTGATTTTCTCAAAAAAAAAATAAATAAATAAAAAAATACCGCATATTGTAATATTGTAATACTTAGGACCTATAGATTCTATAGGTTCTATAAGACCTACTACTGTAGGTCAAATATTTTTCCAAATAAACTCATTAGTATAATTTGTTTTTATTGCATTCCTATTTTGATTTTGGACTTATGCGACCTAAGGAGGACAAAATAACTAAATCGAAAATAGAAACACGATGTGTGAATCCAGACACTTATTGCGATATTGCTCTCATAAAATGTAAACCCTAACTCGATGAGTCAGCACTTAAACTCGTATGTTGCAAAATTTGAGATCCTCTTATTAAAAGTGTACGGTATCGGCTAAGGAGGAGTATGAGCCAAATAATGAGAAGATTTTATTGATATATGCTCTAAAAACATTTGATAACATGTATTCCCTATTTCGAATTGATTTATTTTATTTTTTTTATTGCTGATGATGTCCACATGAGTCTGAGACTTGTGCGTGGGTAATGAGGTGAATGATTACACACATAGATGCCAGACGGAGTAGCGGGATTCGAACCCACGACCGCTTAAACAACAGCAAGCTGAAGTTGCGACGCCCCAACCAACTGCGCTAAGCGGCCCGCCTTTAGTTTTGTTAAGAACTTTCCCATCAATTATTTTCATTAATCATAATTAGGAACATAAGATTACTCATGGGCTTCAATTACTTCGTAAATTGGATCAAAAACTACATAGGACCTAATCCGAGTGCAACATTGCATCTATATTTTCAGCAGGTCCGAGGGAAAATGGAAAGCTAGTCAATGGTAAAAACCAGTGACTCGCGCCCGGAAAGAATTTCTAAATTCATTGTTGTATTTCACGACCTTTCAAACAATGGACAGCCTTTATTGTGTGCTTTAGTGTTTATTGTTATTATTATTCTATGACAAAAGAAAATTTCAGAATAATCATGAAACTGTTGGAAAAAACCTTTCTGTTCTAAACGCAGCACAGTGTTCATAAATCGATAGAACAGCAATCATACAGGCAGCGACCCGTGATGCATCGTAAAACCTGACGAGTAGAGCTCACGAAATATCAGTGATCCATGCGAGTGCGTGAAACAAACAGGAATTCAATTTGCTTAGCGCGGCGCGGCGCGGGTTATTCATTCATTCAAATTCATACAGCAGGTTGCCATCTGTTTAATTAACCAGTTGAAGGTACATAAATACAAGATGTGCTCGTTGCTGTGCTACGTTCAAATGATAATCAACGTGAATGGGCATCAAAATATTAATAACATTGTCCATATATTATGTCAAGCATCATGTTCATGCTAACTGATCATCCAGGTCAAATTCCGCGTAACAATTAATTTTGATCTTGATTAGTCTTCATGGAATCGGCTTGATTCAAGAATGAATTATTCTGTCAATATCATCATTTACATCCTACATGCATCTGTAAGCACCTTGTGTTTCTTGTTGATGACATGTTAATTACCCTTATATGTTGAAAATGGAATATCCCCTTGTAATGTTCACTTGTGAACAGATGTCAAGAAATTTTGACTATATAAGAACAAGATCCTGAATGTTATTTTTGAACACTCTGACTTTGATTGTTTCGGGTGGTGGGAGGAGGTGCATTCAACTGTTATTGGTTTTTTACCGTCACAGAATAGATACTGAAGTATTTTGCTTGTACTCTTTGGCCTGAACTTTTAATTCTTGGCATATAGACGTCATTCTTCTTATCCACTTTGACAATAATTGAACAGGATCTTATTTTAAAGGTTCAATATTATTCCTTTTTCCTACATTCAACTTTGTTTTTCAGGCTTTATTTGTTGTATTATCTGTTTAGAACAATAAATTCTGACTGTAAAATAATTTAAAATTCTTCGGAAAGTTTTTATTAATTAATTATTTATTTTATTAATTATTGGATTCTATTTTTTGTTGAATTGCACGGGAAAAGCTGTCTCTTATTCAATTCTTGTCATTAGATGTAATGCTTCTTTTTCAGGAAGAAAATTCAATTTCAAAATAGATTCTGTCCGGCAAGAGAATATGGTTCAATGTTTTGTTCCAGGGAAGCTTTAGGAAATGAAAGTTTTTCCATGCACTTTCCAGACTACTTTCATTCGTTGCTATTTCCGTAAAAGGGATGTGATCAACATGTTCTTTCTACAGAATGCGAGTGTAAAGCAAATACTATGAAAAAGAGGTTGCATAAAATGCACTCAGTTTCCAGATTGAGTTTTAAAAACGACGTTTCCATTGAAAAACAAGTTTAGTATGATTCTATTTCTTGAATGGTATTAAAAAGAAGTAATAATAGCTGTTTCTTTGGCATTCAATATTAATTTGTGAACTTTTTCGCATTTACATCAAATAATTCTTAATTTCCTCTCATAAATCATACAAGAACATATAATATAGGCTAATAAATTTCTCCAACAGTTACCCAACAAAGCAGCTATTTACACACTCATTACAGTGCGCAAAACAGCTTATTCCTGCACTATTTTACTTTGCCGCACTCCAGCTGACTTTTCCTTTGTCGCTCTCCAGTTGTGCCGATTGTAGGAAAAAAGTATCTTTGCTGCACTCGAGAAACTATTCCGCACTCGCCTTCAGCTCGTGCGTGATGTATTTCTCTCGTGCAGCAAAGAGCTACTTTGCGCACTAGTTACACAAATAACTATCTTCTCACAAACAATGAAAGAATTTGATTCCGTACTCTAGCCGTATTAATTGAATATAAGCTTGATCATTGTTGACTTCCATTGCTATTAGACCTGGCTCAAATAAAAACGCAAGCTTGATGTCGTGACACAGATAGCTTTTTGTAAAACACCGTATTGAATTAGGCCTCATTCTCCCTTCTATTCACGCAGTCCAATGCGTTTGTGTGCTTTACAATATTCACCCTACCTTACAAAACGTCACCAAGCCTCCTTTTCAATTTGCGTTGAGTAAAATAGTGGATAGTGTTTTACTCATTCATGAACAGAACGTGATGCAAACCCTGAAACACGTATTATAAAATTCAGGCACACCTGAAAATGATCATGAATTTGATGGTTGCAGGTTGCGGCTGACGTGATTCTTCTTGCGACGGCCAATCTGCTGGGGCTGACCGCTTACTACATAGAAGACAGACAACAGCGCACAGCTTTCCTCGAGACTCGCCAATGTCTGGAAATGAAACTAGTCATAGAAGAGCAATCAGCTGAGCAGGTCAGTTGAGTATTTTATTACTATGTAAAGTGGGTTCATCTGGAGTATAATGGAACAGAAAAAACTTTTAGTCCAATATATATAACAACCGTAATCAAGGACAGACCCTTTGCAAGGTCTCTGGGGGTCATGGACAAGAAGAAAATTCCGCCCCCCTTTTTGCATGTCTGTCTGGGAGCCCCAGGGAAGTACATTTGAGACCCCTTTTTTCCAAATGAATGACCCATTTTTGCAAATTTATATCCAAGTTCCCCTCTTGGTCGGAGGGCCCAATTGCAATGCCCCAGCTACCCTAGCTGAAACAGCCTTGCTTAAAGCAAATAAATCTTTTGTAAGAAAGCATGTAATAAATCTTTTGTAAAAAACATTCCTTCTATTCAATGATTGAATACCTATAACGATGAATGATTGAATACCTATAAAGATGTAACATAGGAATATTCAACAAGACTATTTTTTTTATAAAAAAATGATCAACTCCGCTCTCTGTGTAAAACGTAATATGAAAATGGTTTTTGCCCAAAAGATTAGAAATTAACCAGTGTTTTAACAGAGTAAAACAATGAAAATTGTTTGATATGATACAATGAAAATGGGAAATGTTAATGATATATCAAATATACCGTTGATAAATTTCTCTACTTGGTTTCTAATGTTTCATAGTTCTTCCATAATAAAATAATTTCTTTCTCTCTTGAACTCATATTTTTTTTGAAACTAGAAATGTTTTCTGGTGAGTTGTCAAATAACTTAGGTATCAAATGTTCTAAGTTATTTTAGGTTTATTATTATGAGCAAAAGAATTCTAATATTAAATTTTTAAGTGAATTCAACGACTTGCAATCAATTTATTTTATTAAGAATAAGTAGAATTTACTTACTCTGTAGTAATAAAAATTTAATGTTTTAAAAAAATTTGACTGCAAGTCGTTGAATTCACTTAAAAAGTTAATATTAACAACGCAGTTCGTCATGGAACAAGAAATCCAGGAATTCTAATAATTGAAAAAACTGAACCTACGTTCTGTAATTCTCAATTATTTAATGCGATGCAATCTATTCTTGACACAACCATTGTATTTAGTGGTGTTCTCACTCAGAAGAGGGATATGGGTTATGGAGAGAAAAGAAAGGAAAAGGGAGTAAGTAAACTGGGAGAAAGAGAACGAAACAAATGAATGAATTTGATGTTATTGGTTCACATAAATCGGAATGAGTGGAAACAAGAGAATAAATCATATTCGAATTTTTAGAGACTTGAAATTAACGTTTAAAAATGAAAATCTTTATACAATAAAACATTTCATATTCGTATATTTTAAAGGCTTTATACAGCACCTAATAATAATCTTTGGAAAGGGCACAGTTCCAGCTTCAAATTAAAAAAAGGAATGTAAAAAAGAGAAGCATCCAGAAAGTTCATTTTGAAGGGTGGTCCATAAAAAATGGAGATAATTTAGGACAGTATGTCTGGAAAAATTTCAACTCCAAGCACGTAGATGGTTAAAACCGCAAAGCTTGCAAAGAACGTGGGGTAATGATAAGAATACCGAGGAACGCGGCCGTTTGCAGCCGTTTATATCCCACCCCTGGCCCACCAGTATAAACATCATTTTAATAGTATGCCCACATTGCAGCAGATGAGGCTATTAGAAAGAGACCAGCGAGAAATGAAATTCACATTTAGAGCGTGACCTTTCTCAAAACAGAAATTAAATCTCAATATGAATGTTGGGAACATTGATATTGTTACGAGTTCTAATGCTGGCAACACTCAATGTAACTGAAATTCTCCATTCATCTCTTTTACATGGAAGTCAATCCAAATACTCTATCGTGATCGATATCGTCCATATGTTATTCATATCCAAGGCAAATACTATTAGGATTATTGGATCGCGAATTGAAAGAGAAAGATGGAAAGTCATAGGTATTTTAAGTTTACATTGCTAACCATATTGAAAAATATATACGTTCTCAATTCTAGACTCTAGAAAAGCTGCTATCATATCCCCATGATAGGAGAAATCTGAATTGATCAACTATGTGGCAATAATAATTAATGATAAAGTTATAAATACGTTTATCACTTCAATTATTTTGACATGATTTTAACCAAATTTTGATCAGAGATCATAGGCTGTCATATGCGAAATGCGATCCATAGAGACCGTGTTCACTCATCACTCTTCAAGGTTGCACTCATCAAAACTAAAGGGCAGTGCCAGGAGAGGGGTTACATGACCCACCTGAATACTAGCAAAGTAGTTTAAAAAATAAATTAAAATTTCGATAAACACACAGATACAATAGTTTTAGTGATTAGAGGAGTAGATTCAAATCAGAGTTGAACATTTTTATTAAACAGTGCTTAGAGACAGAGTCATTGCGTTTGATTATTTTGTTTGCAATCGACCAGTGAAAACTCAACTACAAAATTCTTTCAACTAAATTCCTTATTTTTTGACTGTAGACTTGTTGACTGTTGATAAAGATAGTGTTGTTAGAGAAAACTCTGGGTAGTAGAAAAAAAACATCATTGTATTTACCTAATTTCCCACTCAAAATTCTAAGACTCACGTGGGTTGATAAATATTTTAGTCCTTTTATCAACTCTCTGTTAGTGTTGTCCGAATAAATTGGGGACAACAGACACTGGGAGTTTTTCAGCTGTTGTATTCCTAAGAAAGTTGATGTCGGGTTGATATTAAAGTTTGATTGAGTTGAGCTGTAAGAAAGTTTTTGGCTGTACTGCAGGTCTTGAAAACAGCACCACATACCTCTCCTCTTTCAGATTTTTCTCTGTCCTCTATCCACAACTCTGTTTTCTTCAACACACACTTAGAGGCAAGTGTCGTTCATCTCTCTCATTAGATTAGTTCATCTCTCTCACACCTACACGTACTTATACAAGAAGGAATGAAAAATTAGAGACATTTTAGCGTGTGACTGTGACATATAGGATTAGAGCGAGAGAGGAGTACTTTTACGAACGAATGATCCTGACCTGCTTCTGACACTTTTCGTCGAAAAATGTTTGCAGTTACGCCGCATTCTGTTCTGCTAGACAGGTTGATGAGAAGAAGCGATAAGTGAATACTACTGTCACTCATATCAACACAGAATCGCATTCAGTTACTCTAGAAATTATTCAACTAAGCAAAACTTTATTTTGAAAGCTTTGTACACAATTCAGACTCACCTAGCGTTGCACTGGTACAGGAATCCATTTCTCTCATTTTTTATTACTAATGATGCCTACATGAGTCTGAGACTTGTGCGTGGGTAATGAGGTGAATTATAACACATATACATGCCAGATGGAGGAGCGGGATTCGAACCCACGACCGCTGAAACGACAGCAAGCTGAAGTTGTGACTAAGCGGCCCGCCAATTTCTTATTGGTTTGAAGCTAAATACGTTTTCAGAGTTCTGATTGGCTGAAGAAGTCACTGTAACATAGCACCATCATTGCCTCAACAAATCACAGTTCGTAATCGGCAGCCAGCATTTAAAGGAAGTGCTAAAATTGGATGAAAAGAATAGCTTTGTGATTGGTTAGAGGGTGGAACAGTATCCTGCATGACGATTGGCTGAGGGGAGTGCCCACATAGGAGTGCTATGATTGGGTATGATCGCTTCGTGATTGACTTTTATTAACTTAGACTCCAGTTATATAATTGGTAGAATTATGTTTCAAAACCTCGTTTTCAATCGGCTAAAAGCATTTGCTCTGTGACAAGGAGTTCTCGATTCAAAACAATTTAGTGCTCTAATTGGGACAAACATGACATTGATACCAAGTGAATTTCAAAGAATCGATAAACTTTATTTATATATTTCAACTACCTTATACAAATACCACTGAGTTTTTTCAAAGATATTTTAAATTTGGAATTACTTTTAAGATAGGTATTTCTCAAATCCAATCTTGTGAATGTAAGTCATTAGCTTGCTCATGAAAGTGAAACAATTTATTATATGAAAACATGACGCTTTTTCAACAAAGCAGTGAAAGCAAATTCTTATTTATTGATATTCTTCTAATTCTTTATAATCAATAGCAGTTATTGATGATTAATTTGTATGTCAAGGTCTGGTCGTCATAACCTTGATTGCAAACGTAGGTCAAACATTATTATAAGTGTTAAAATTCATCACAAATATTACAAGTACCATTCCTTCTCAGTATCGCCCTTTTAAAATAGTTGAAATAGTTTTAGTCTTCAAAATAGTTATTTTTAACTATAAACATTACATCATGATCTTGATCTTGTATCATGCTACCAAATACCAGTGAAACAACCTTATTTTTTCAAGATGCCTTAGTACTCAACTTCTCAATCAATTATGTTTAATTCAATGGCACGGACGTCTTTCTGTTTAGGGTATCAATAGATTACATATTGTCAATACTTACACGGTCTGTGACCTTGTTCAGAGGAAGATTACGGCTGTACATTTCACTCTTTAAAGTTGGAATTGAAAACGCTAAACTTATCTTCTTCAAACCGTTTGACATCCTTAATGATCTTGCAACCCTGACTACCCTAGCTATTGATTTTAAAAATGATCTGATTGCTAAATAGGTGGGAGTAGGTTCTAGAACTTCATCATGATTGAGTGGGAATATGGCACTTTGGGTTTACAATCCAGTGTTCTGATTGGATGTGAGTAATAGCTTAGTGTTTGTTGAGAAAAGATTTCGTAACTAGAAATCTTATTTCTTATTTAAATCTTATTTAACTAGAAGCGAATCCATTATTGATGAATATGCGACATTAATAAATGGCAGTTAACTTATAGTGACAGGTTATGAGATGGTTGATAGTAATTGGTTGAAAAATTCGGCTTTTAAAAACTAAGAAAATATTTTCTAGCATATTATGTTTTAAGTTATTGAGAGCTAATTGAGAATATAAATGACAAAAGTCAAGATATGCGATTGACTGACTGGAAACATTACTGGTTAAGAGCAGGCGTTTGAATTATTCCTCTCATTGGTTGGAAGCTAGATGTGTTTTCAGGGCTATGATTGGTTGAAAAAGGCTCTAGAGCTTCATCATGATTGGGTGGAGATATGGCAGTTTGTGACTGGCGGCTGGCACTCCTAGTCCTCCAATTGGTTGAAAGAGCAGGTTCGTGATTAGTTGAAGAGCGGTATTCTGCATTATTATTGGCCATGGGGAGAGTCCACAATCCAGTATTCTGATTGGGCTGGAGTAATAGCTTAGTTATTGGCTGTATGATGGTCGAGAAAATATTTCTAAATCTTATTTTCTGATGGCTGAATGATTTTCCTCTATGATAAAGAGTTATTGATTTAAAATTACTAGAAATATCCATAAAAATCAGACAAAAGAGAATACAATATCAAAAGAGCGACATTGAAGATTATTATTTTTAGATCTAGTATTCTTCAGAGTTCAATCTTCAATTTGATCCAAAAATACTTCAAAGAACCAAGCAGGAATTGTAATTCTCTGCGAATTCTCAGCAGAGTTCCATCATAGTCTCGATCTTAATCTGTCTAAGATGGAATATGGAACGTGATTTTCATAGAACCGCTGAAATTTTTGAATTTTAATCTTTAAAGTGAAATTCATTTCCTGAGATTTCCAGTTCACATATTATGTAAAGAATCATGACTTTCTCGTTTGTGGAGTAGTGTAAATGCAAAATAATTTTTCCTGTTGCATAATGTATAGAATACTGAGAATTTAATTTATTCTATGTCGTTTTTTGAGTATAAGCATTTTAACCAGAATAAATTCTGAATTCATCTTAACAGAACCGTAGCAACATGTACTGTAATATAATAGAGCCATAATTATGATCCTGAGAGCATTTCTATAGCAACGTCTCATACACTAGGAATGAAACTCCTATAAAAGTAACATTTTTGAAATCACAAATTTTATGTCCTATTTTGTCATCAATCATTTAAGGTTTGATCCAGAGTGCAGCTTTCCTTTTATGTTATAAAACGCATTGCTATCAAGTATAGTTATAATGAATTAGCTCAGTTGATAGTTGATAGCTTCATGTTTATTTTCCAAGTATCTGCTTTCTAAGGCTGAATTCAAACTGGGTTAAATGAGCGGTCTACAACTTTATTATTGTCTAACATATTTCTACTTCTACATAACTTTACTTTTTCTATGTAGCGTTTCCATTCTCAAGTCTGTTGCATTCTTTTTTTAATCACTTTGTTTTTCGTTGTATTTTTCAGTTTTCCATTCAATGTTTATTTTTTCATTAGGAATTAACCACACATATTTCTATAATATATTTTGGTGAAATATGTAAAAGATTGGGAAGAAATAGTACAAGACAAATATATAACAAGGTGTACAAGTACTTTATTCTTCAACTTTGCCCGCAGCACTACAGAATATAAATGTACAGCGTACAGAGCTATAGTGGAGTACTGTATATGTTGCAGCACTAGATAATAGTGTTATAGTTGCTCAAAATAAATCCACTTTATCAAGCTGGCTACTTTCAAACTGAAACAATGATGTTGTGCTCTAGTGAGCTTCTCATTAGCTACTGAAGTCTATACATAAGTGCACACAAACACTTGGTAGCGAAGTAAAGTTGGCTTACTGACGAATTTGTCGTTTGTCTAGTGGAGTACCTGGAATGAGCAGATTTGGAGCCGGTGGTATGTTTGAGCTCACCTTTCGTTCGAGTGTATAATCCCGCCTGTAAACAGAGAGAGATAGTTGGAGAGAGTGAGTGTGTATGAGTGGGTGACTCGGCCGAGTTTTGCCAAGGATTCGAAATGGGAGTTGAAGGTTGAGGGAGGGGATTTGTGAAGGGGGTTTTAGAGGGAAGGGGGTTCAGATCGATGGCCGGGACGCGTGCAGTGGTTTGGGTGAGAGGCAGGCGGCTGTGTGCAGTGTGCACTGTTCTGAAGGCACGTCAGGGCACGGGCAGAGCACAGCTCCCGTCTCAGTCGCGCTCCGTTTCAGCTGATTAGTGTCGGGCGACGTCCGAGATCGATAGGGAAGCGTCAGGCCGATAGAGGCCGAGGATGGAGAATGGAGGATGAATGGTGAAGAAAGGAGCAAGTAGTATGAGACATGCCAGAGCGTGTGCATGCATGCTGGCGACGAGTCTGTGGAGGCACGAGTCAAGTCGTGATGCCCTGCATCATCACGTGACGCCAACGATTCACAACCTCTTAATCACCCCCCCCCTCCACCCTTCCCTTAACCTGATGCATGCAAGGTGTCCGAACTTCGTTACTTTGATACGGCACCGTCACTGATCATTGCTCTTCATCACTACAGACTGACTATATGGACACATGCAATGTTTCTCACAACTCACAACACTCCAGTTCATCATGAAACTACCGGTGCAAGTACTATAAATAGGTTTCTACACAGTTCTTCCTCAAGAAAATTAGAAGGTGCAAATAGTTCTTCCAAACAAGATTATTAGAATTAAAATTGCTCGTTTGATTCACTATGAATAATTCTGAAATTGTCAGAAAACCGTTGGAAGTACAGCATGAATTTGTTTCTACACAGTTCTCCTTCAAGAAAATCAAAAGGTGCAAACAATTTTCACATTCACGATTATTGGAAATAGAAATATATTTATGCGTAGTTCACTAATAATTTTACTGAAATTAGAAAAAACCCCATGGAAGTTGGAATAGGTTTCTTCACAATTATTCTTCAAGAACATCAGAAGTAAAGGCGCACACCATTCTTTTATCCACGATTATTGGGAGTGAAATCGCTTGTAAAACTCACTAGCATTAATATTCTGAAAATAAGCAGAAACCCCAATTGAGTATCAATAGCTTCCAGCACAATTATTCAAAAACATTAGATGGTGCACAACATCTCACGATCCACGACTATTGGAATTGAAATAGCCCGTGAAGTTCACTAGCATAATCCTTAGATTAGCAAAAATCATGAAATGTTTTGATAAAGAGACGATATTTGTTCTGATAAAATATGATAGCTTGGGCCGCTAACCTTTCCTTTTTTAATAAATCAGTTCTGCGCATGCACCGACATTAGCGTTAATGTGGTTGTCTAAAAGAGTTTGAGCGTAGCGTTTTATGCGGAAATACGGTACGACATGTGACAAAGGTTAAAATGTTCGAATTAGTTGTATTCGTACCAAATTCAAAGTGATTATATTACAGTACACGAAAGTTAAGAAATGATGTTATAAATAACTTGTTTAAATGTCTTTTAACAAATGAATTGAATATTAGTAAATAAATGGAATATTAAAAATTGCCATGGAACATTTTAATTTTGTGTGACACCTCTAAGGCTTACTTATGGGTTGAACATTTTCAAATACTTGAATTTCATCCAGGAATAATATTTTGAAAAAGATAATATTGAGTTTGTCCTGTTCTAATGTGATGAATTCTGTCAACTTTAAATGTTATTGAGAAAAACCCATTTTATTGATTCAAATAACAATTCAGTCACTTAAAAAAAAAATAAAGAAGGGTTAAATTTGAACAAATAAGTGCACGCTTTGAAAACATAATTTCAAGTTTTGTGACAATTAAATAGGCCTACGTCTGTCAGTGGTTTTCCAGTAATAGCAGTCACTACTTACAAAATTGCCTACTTCCTACATCTCTCACCCTCATCCTGCTCATAGTAATGCTGATAATTCAATAGCCATAGATGTGATAAGAATTTCAACATTCAACTTCAAAATAAAACTATTAGTACGAATATTCTGTAATGAGGACATATATGTCAAGAATGCAATCGGTAGCTGAAAAGTTATCATTATGAGTGTGACTTGGTATCTAGTGTCCCATTCAACATATATGGGAGAGTTTTGTAGTAATTGTAACGTAGAACACTGTTTGAAAACAAGTTGAGGGTTGAATGAAAGAGTAGATAAGAGATGAAACAACGGTTACGACGGTGAACGATAACAAAAGCGGTCAAGCTTTCCAGTGAGTAGAGGCAAAACTGGCAGAAATGGGAAGGTTGTGCATATTTCAGTAGACCACTGTTACAAGCTCCATGGCTACAAGCGTCTGGCTGCTTCCTCTCTTCTTGTGTAGTCGTATATCACCTCAGTTTCCCGTTTTCTCCCTGTTTTCCTCTTTTGTTCTCGTTTTCACTGATGTTATACGCCTTTCGCCGGGCTCCCTGCAGTTTTCGATCGTCCGTCCGGGATGGCAAATTCCTCTATAATTGAACGAAGCCCTTGCCGTTTTCTGCGACTATCTCTTTCGTTTCTCATCCCTACTTGTTCTTCATCAGTCTATTCCGTTCCGTTCTCAGAGGCTTCCTTTTAAATAAACATTCGACAGACGGCTGCTAGCTGCTGGTCGTTCGATGTTTTTATGGGCAGAACCGAACAAGTTACCATTTATGGCAATAGAAAAGAATTCTTTCGCTTACGCTGTCCGATGAATAGTCGCATAAATGAATAGCGGCTTTTATTTGATAGGATCCCAATTCAATTTGTTTACGACAAATAAAGCCATACATGTTCAAGTGGGATGCGATCAACGCTCTCGTAGCCAATACTCGATGTAAGTCAGTCTATCTACTGCTAATTTATCAGTATTGAATATTATTTTTTTGGTACCCAAACAACATGAATGATTGATATCAATGCCTGTCAAGCATAGATGAATCAATGAAATCAATGCTTTGAGTATAGATTAGATGTAATGCTATTCAACTATGGATTAGATTCAGAAACATGATCAAATGGAAATCACGAATTGAAAGGAAATATAAAAGCCTTACATATTGAAAACTTAACTTCCGATTTAGAATCGTAATGGAATAGTTAAAGTAGTGCAAGGCAATTTGCACAGTGGAGCATCCAATGACAATCTCAATAATAATCACCATCGGAAAATCAAACACATGCTGCTGAATGGTTTATGACAGATCGGAGTAGAGTGAATGGTAATAATAATCAAGCACTCAACTTACATAGCTTCTTCATTGATTTGCGTCTTCAGATTAATTAGTTGATAGGTCAATTTATTCAGTATGTAAGAAACGTGTAATAATTTGCTTGAACTAGTTTAATTTAATTGGAATTGCTAAATTCTATATAAACTGATCAAGCCACTGAAAGGCACACATGAATTATATTTTTTCTAAACTATTTTTCTATACTATTTATACTATGATACTACTATTTATACTACTTTATACTATTTATACTTTTTAAACTGATCAGGCCACTGAAAGGCACACATAAATGATATTTTTTCTATACTATTTCACTATACTATTTTTTCTATATTTTCTCACTGTTACGGCCAATCTTATCTGTGTAAGATGACAGCCACCCGCCCTAGCTCTGAGCCTCCCTCTCGACCCAGTCTCTCTCGGTCAGCCATAGCAGATGTTGCATTTGTTAAGTTGTGTCTCTGTACTCTAGTGCCCGAACGCGATTACTCTTTCATGCTCTCTATCTCTCTCACTCTCTCTCTCACACTTCCTCTTCCTCACTCATATATCATCGCACATACTACAACCACCAGACTGGACAACGACTACAAGCAGCAGGTAATACGGGGCGCCCCCCATCTCTTCATCTCAGCTCAACGTCTGGTAAGTGTACATCTATCACTTATTTCTCTTCCTCTTATCCTCATATATGGTCCTCCACTGCTCTCGTCTCTCCTCAACTCCTCTAAGCTACCACAGGCCCCCAACATTCGGTCTCAACAGCCATACACTCTTACATTTGCTCCTCCTAGGCCGAATACTCAAACGCCCTTACATTTGGTCCCACAGGACAGATTACGCCCTTACACTCACTTTTATCAAAACCAATAACTATGAATCGGACTAGTTCAGTTTTTACTGGAGGAGAATACTGGTGATTTCTACTTAGCATCATCGCAATAATTCTATGCATCTGTCTAACTTCATGGTTCCTAGTTTATTGCTATTGTATCGCTATTCAAGTCTTCTTCATGAATAAATCAAATTGATATTAATAAAATTACGATAATAATTCTCTTGAAAATAGAAACTTCAGATAGATCATTTTGCAGCCACTGACCTCTTCTCAAAGGGGTATATGGATCTGTCAATCTGCCAATCAAAATTTAGATACAGTAATTCAGTTATATTATATATGTAATATATAAAAGTATGTTTTTATAATTATTTTTATAACCATTTTTATTTTTATACAGTACTTTCCAATATTTGAGGATTTAGGAACTAAAGTATGATGCTTTTATGTTTTGAGGCTATGAGTATAGTAGCCTATCATTTCAAAATTTCTTTTTGGATATGGGATAAAATAATATATTTCATTATAACTCGTTATTTTTTTGCATTTCTTGGTCTCATGAACCTCAGCTCAATTATTAGTTATATAAGATAGATATATAATTTAAAATTAAAATTAATTCAGACAATATAACTTACAATAAGAATAATGTAATAGGAGTAGAATTATTTATTTTCGAAATGCTCTTCATCATAATTGAGGAAAAATCTCCTCGATTCTATTCTGCATTTCAGTGTTCAGTGAATATATGGAAGAAAAATTGCCTATTCTGCAGGAATCTCAAAGGAAACATTAAGTTTTCAGGGAAGCGTACTGAAAAAATATTCAGCAGAGCTTTAGTGATGAATGGTGGTTTATTTTTCCTGGTAAACAAGATGGCGATGAGGAAAAGAACAAGCCGATGTTTCTGTTTCTAATTTCCGGCGCTGCTTAATTGGACTAATCGGCAACAGCCAGGATTGGCGCTTTTGGTGAGTGGGAGGGGAGTAGTGGTCGAAGAAGTAAATTGCTGCTGAGAATCGAACTTTCATCTTGTTCCACGGGGCTTTTGAGCTTGGAATGAGTTGCAATGAAAGAAAATAAATCTCATCAATCCTCAACCCAGTTCAGAGATATTGCGTGTGGTATGCGTTGCTTTTCATTACGAGACTTCAAAGAGACTTCGTTACTGTTTATACTTTTTTAATAATATACTTTTTGATAACCCAAATACATTTGACAAATTCATCAATGTTGTAAAACAATTGATGTATAAAATGTGTTTCACTGTAAAAACGCTTCCGAAACAGAAAGTTTGTGTCTATTTTTAGACTGATTTTTACCATCGAGCTTTATAATACAATATTTTTACAACATTCATTTAAAATTCCATTCAATACGTGTTGAGTTTTTATAATAAAGATTGTGTCAATTCTGTCATTGCATAAATGTGAAAATTCTCAAATTTCATCAAAACCAGTTATTTTCAGCTTAAATTCATTCGTAAAGACTATTAGAAGTTTTTTTCTGATTTGAACCAGGATGGACTCGTGTTTATTAGCGTAACAACCGATAAATCCAGTTTCGTGGTCTAAAGATCTATAGCCTAGATAGTTGATTCCATGTTCTTTAGTTTGTATGAATAAAATGCAGTTGATGAATTAATAAATTTGAAACAATTGATGGATGAAATGTGTTTCACTCTGTGTTGGACAAATGTGTTTCAATGTGTTAAAAACTCTTCAATGAGTGACTTCCTCAGTCAGGGACTTCCAAGTCCGTGATTAGACTTCTTGTCATATTCACTTTCAACGTAGTAAGTGTATTTGTCGTGTTTTCTCACGTGGGAAAATGGCAAATCAAGTTAAAAGAATTGCGAAGCCTAACAATAGAATAGTCTGAATCATAGGATGAAACGTGTTTCATACGTTTAAGTGTATCAGCTAAAGCACTGATATATGAGGCAATCAATTGGATGTTCTATGAAAGCTATTATATTCATGAGTGGTTTTAGCCATGAGAGGTATAGCCTAGAGAAGTTTCTTGAAGTAAATTTTTTTCTATCAATAGATATCCTTGAAAACATACATATGATATTATAAAACATATCCATTTTGTTTCAATGTATGGAAGAGTATATTTGTTGGGTTTTCACTCGTGGGAAAATGGTAACTTACGATAAGAGAAGTAATTGTGGAGTCTGAATATACAACCATTCTTTACATCCGAGAAAAAGAATGATTTTTTAAATGATCTCTTCTGCACCTATTAAATGGTTGTTATTTCCATGGTTTGTACATTTCCATGATGTGATTCAAGCAATTCCACCAATTCTCGCTAGCTTTTCCAAGGTCGATTAATGATAGGCGGATGGCCTATCTAGCTCCGTTCATCCAGTTCAGTCATTGGAAACTCATCAAGCGGGCTGTATCGATCCACTTGCTATTCGTGATGTATCAAGTTTATAATGTATTTCATACATTAAAGTGTATTTTTATTATGAGTTTCATTCAGCCAATCAATTTCCTTGGCCAAGTCTAGTAAAATTCACTGAAACAGTACGGGGAGAAGCACGTCAAACAAGCCCAAGCGTGGATTTAGAATACAATATGTTTACATTCTTTCTTGTCATAATCTAAAATTCATCAACTGAGCAATTTATTGATATAAGTTTTAGAATGATTCTCATTCTTGTGTTTTTTTTTGTTGCTTTGAGTGTTCTTTCACTTATTTATCATTCATTAATTGAACCTCACACTTATAAATATGAAACCAATATGAAATTAAAAAAGACAAATTTTTGTAGATAAAAGTTCGTTGTAGGGTGTAGAGTTGAAAAAATCTTTCTAACCATGATTAGAAAGGTTAGGGAAGATTATTTATATTGGGAAAGGAAAAGGTGAATAAAGGGAGAAGAAAATTAATCGATTGATAGAGGATTCAATAATGAAGGAATAAAGATCCAGAAAAAGTTCAAAGGTGAATCTTAGTAAGCAAGCACAAAATCAGAAGAGTATGCAAGTTGCTAGAATTTCTTGCTATTACTAGTAGAACATGAAATTCCTATCAGAAGAGGAGCTAATCCAAAGTCTGTACAAATAATTTATTCAAAGAGTGATTGATAGTATACTTTTCATCAGTCGTTGGTTATACAGGAAAATCCCTGTGCCGCCATTGTGTGCGCTAATTACCATTATTTTTCAAATAGTCATCTCTTCTCCAGTTATCTCTCTTTTCCAATGTATCTGTTAGTCCCTATCATGGAGAAATAACATTAACACCATTCAATTAGAGGTTTGGAGCTCTGTTTTTACAAGTACCTGTACATACAGACTAAAACTCTTTCATTACAAAGTGTTTCTACTAAAGGAAACAAATAAGCCCGGAGAGCTAGCTTACTCCTTTCAAAGTTCGTTACACAAAGAGGTTTTCAGTTTGTGAAGCAGAAGGATGACAAAGGGAAATCGACCAGAAGGATGGATGGACTGTGTCGGGTGGCTGTGAAGTACTTTGGGGAAGGAAAAGAGAGAGTGGGTGAAAGAGAGAGAGAGTGTGAGAGAGTGTGAGAAAGATTAAAAGAGAGAGTCAGTGTCAGCTTAGGTGGTTACTTTGCACTGTGAAGAGTAGCTGAGCCAAAGTCTGTAAGCTGACAGTCGGGCAAAGCGGAGGTAAGTGAGAAGCTCAACATTGTTGAGGCCGAGAAGGGAAATAATGTCGAATGAGATGCTTTGCCATGCTTTGTAGCTTATTTAACTCGGACTTGAGAGCAGTAGTTTACAGTAGACGGAAACGAAGAAAGAGACCTCCAACTCGCCACTAGTCGAAATCACTTTTAGTGCTAAATTTTCGCTTCTGCGTTCAGCAGCTTTTTCCCCAAGATAGCCAACAATCTTGTTTGTCCACAATGGAGTCGTGTCAAGGATTAGTAGCCTCTTTCAACTTGGAAATCTTTAGTCATTTCCGATGAACTTTCGTCAAATACTGTTAGAAGTAGGTACTTTTTCCCTCTTTTTCTTTCATAGTGGATCACATTTAGGTAAATAAGATAAAATGTGGTACACACATCCAAATCGCAGTACTAAAACTCCCATGATATAATCTATTTTTTATATTTTATGATAAGTTGTCAACAAATACGGCATGGCAGAATGAATGTGGTATTGAGAATATTGTATAGACATAAAATACAGGCAATATTTGGTGACAAATATAGACATAATATTCAAGAGACCTTTTCTAAAACACAAAAACATGCGCTTCATGTTCTATTGTTTCCGACTCAATTTTTCAAGTTGGACTCGTGAAAATGGTTCTGTAATGTTGAAAACCATTATTTTAAAAGTTTTTTAACTATCACTTTCTATTCTTGCTGTTATCAATTCTTCAGCCAGTAAATACGTCACTTTCCAATACTTAAACTTCTATGTTCCCTATTAACATGTAATTACCCATAGGGTCTCTTCTGTATATAAAAAGGTATATATATATATATGTGTGTGTGTGTGTGTGTGTGTGTTTGGGTGGGGGTGTGACAAAACTTCCTCAAAGCTTCCTCAAAACTCAATTCATCGCATCTCAAACCCCGATTTTTTATTTTCCTTTCAGACCTTTCCAGATTAATGTACAAATATTTCACTTTCTTAGTAATGGCGAAGGTGATATTGTGGAAGGTATCCATAATGAATAATAAGACGAAATTGTCACAACCACATTTATTAAAACTTCGAGAAACTAGTTTCGGTTGTTACACCATTATCAATCTCAATCAAACTGAAAACTGAAGTACAGAGAAGCCTTATATATACTGTGCATGGAATGATACTATTGGCTAAGAGGGAAAGAGGCTGACCTTAATCGGACGTTGTGATTGGTTGTCAAGTCACGCCCCCTGGTGGAAGGAGTAACAAGCAAAAATACGAGTCAAATCAATAACTAAACACTGTGAAAATCAAGAAAGTAAAAAAAACATTGTAATTAGGCTAGAATTTAATCAAACTAAAATTAAAAAATTTCTTAAAATTAGAAGCTCACTGAAGTGCAATCAAGGTCAACTGAGAAATACACATAAAAACTGCTTTTTAAAAATAGGCTGGAATTATAATGAAACCAAGTTAGTTGTATTGAATTGGTTAAAATAAATTTGGTCATTTAAATTAGTTATGGAATCGTTTTTTACCAACTTAGTTATCTCCAAAGCTTCTAAAATGTTCGATTGTCTGCCTTTGCCAATCAAATGCAGAAATTCAACATTTTCTTCAGCCTTGAACTTGTGTCCATTATTAATGAGATGTTCTGCAAAATTTGAATCTCCTTTTTGGGTTTTCCAATCCCTGATATGTTCATTTACCCTACATTTGAAACTTCTACCAGTCTGACCTACATAACAAGCATTACAATCACCGCAATTCAATTTATAAACTCCACTTTTATCCCAGATATCAATTTCGTCTTTACCACGCCCAAATAAGCTCTTTAAAATTGGTTTGGTTTGAAAAGCTACATCAAAACCGTTCTTTTTCAGTTGTTTTCCTAATTTATCAGAAACTGGGCCAAGGTAAGGCACCGTTATCCATGACCTTTCCCCAGTTTCAGTTACAGTAATGCTAACACTAACTGCTAGTCTCATATTTATTTTATTTAAGATTTTATTGACAACTAGCTATTGTGCCCGTCCTTCGTACGGATTATGTTTAGAAATAAGACTAAATATGTTTCGGCTTTTTTGATAGCAACGATCATGAAGTCGTTACAGTAGCAGCTTAGGCCCCGTTCAGACGATACAGTTTTTTTGCGGTACGGTTTTTTTACTGTACGGCGTCAACTGTACTGTGATGTTCACACGGTCCGGCTTTGCTGCTTATTGCTGTGCTCTCCTCCTTCTTCCATTGCGCTTCCTTCTTCTTCTTCTTCTTCTTCTTCTTCTTCTTCTTCTTCTTCTTCAGTGGCACTACAACCCAGGACGGGTCATGGCCTGCACTATTAATTGTCGCTAACGGTCCTTATCCAGCGATCGTTTAAATGTCTGTTCCTTTACTAAATTCCTTGAGGGCCGTCCGTTCCTATCATTTTGTGCTTCCATAACAAATGTTTTTTTTATGGAGTGGGGGAGTTAGCCCCACATCCAACCCCCAACCTGGAGGACCAGGGAATTTTTTCAGGTTTCCTTCCTTAGCCTTTAACAAACCAATGCTGAACTACAAGGCAGCAGTCAATTTTCTATTGGGGTTTTCTTCCCCTAGCCTTTGGATTTCCATTGACCTCCATCTGCAAGGCAGCAGTTTCTATGCTGGTTTTGGTCCACCACGGGTATTTCATTTCCCCGGTACCACCTATATCTAGGAGGCATCCCCCAATCCGCCACCTGGGGAGGCGCCCTATAGGAGACCAGCAACTCCCACCATTGCGCTTCCAGTTCAGTTTTATTTATTCCAGTCCAGGATTATTTGTGTAAGATTTTTTTATTTGTATAAGATTTTTTTAAATAAGTTTCTTACTGAAGTTTTTCTTAAATTTTGATCAAAGTACGCAAATTCTGGTTTCAATATTCTACACATTTTTCTCTCATTATTTTTATATTAATCTTAAGTCTTGTCCCACAAGGCGGGTCTCTCATATATTAGAGAAATTAAATTTTCACAATTAATATCTCCCACTTCTGGACACTGGAATTCACTAATAAGAAGATCAATGCTGAAGAATATCAATGAAGAAGATCAATGCTGACGATCTGAAGACTGCTTCCAGCGTAATAAGCATATCGTTTGTACATATCCATTACCGGTACAATACATGTGTCACCGGATACGGATAGTTATTTTGCGGTACAGCTGATTTTAGTGATACAGTTTTCAAAGACAAAACCGAATGTAGAAATCGGCTAGAACAGCTTTTTTACTGGATCCAGTCGAAACAGTATTGTGTGAACATACAATATGAAATGTACATGCAAACGAAAGCACTGCAAAATAACTGATACAGCAAATTCACTGTACCGCACAAAAACTGTAACCTGTGAACGGGCCCTTAGTAAACAACTTAGAACGTCAGCAATTCAGTGACAGGTATCGGAGAGAATATTTTTTGAGAACAGCTGATTAATATATCATGATAAATTACGTGATTTGTTCTTATGTGGTAATAATAGTGCTACCTGGCGAATTCCCAAGAGCCTAGCACAAACCGCACCTTCCTAAAATGTTAATTTTTGTTTTGATAAATTGAAATAGGAAAATTTTGTTTGTTTTCAACAAAGAAATAATTGATAAAACATAAGATGAGCTTTGATTCACCAGACATATGTTTCCTAAAAGACTGCAATGCTCCAACTACACAAGTCTGCAGACAGCGTAAATAACGCCGCGAAGGGCCCATCATTTATATTTGAGAACAGCTGATTGATATAGCCTATCATGATAAATTACGTGATTTGTTCTTATTCTTATGTGGTAATAAAACTTGGAAGAAATGTATCCAAAATCGCACAATACTTGGTTTTTAAACGTTTATTATTCTGTTAAAAAAAAGTTAATTTAGTTTTTTATAGCTAAAGACATTGTCAAAAAGGTTTTCAATACTGATAAATAATTTAAATCCCGATCGATGCTCTCGTTTTTCAGGAGAAGGCCGCGTAAAATGTATCCAAAATCGCAAAACACTTGGTTTTTAAACGTTTATTACTCTGTTAAAAAAAAAGTTAATTTAGTTTTTTATAGCTAAAGACATTGTCAATAAACCGTTCAATACTGTTCAATAACTAAAATCCCGATCGATGCTCTCGTTTTTGAGGAGAAGGCCGCGAAAAATGCCTTTGCGGCCGTGACAGACAGACAGACAGACAGACAGACAGACAGACAGACAGACAGACAGAAAGTGAGATAAGACTATTTTCGGCTTATTTAATGTATAAAACGTAAAAATAACCAAAAAATATACAATTCTGATAAATGTACAGACAAAACTCTAATTTTATTTATATAGATGATTTCCTCATATCCATTTGTAATAGCTATCTGTGTAATCATACTAATCTCTTTTTCAAAGTGATGATTGCTTATTGGTACAGATATGTAGATGATATTATTTGTTTGTGGAAGGGTAGTAATAGACAATTAGATAATTTCCTTAGCTATTTGAATCGTTTACACCATAAGATTAAATTCACCATAGAGTTAGAAGAGAATAGTGTTTTAAATTTTCTAGATTTAAGAATTGACCATAGCACCGGAACCCACAACTTCTCTATTTTTAGAAAAGTAACTCATACCGATGTAATCATACCTCATCACTCATGTCACCCAATATCGCACAAACTTGCAGCTTTCAATAGTATGATTTATAGAGCTTTAACCATTCCAATGAGCAATCATCACTTTGAAAAAGAGATTAGTACGATTAAACAGATAGCTATTACAAATGGATATGTGGAAATCATTGTCAATAAAATCTTAAATAAAATAAATATGAGACTAGCAGTCAGTGCTAGCATTACTGTAACTGAAACTGGGGAAAGGTCATGGATAACGGTGCCTTACCTTGGCCCAGTTTCTGATAAATTAGGAAAACAACTGAAAAAGAACGGTTTTGATGTAGCTTTTCAAACCAAACCAATTTTAAAGAGCTTATTTGGGCGTAGTAAAGACAAAATTGATATCTGGGATAAAAGTGGGGTTTATAAATTGAATTGTACTTCAGTTTTCAGTTTGATTGAGATTGATAATGGTGTAACAACCGAAACTAGTTTCTCGAAGTTTTAATAAATGTGGTTGTGACAAATTCGTCTTATTATTCATTAAATATTTCACTTATGGACACTATTACTGTTTCTAAATATGTGTTTAGATACAGGAAGCTCATAGAACAGCTGATACATGTTACGTCACTGTGTTGCAAAATAATTCACGCCAAAGCAACACATTTGTTCCGTATCAATATTGCAGCTCCTAATTCCCTTTTTGGTATTGTATTGGCATTGACGGTTGAAGTCCATATATTACATAAATGTTAATTGTTGAATTTAAACATTCCGTTGCAAAGCACGGGTAGACCATTAGTCACCAATAAATTATAACTATCATGAGCAAATATATTGGCACATATTAATAAAGTATCATAATTATTCTTTTATTCTTATCAATATAGTAATTCTCAAGGCTCTGGAATATATCGAAATGTCAAATGTTGAGTGGGTTTCCTATTTGCCGTTTGAGAACTGAATTGTTGTGAACATGAACCATTAAAAAAGGAGTCTTTGTGATCAATAGCAACTTCACAAGTTCTCACCTTATAAGTCTATCGAAAATAGAACTAACTGATTTATTTGCTCTGTCATTTGCGTATGGCAAGGACCGAATGAGCATGTTTGAAAAAGAATCTTCTCAATAAATAATCAAGACTTGAGATGGCGCCAAGCGCGGTTTCCATAAATTTTTATTGTTATAGAGTGCTTACATTTTCTTGATAAGAAAATGATAGAGTAGCATTTCTTGATAACCTTTTTATTTCTTTTATTCTGAAATCATCTATACTATCTGATTGATTAATTACATATTGAGAGTTAGGTTTAAAATAATTTATTAAAGTAGAATGTATCACCATCCTCATAATAATCATATTATTGTCCTTGAATATCAAATCGTATATTAGTATTTCATTTCAGTTTTAACTCCTTTATTGTCTAATTCATAAACACTACGGAATCTGAAACATTTTTAGTGAGAATATCGTTCGAATGTGCTACAGTACTTTAAATTCATAATAGCCTATTCACAAAAATTGTTTAGAGAAAAATTGGCGAATCCTATACTGTAGGCACTAGGCAGCCTTAAGGCGTCAAACGCCTTACAACGTGTCAAACACGTGTCAATCACGTGTCTTTTCAGCACCAATTTTATTGTATTCCACTGGAGCCGACAACGGTCGTTCGATGGCCCGACGCTGCGTCATTCAACGCGTTGTATAAAAGCAGCCTTAGGAAATGAAAAAGCTTTATTCCAGTTTTTCATTTGTCTTGATATTAGAGCCAGCTTTCATATCCATATATTCATATATCCACATCATCAATTCCTCAGGCAATGTTTTTTCAAAGCTCTGACAACCGCAGTTTATTTTGTCATGAAAAACAAATTCTATTGTTATTTGGACTAATTATTTTGTCAGAAGTACAAGATAATTATATAAGAAGGAGATAGTGACTCTGTAGAGTACTCATCATTCTGATAGAAAGCTCCTATCCTTTACTCCAACTGTGCTAATCTGTTTTGATATTTTCTTCTCAGTTAAAAAACTCATGACTAAATGGTCGCAGTAAGATAACAAAAGACAACTCGCTAAACAGTTTGAAACCTCAGACATGAGTATCGTTTGGGAAGGACGTGAGCTGAAGACTCCAGTCTTTTGGCACTTTTCCTGGTTAGTTTAAAAGTAGCTGATGCCAAAATGTAGCTGTAGACTCTACTTTATCGTAAACTTTTGGAACTTATTTTGGCAGCTGTGTTAATCTCAAACTGGGCTTAAAATTTTGGAACTTATACGATGTACTCTTTATATTTATATTATTTTATGCTATATTGGAGCTTAAATTCTACCCTCAACCCTAAAACGTTCAGTAAGTGGCTTTATTAAGAAGTGCCTAAAGCTTGTTGAGACATGGGCTTTCATTTCTATCAAGCTTTCGTACATCACGGTGTAAATTGTCAATTATGACTTCAAATATTTGGATTCATGCAAGAAGAACGTTCTTCTCATTGATTTGTTTCTTCAAATGTTTGACGTTTCGTCTCTCATTGGAAAGATATGTTCATGGCGGAATTATGTTGCTATTAAACTAATAAAATTCTACTATTGACATTTACTATAAGAATTTTACTTTCTTTAAAGTAACTTTCCTTTAATAAAGCTTGTTTCACTCAAAGCTAGTCCACTCGCTGATCCCCTGCCATGGGGGAAGTTTTTCACATTTATTAGTATCCCAACTACCAATCGAGAATCCATTATTGGGATTGCAATTGTAACTCACCTAAAAACTCATGTAGATATTATAGTTAAACAAATCAATTTTAATTATGCAGTGAACAAAAGGAGTTTAATGCTATTTAAATAAAAAAAACTTTCAAGTTCAAAACAATCAAACTTTAGGTCATGCTTGTAATCTCCATATGAATGAATGAAGGAATTTTTCATTGCCAATAAGAATTAAAAAATTATAATATTATATTTTTTAATTCCATTTGAGTCTTCTCACCAAAAGTTACTTTCTAAAGGTTAACGTATTAGAGTTTTTTGTCGAATCAAGCATTATAATTTTTGACCCTCGCATAAAATACTCAGGATGGAATTGAAAGCATGAGATTTATGAGATGCTTATGGAGCATCATGCTCCTCATAATATTTTACTGATACGTTATTATGATATGATTCATGTTATGTTAGGCTATGATATGTAGTTCAACAGTAGTTTATGTGTGTTATGTCTGTAAAGTTCAACAGTCTTATTGTGTAATGTAAATTGATGTCATGATGCAACTGTATAATATTTTTTGTTTTCAGGAACGTTTGCTACTCAGTGTTCTTCCAGAGCATGTTGCTGTGAAAATGAGACAAGATCTCGGCTCAGCACTAGACTCGCAGTTCAAGAAAATCTACATGAGTCGCCACGAAAACGTCAGGTAGGTAACAAAACAGTGTGACATCTTGAAACTTAAGGAAAACTAATAAGATTTTTCATTAGAGAAATATCAATAGAGGACTTCTAATTATAAGATGTTCAATTTTTTTTGAAAATGTCTCTTAATAACAGTTTTATAGCATCGAAAGCCGAAAGGAATATATAAAAATTGATGAATATCTTGACAATAGACTTACAAGACTTGCATAGTAACATACATTTTGAGTTAGTTCATTCGATTTGTTTTGTAAAATAAAAAGCCAATGATCTTAGTTTGAAATAGAATCTGCTTGGAAAAGAATGGAGAATTCTAAACTCAATCAACCAGCAATGGTACTATACTGTAGTGTAGTGTATTCTCCCCAATAATCTTCTGAAGACTCCCCAAAATATCGATAAATGATTGCAATATTATAATTGACATGGAAAGTTATTTGTAGAGGAAACTCCATTGTTCAATTACCTTTCCATGATTTTCAAGGTAAAAATTTGCCAATCTGATTATTTAACAAGAGAAGAATGATTGAAAGCACAATCGTTTAGTTCGAAGTTTGTTCCGTATCATTTTCTATGATTTCATAGTTTTCTATTCTATGAACCAGCAATTTCATAGAACTCTATATCTGTTCCTGATTTTGTGGTACTGAAACTGCAAATATAGCATACGTTCTGATGACTCTTAAATGATAGAAAGCCACAAAAAAGACTAAACTTGGAGATTTGCAGTTGTCCGAACTCTCTTTGCGAGCTGCATACACATTTGTCAACCCCTACGGTCGCGTGGAGTCACTTTTGGTAACAGCATCCCTTTTTGATTTGAAGCTTTACAAAAATAGAATTACAGTCTGTATTACTCAAAGGAAATTCGACGTCTGTATAGTGGATTTTCCAGGCTTTCACTTAGAAACAGACCTGCCGAAGCTCAGTCCTATTTTCCCATGGTTCCGTGCCCTCATGTGACGAAATAAAATAGCATTGGAGAAGAATATTTTGCTTTTTACCGATTCTCAGCTCACATGCAATATGAAAATATTGTTTATCTTTTTCTTTCAGTATACTATACGCGGATATTGTTGGATTTACAGCGATATCATCAACTTATTCTGCATCAGAATTAGTGAAGATCCTTAACGAACTTTTTGCAAGGTTCGACAGATTATCAGAAGTAAGTTTGAGAAGCAAATTATATTTCTAATCTAATATTTACTTTTAAGAAGTTTTTTTAGCGCACTTTTGTAACTGCTATCTACTGTTTTTCAATTTAATATGAAATAAACTCTTGATTCTAATAAAAAGAAATATAATGTTTCAACAATAGAAGAAAAGGTGATTTATAAAAAAATAATAGTGGGAGTTTGAATATGATTTAAACTTTAAATATAAGTCGTACAGTTTTATCAGTCAGCCACTATACACATAAAATCGACTATTTTTTACTAGAGTCATTAAAATTCTAAGAAAAAAGAAAATACAAATAGAATAATAAAATAATAATAGTTATTGTTGTTTATTCATGAAAATGGTTGTCTCAAAAAGTATTTTCACACTACAAGTGAATTTATAAGTGTGCACCATTAGACGCTCGGAAATTATTGTTCAATTGATACTTGAGCTCAGTACAAACATTATCCAACATTTATTTTGGTTAATGTTTGCCCATTGCTTCATTAATCATGCCCTTTAAATTAAATAATATGAAAGTCATACATTTTTTGACCTTGAGCAATGCTTTAGATAGATATATTCCCACAAGAAAAGTCACAAGGTATCCGGTCTAGACACCTCCCCACCATTATTACATAAAAAATTTGTATATTCCTACGCGGGATGAGCAATAATTATTTGATAAGCTCTTATGACCCTAGATACAATCTACTATAACAAGTGCATTCCAGCTCTCCTAGTGCGTTCTAATACTCCAAAATGCTCCAGTGAGATCTTCCCAATGGCAAGGAGTGATGCAGCTATAACAATTAATCAAAAATAAATTCAAGTACAGTTCCAGCTTGCAAAATACCTCACTCCTTGTTTGGGTAGTACACTATTTAGACTAAATCATAACGTTGAAGTCTAATGAGTCACCTACAGTCGAAATCGGCTACGGCAATACTCAATAATTATGTAGTTTCAGAACTTCATTTTTCCAAGTGATTTCTAGTGCTCCCAGTTATTTTTCACAATATTTGATGCAACTCTTACAATTAATTGATAAAATATATAGCTAAAGCTCAGTTGTATTACTGCTCATTTTATACAGTTTAATCCAATGATTTTCATAACATCGAATTGGAATTGTGATAGAATGACAGCTGAAGTGGTCACACAATATATCTACGTGAGAAAAGCGATTAGTTTTGAAATTGTTGTTGATAATCTATGAGAGTGATTTGTATGAGTTTATTAAAGATACAGCCGCAACTGACAGCTACAATCTAGTGTTCAAACAGTTGTAAAAAATGGTTGAATAGCAAGTCCAAGTGGACGATAAAATTGAATGGCGTTCGCGGTGAAGCTGATTGTGACAGTGACAAATAAATTGGAAAAGGTATTTCAGAAACAGTCAGCTCTCAGCTGCAAGAACAATGACGTTTGAAAGGATGCCGCTTCAAAACAGACTCAACACAAACAACAAACTGTTAGCCTATACCGGTACGACAGTAAATAGAGTGGGATGGAATAGACTCCTTCACCTCCATCAGTTCCAAAATTTATATAACTTATCAAACACTATTTTGTTGCGTACATGATTGTTGTGCCGAAATCGAAATATTGAAATCCATCAGTTCTTATACAAAATCATGGTGCTTTAACTCAAATGCTTGTAATCACTAGTGTGCAAAACCTAGACCTGTAAGCATAGGTCTACTTGTTCATTTATAACGAAAAACATCAACCAAGTGTTCTAAATTCAGACACTAGTTAATACAGTTTTGAATCTATTCAACATGGCATAAAATTATGGATTCCATTCTAAAATTTGAGAATACTACTGAATAGGACTTATTTTTAGAAATAAGTGTAATTGGAGGGAAAAATGATTATAAGTATTTTAAGTGATTGTAGGGCTCATGAATTTGCTGTACTGCATCATGGATCAGATCTCAACATAATAAGAATTGTTGATAATCTTGGTTGATTGATAGATTCGTTTATCTAGGTCTGATAATACCTGTTGCCTATTGCACACCTTACATTAATTCATTTAACCGGGAAAAAATAATCCATCTATTATCTATGACAGTGCGACAGTAACAGTAAATTAAATACAAAAAGAAAAATACAAGTCGTTAAATTTCACATGAAAAGTTAATAAAAAGTACTGGTAAAATGGGTATATATATGGAACTCTTGGGGTTTTTTGGAATTCTTGTTCTTGATTCAGAATTACGCCTGTAGGTCTGCCAACAAGACTTTTCTACTGTTTCAAATTTGCTTATATACTTCAATAATGCATAATCATTGAATAGTGCATAATCATTGAATAATAAATCATATGTCATCAAAAAACTTCTTTTCCTACAGCTGCTCGTAAAGTAGTTCTTTACGTACTGAAAACTAATTGTAAAATACCTCTTTACTGCTCCGCAAGCGGTAAAGTACTTTATGCTCGCCAGCTGTTTTCTTTACGCTTCTGTTTTGATTTTGATGTCTTCTCATTGGTGGATCATGGAATCCATGAAATTCACATAACCTCAAAAAAGTCGAACGCTAACCAAATCCACGCACGGTCTGTGATGTTACAAACTACAAACTTTTATTGTGTTGGAATCCAGAACTGCAGTTGAAGGAAAAATATTGTATGTATTTCGCGCGTGAAGCTTCTTTATCGCTCTCGCAAAATTACTGCGCTCCGCTCGTCGCGCAGTAAATGTTTTGGCTCGAGCGATAAAGTCGCGCTTCACGCTCTTAATACATAAATAACTATTATCATTCTCCAATTGATAGAGACATTTTTTTTTCAAGTCCAAAATCGTTTCATAAAGTAAAACATAATTATATTATGGAACAATAATAATTCTCTATGAGAATTTCTGTTGAATTCGAAGCTGTTCCATATAACCCAAAACTGAGGATATGTGGAACAGCAATAAATGATAAAAAAAACATGTGAATATTATAAATTGATGTTTTTCCCCCTATGATTCAAGCTGAGTTGAGTATCTCATTTTAAAAGAACTTAATTTGAAATATTTTCTTTACTTATTTGAAGTTTCAAATTATAAGTATTAAAAATATTGTTCCATACATCCCCTTTTGACAGTGTGCTAAATACAGAAACATATGATATTAATTATGCAGAATGTTTATTATAATTGATTAGGCTTTAATTTATTGGACCGTTTTCAAGAATTAGTTTATTGTGGAGTGCCAGGGGAGACTTGCTTCCTGACCAATTTTAGTTTCTATCAATATTTTTTGTAATACAGTGAGCCTACTCATTCACAGAATTGTTTCAGTCGAAAAATATGTATTTTCACATATTTACAAAGTCTCATCCACATTTTGATCACACATAAAATTACTCACAAATCTTCTTGACTTCTATGCTAGTTCCGTTCCACCCTTAACCTTGGTAAGTCATGCTGCCGTTGACTCCCAACCAAGTCAGATCACACCAAGGAAGTCACTCATCACCAGGGCAGACAAACTTAACTTAAATATCCTTTTTTATATTCACTCCATCTCAAGAAGCACTACTGTACAAAAAATAAAGGCTTATATTCGTAGGACGCCAATCATGCGGAATTAATTTTTTAAATCTTTTTATTAGAGCGAAGATTCGGAATATCGATTTTCAAGAATTATAATCTTCCATCATACTACACATACTACACTATTCCTATCTACATACCGCTTGGGCTACAGCAGATTCACCATGCAAATTCTCATTTACCGTTTGCTTATTAAGCATTTCCCTGTGCAAGTCATTGATATTATCGCTACCAGGATCAACCCATTCCCCATTGCTAATAATGAGAAGCATTTCACTAATGATGTGAGAGGCGGAACATACCATGAATATCAATAACGCTCACGCACGCTACGTGAGGGAAAATAGTTCGATACATTTTCCATTTCTCATCAAAGCCATCTACTGGATAATGTATTCAAAATTGTAGCAGCCACCTTGCTTGCATGATGGCATTGGATGTTAATAATCTTGTAGTACGGTACTAGCAAATCGATAATAACAAAAGTACGATCTAACAATAGTAGAATCTGGATTTAGTCGATGCTCTCAATAGAAGTGTTAATCAAAGCTGAATATAACCAAAAGTTAATATAATCAAAGCTGCTTTTTTCTTTGCTATTTGTATTACTGCTTTTATCTTTGTAAATACTCCATCATGATCCAACTGAAAATATTGATATTTAGTATGGGTTTAAATTTGTGTCTATTGTGGTAGAATTACAGCACGGATCAACTCTTCCGATATATAATTGCTTTGATAAAATATTGTGATTTTAAAACTTTTATATCGTTTTTCTATTAATAGTTATAACTTTTCCATGTACTGTATTTCTCAAGAGTGTAAAACAATTGCGACTATTTTTTGTTGAAAGTAAAACAGTTTTCACAGAGTATTGGAAAAACGTTTTCCGCTCGTTATTTGTATGATCAGATCAGTTCTGCGCAGTTGCAAGTCAGATCTGTAGAGCAGATTTATAGAGTTAATAATACTGGTCAAGAAGAACAAGAAGTGTGAAAATAGCGGAACGCTATGCTAAACCTCCTTTCTCGCACTCTTTTGTTAATAAAAGAGCCTCAGGAAATATTGGATTCATCCCAAGTGAATCGACAAATCCATTGGAGTTCCTCTAAATCCTATTATTTTTTTCCTTAGAGATATCAGCAGTTGCGAATAAAGATTCTAGGCGACTGCTACTATTGCATAAGTGGAGCCCCAAGAGAAAGACCAGACCACGCAGTACTCAGTGTGCACATGGGATTATCAATGGTGAAAGCAATCAAGTAGGTATTTACCATTATACTATTCTACAAATTTATCCCAATCTTTAGGCAAAGACATTCTGAGAAACAAAAATCTCTGCATAGAATGTTTAGAAAATCAGCTGCAGTTTCTATACTAGAAAATCGTGTTAATAATAATGATAATAAATTGTTTTTTCCTGACGATGCCTACATGAGTCTGAGACTTGTGCGATGATAATGAGGTGGATGATAATAATTAAGTTGTAGGTAGATGAGGGAATGATGAGTTCTTTATAATATTCCTGACTGAGCAGAATTTAAACTTCTTTGTCACAATTATAAGCATATTTTCCTTTACTATTGAGTGGATACCAACTTTATGCAGAATGTAAATCGTATTTCCATGTTATAATAGGAATAAAATTATAAGAGATGGAACTTCTAGAGGGAAACAATCTTATAACTTTCATAGCCTATACGAATATATCATTTTCATGGCAATTAAAATAATATATTTTCATGTTAGCCTAATAAAAATAGGCGTTTGTAACTATTGCTTCCAAGGTAGCAGGTAGCCTGATAAAAATGGTTTATGAAATGACAATTATTATTTTCATGATATTAAACTAATATTAACTATACTTATTTTCTTGGTGAAGAAATAAAATGAAATTCTATCTATCTATCCTACTTAAATAAATATGATGTGGATGGCATGGATATTGAAAGTATCATGTATTTTTAAAAATGAATGAATGGGCCTATACTGAATCTCGATATCTCTTATACTTGGAAGATATTGAATTCAACCCTTATGAGATGCCTTATTTATCAAATAACATTTCCATCTTCCCTCAGACGAAATTTATCGTGGTTCATTTTTTTGAATATTGGTTCGATTTCAATGTGCTGGAAAAACGCTGTTGATGTCAGTGATGATGCAAACCCAAGCTATGTTGTTATCAAGACAGCCGAAGCTGTTATCTCGGTTAAAGCTGATGGTCTGCAACACGAGAAAACAAATTGCCGTAATTTATCTCACAAGTTTCTGACAAATCCCTCTGAACGTCCATCTTGTGAAAACCGCATGCTTTATTCATTGCATGATATTATTTTGTACATACATTATAATAGTTCTATCTATTTCTGTCATATTTGACATTTTCCTGCATTTCCTTGTTGTTGTTGAATTTTTTTTGTTTTCCAACTGGAGAAAATGGAAGGGGGAGAAATTTTCATGAAATGTAAAGACGAGATGAAATATTTAAATGGAATGAAAGAGAAAATGACATGAAAGATCAAAATGGAATTTTCATCTTCCAAAACAGACTAATAATAGAAAAGACTATAAGACTAAATTCAAACTATAAGTGATAAGCTGTGGAGTAATAAAAGTGTAATTTAAATGACGAGAAATTTGAAAAAGTATTATTTTTAGGAGCCTGAGGTACGTTAGTCACTTTTAATGTTTGAAATACTCATTAGCTCATAAGTATGATTTGAAATTACACTGAAGCTGTGAATCAATAGAATCAACAATCTCACAGCATTAATAAATAATTTATGGAAACTAACGAATCAGTTAAAAAAGAATAGAATTATTTCAAATTATCATTAGAATTATTTATTATTAATCATTTTTAATCTAACGAATCAGTTAAAAAAGAATAGAATTATTTCAAGGGAAGCAGACACATTTTTATGGTACACAATGGAAGTATCCACATCATCTTCTCCAATGGATCTCCAATCGAACTCCAATATAACTTAATAGATATACTGCGTATAGAATAAAATAAAATTGTATCAAATTTTTTAAATTTTAAAAATACAAAACACATGCAAAAAATGAAAAATAATACCGTGAATGAATATTTAAAAAAAAAATTAAATCAAATAATACTGTTATAGACACGGAAAGAAAGAAGGAAGAGTGATTTTCAGCGTTATCTACCTGTGTCAATATTAATTTCCGGTTACCATTGAGCAGCGTGTTGTTTACTATCCCCGCACTCTCTTCGTCTTGCAGTTTATCTGTGACACATGTTAGAATGTTCACTTAGAACTTTATGGAAAATGCGAGAATCCAAATTTGTTTACTTTAGAAATTGATAGAAAAATGGAGAGCCATCTAGTTCTTTCTAGATTCTAGATTATGAAAAATGTATAAATAGCAGAAACTCTTGTAAAAGTCAGTCAGTTGTGAATGCGATAAGTGACAGAAGTGACAGTTACAGTTCCCGCTCATACAAACCGTACTACCAGTGAGCGCTTATACAAACTGTGTTATATGAACGATTGTTGTTAAAGTTATTATCGCAGTATAATGTGGACAGATTATAATTCAGGCTTCTTCAACAGTTTATACCGTGACTCGTAGTGCTTGTAATGTTTCAACTGTTATGTTTTTAAACGTTTCTTCCTGAATTATTGAACATTGCATTGAACAGTTATTATTTAATATTTGATCGGCCTTTCAACAGTTAATCAGTTAATGAATGATTTTTGAACAATAGTATAGCCAAATCCTTATTAGCTGAACATTATCGATTTATCTGTTCCAGATTGATTTCTTTTGTGTGAGATATGACTGATTAGTGCGAGTTGTCGGTAATTTGTGTTGATAAAGAGCGATTGTTAATTTGAAGTGTTCAAATTATTTTAGAGATAGAACTCGTAACAATATGTTGAATAAATGGTGTACAATTTGATCAGTTTTACGATTCTACCATCTCAAAGTGAAGAATTCACTTATTGAGAAATAAAAAGATCCTATGAATCAGCTGTATTTTCCTTTGCTATGAACAATCCGTCTTGTTTGCTTCGCAATACAGTGCTCTGAAATATCACGATTCTGTTTGTTCGGTACCGTACCAAACGATCGAACGCTCCCTGGCAAATGTAACGCAAGAGACAAATATAGACATGGAAATTTTGTATCTGCTGTGTGTTCCATGCTGGAAATCAATAGTAAGAAATAAGCTGCTATTGTAGGTTATTTCAACTTCCATAATAAATCAATAGTTCCAAAAATCATACAGTTAACAAACAAGATATCTGTAGTTCAGAAGTATGCAGGCGATTGCGTCTTTATCAGCAAGAAATTGAAGCAATAATTCTATTCTATTAATAAGGCTATTGAAACCTTGATATGGATGATTAAATAATTATTAACATAATAACAAAAAAACAATTATCATGATGATGCTCATAGCAATAGAGATAGTGAAATTCATGAAAAATCAAACGTTCCCCCCTCTTATCTAAAAGCTGAGAAAATATCAAATTATAATTATTCGATTTCAAAGAAGAAAAAGATAGCACTCTGTCAACGATAATCACATCAATCACAGCAATTGGACCAAAACATTTTAAAAATAAGGCAATATAATATTATTGTTCAAAGGATAAGCTCAAAAAACGATTAAAAAAGAAACCTAAAACACGGCATAAAAAATGTTATAATATTCGTTATTCTGTTGAGCTTATAGGAATAAGATATTGTAAAATTTTCATTTCTTAGTGCTACTCACATGGTTGCTAGTCTTCGAATAGAGTTCTAGAGAAAACTCCTGTTCAATTGAAAATAGAAAACGATTTCCCCTGAAAAATATGAAAGGGGAGTTGAAAATTGTATAATCACAACATTTAAGAAATTTGCATGTGATAGATAAAATGATCAGGAATATTCATGAACATTTCACACAATATAGGGGCAGAGTTCAGTGCAAGTTCCTTTGTGATAAAAAATTCACATAACTTAGTGGGAAACAGTGTGATGATATTTTAAAATAAAGTTGATGGATGCTAAAATGATATCTTCATTTAATGATGAGAGATTTTGTAATAAAAAATATATTAGGTAATTGAAAAATAGTTTGAAGAAATAGTCAAAAAGTACTGCATTAATAGAATAATTTTCTTTTTAATAATTTGAAATACAATTGGTTGTAACTCCATAAAGATATTAAAATGTACTGAATAAGTTTAGACTAGCCGCATTTTTTGACAACATTTCCAATTGCAGATACGTTCAGCAGACGACCAATTCGCCAGTTGACATGAGAGTGGGGATTCACACTGGAGCAGTTCTGGCGGGTGTGCTGGGTCAGAGGCAATGGCAGTTCGATGTTTACTCAAAGGATGTCGAGCTGGCCAACAAGATGGAGAGCAGTGGACTGCCAGGGTAATTGACTGATTATTCCCTACAAACTAATCCAACCTTATGCTCACAATTCGATCTTGATTTGATAATGGGTGCATGCTGCATGCACACAAATGTTGAAGTCATATTTTGATTGATTGATTTGTCACATCCATTGCAGAGCCTGTCCAATTTTATTAACAAGAAATAACCTGTCAGTCTTGACCGTGAGTTGGAGAAGAATGATGTTTCAGCCCCAACAATCATCAGCCTTAATAATATAATTGAAAATTTTCTTTCATAAAATGAAATTCATATTGTTACAATAATAATTTCATCAATTTTAAAGCCTAATGAATAATAAGACGAAATTGTCACAACCACATTTATTAAAAAATATTGAGAAACTAGTTTCGGTTGTTATACCATTCTCAATTATATCATTCTCATTATATCAATCTCAATCAAACTAAAACTTAGGTACAGAGAAGCTTCATATATACTGAGCATGGAATGATATTATTGGCTAAGCGAGAAAGAGGCTGACCTTCATTGTAGGTTGTGATTGGCTGACAAGTCACACCCTCTGGTGGGAGGAGTAACAAGAAAAAATACAAGTCAAATCAATAACTAAAAAACTGTGAACATCTACAAAGCAACAACTGATTTGACTTGTATTTTTTTTAGTTTTTTAGTTATTGATTTGACTCGTAATTTTGCTTGTTACTCCTCCCACCAGGGGGCGTGACTGCTCAGCCAATCACTACCTTTGATGAAGGTCAGCCTATTTCTCGCTTAGTCAATAGTATCATTCCATGCTCAGTATATATTAAGCTTCTCTCTACTATAGTTTTAGTTTGATTGAGATTGATAATGGAATAACAACCAAAACTACTTTCTAGATATTTTTTAATAAATGTGGTTGTGACAATTTCGTCTTATCATTCATCATGGATACCTTCCAAAATATCACCTTCGCCACTACAAAGAAAATTTTCAAGCCATTTAATGTGCCATTGTGCTATTCATGAACATTATTCAAAATATAAAATACAGCCATAAATAAATAATTATTACTACTATAAAAGAAACTATATTAAATGAGAAATTTAAAGATCTATAAAAATCATAACCAGAGAAATATTTCAGAAGAAAAGAACATAACATTAATAATTGAAGGTAAAGGAAGAAGAAAAGGGGAAAGTGATACAAGTAGTGAATAAGGAAGGATCCTTCCTTTTAAAATTGAAAAGTGAACCAAAGAATTAAATTACTGGTACATCTTTTTATCAGCATGCTATTCATGATTTTGTACTCAGTTGTCGAGTAAACTTTAAATATTTCAAAATTTTGGCAGAATATCCACATTCAATTCCAATTTTGAGTGCAACTGATATTCTATCGACATCCTGATATCAGTAATAGTATCCAATATAGTATTCTATAATACTTATAATATAATATCTAATGTAAAATTTTCTGATGTAATAACTATAGCTGATGGCCATTTTCAACTGATCCTGACTCAATCAGATCCTGTCCTTTGGGATTGGAATACTTGGATTTAACATTTTTGTAAATATAAATGATACAATGATTTTTTGTTGTTTTTAGTTTAGTCAATCTTGTCTTCAAGCCAAGAGTAAAAGCTCTTATTGAATTACTTGATTTTTGGAAAGGTCTAAGATAAATCATCAGATCGAATATTAATCTACTTCTCTCAATAGAAGTAGGTAATGAAAACTATTATGCTTGTGGATTTCCACTTGTTCATAAGCATTAAAAAATAATAAAATAATAAAAGAGGAGTGGATACTTCATACCATCATGTAATTAATGTTTTGTTGAAAGTCAATATTTTTACTTGTCCGAAAAATAATACTTAACATTATTAGTTAAGGGTGTTTTGAATGTCCTGTGTTATCTATTCTGTGAATACTGGAATGTGTGATAAAGTATTAAGTTTCCTGTCTCTTCTGCCGTTGCCTGAAATTCATTCACTTTTGAATGATGAAAGAAGAGATTAAAGCCTGTCGTAATATGATTGATAGTGTAGGGCTTTGAAGCCTCATCAGCATAACAGATTACCAACACAGCCCACCCATCATTATGTGACATCTATATAAACAAGATTTGCTTTGTGGAAATCTCGAAAACTCTGAGGCTGCGATGAAAGCAAAAATAATGTCGGTGGATGTGAAATGCTGCAAAAACGCATTGCCTCTTTTCCAAATGTCAACCAATTCCACAACCACTCAATATTTGAACATCCCTCTCCAGTCTCAATTTATTCTCGTGTCAACTTTTTCATTTTTTAGGATTTCATGCATTCACTCTACACTTCGTTTTGTTATTGTTAATCGGAAATGGTGTACAGTTCTGAAAATATTTATTGTTCATTTTGTATCAATTTCAACGCCATTTTTGTCAAGTATTTCCAATTGTTTAAGTTATTCAATTTATTCCTATTCTCATCAAAACATCAATTTATTAACGTATTAACCATATATTGCTGTTGATAACTAATAGTGATGTCTTGAAAAAACATGGTGTTATTAATAATATACATACTATCACACCTACATATACTACAGAACTACTGTTCTACAAGACTGCAACTACTGTGCAATAGCCTATTTTACAAAATGTCGATGATGAAATACTTCTTTGTAATAAATAAGCGTACTAACTTCTTATTTCTGTAGGTGACACTTGATTCTAGTAAGAACTATATCAATATAATTTTATTCTTTTATTGGCACTTCACTATAGTAGCAGTAGCCTACTCTTACTGTATCTATACTACACCTTGTACCGTATCTATTCTTTTTTCTTGGGGAAGTGATAGCCTACTACCGTAGTAGGTATCTGTTCAATCAGAGATAAGCTACGAAACTCCTGGGCTTTCTTTGTAAGGGTGACCGATTGGGTTGGCCAGCAAAAAAGACTGTTCTCTGCTGTAAAATAACTTCCTGGTTGTTCGGATCCCACCTGAAACTGTAGGTCCAACTCATCAATCACCATCATCCAATTCATTACCCACGCACAGGTCTCATACCTATGTGGACTTCATCCTTCGAAAAAAGATATCTTGAATTATTTTAATAATGTTGCATGTTTTACAATCTCTACTCGCTTCTCTGTTGAATTGAGTAATAACTGCTTCTCCACTAAAATCAATTTATCTTTAAAAAATATCACTTAAAAGGCGAATGATAATTTTTTGAGCAGCTTATGGCTAGGTGGTAGACTGACCTCGCAAGAGATTATCGAGATTTGCAAAGATCGATTTCTTAGTTACTCAACACTAGGGATAATTTCGTGGTATCTTAGACTGGAGGGTTCGATACTTTTGGCTTATCCACTTGTTACCGCATCAAACAAGCTCCAAATTTTAGACTTATCACGTATTAACCTCTACTTTGAGATACTACAAACTTCTCCGGCTCAAGCATATTGGAACGATGAAGCTCAAAGCTTCAGTTTAGTTGAGGCTGCCTCTGATCCAGCCCTTAACCGCATTAGATGTTGGCCCTTTATTACGTGGTAGCTATCGCTTGTTACACTAAGCTGTTCATAATGCAAGTTATCGTCTTAGCCATGAAGAGCAGCCCAATCAAAACAGCGTATTATGCCCGACTCGACTACATATTACAACAGATTATGATAGCCTATCAACGGTGATCTGCTTCAACGTACGTTACAGGTACGATGTGTGGCAATTTGTAGATTCACTCATAATCCCATAAACACCCACTACCATCCAATTGTTATCAATGATCTCACTTTCGAACCATGCAGGGTAAAGCTGCGTTTATGTTTACATTATGTGGTAAATTCTGCTACTTGGCAGATGTTATAATTATATGGTACATAACAATTATCCATAACTTACTGCTATACGTACTACATTATTTATCATCAGTCTGTTATAACCTTTTCTATCAGGCAGGTTTCACTACATAGTGTGAATGCTTTACTATTCATGGTAAAATAGAAATCCAACAACCACATGCTTTTTATTCACGATTACTGTAGGTTTTACAGCTTAATATTACAATATATCTACTCGATAAACTACTTGACCACTTTGGACTATTTTAAAACACTTTCGTGTAAATTGTCCGTCCTAATCACAAAAAGTTTTAATCAGACCAGTTTTAAAAACTCATCTAATAGTTTAGTGTTTCCTTCCTTGCATGCTCCACTTTAAAAAAGTTCTAGTTTATTTTAAACCTGTTCTCATATTTTAAATTTGAAAATAGCTTAATTTATTGATTTTGAGTTATATTTTTTGGTTGAAATAGATATGTCAACGTAAATTCATGCAGATTCTACAAAACCTTTCCATGAAGACTCGTAGGACTTCCACATAATGTGAATAAGAGTAGAAAGTTTTGTGAAGAAAGTAAATTTGACTGAACTTACATGTAGGCAGTGTTCTTCTGTGCTCATTCATAACTTTTTTCGTAGAAGAGTAAGATTACATCATATTGCTATGAAACACATTCACGTTACAAACGTATTCGTAAGCAATAAATAAATATAAACTACAACTTATGGAAGAGACAATCCCCCAATAGTGCATTTTACAAGAAAATTGATACAACTAATAGAATCTATATATTGATAAAGGAACAATTAACAGTTTAAAATATATATTCAAGATTACATCCTATTGCTATATGAAACACATTCACGTTACAAACGTATTCGTTAGCAATAAATAAATATACACAACTAGTAGAATCTATATCTTGATAAAAAAATGGATTGAATAAATAAATTGGACAATTCATGAAAGGAACAATTAACAGTTTAAAATATTGTTACGGGTTCTAAAGGCTGGCAACATTAAAGTTCACACTTGCATTTCATTTACACAACTAATTCTATTTACACACACTAATTGCAAGTTCAATTAATAAAGAAAAACAGATCAACAAATGACAAGCTAATACTTATTTTCAGTAATTATTTACAAGAATTAATGAATAATTAATTACAGGCTGAACAATAACAAAAGAAACAAAAGTTGAATAAACTGTACAATAATGTAGAAAGAAATGATAAAAGAGCAACTAATCACTTACAAAACACAGTCCAATTCGTTATTTGACAGTCCCAAATAATATCACTTGACACAACGTCTTTAAACTATTAGTAAGCTGCACAAATAGTAAACACTTGTCTCTGAACGTTTCACTGAAATCGAGCGCTGTTTACTCCAACGGCACTGGATTATCTCACACGAGATCTGTAACACAATCTGTCACGCGGGTTTGTAAAACTAACTAACTGGTTTACGTGAGCTCCTTTATATAGTTGTCATAGTTTAAGCGGGGGAAGCTCTATTACACATCAAATCGATGGTCCATCGACCCTCCTTATGATATAGCAAAATACAGGAGGTTCTATGGCCCATCGAACCGTTTGAATATATTAAGATTTTCCTAAGCATTTGGCTCGATGTACCATCAACCCGAAATGAATTGTTCATGAATATTAGTAAAAGCGGTTCGATGGACCATCGACCCCACAAATAATTATTTGTAAAATAGGGTCGATATACCATCAATATGATGGTTAATTGAACTATATGTTTACAATATTTATAAAAGGTCCGATGACACATCAGTTCGATGGACCATCGCCCCGTTCTTGTTTGAATAAGTGATGTGTAATCGACCCAGTCCTATAGGACATTACATGTTGTTGTTCTTGACTTTGAAATATTGCAGTTGGACGAACGTTCTTTATGGTTGAGATGGCGCAGTGGTACGATGCCGGTATTGTGTGTTAAAGGACCGTGGTTCAAAACTCAGCAAAGGTCAATTTTTTTTATGCGAAATTTTCAACTTGAATGTCTTTTTAAATATAATCTGACTTGAATTTAATGAGTTTATGATTCGATTTTGATTTTTTTTTTAAATGACTATTTTTAATTTAATTCAAGTGAATTAAACATAGCCTAAACTACTGTTTCTTTCAACTTAAAAACGAAAAACTATTTAGTCTATTGAAAAGGTAGTCTATTGATAAAATATTTTCACAATATGACCGAACGTGATATTAATAATTATCATTAATAATATTATAACAATTTGTGAATGTATGAATAAATAAATAAATAAATGAACGAAGTGAAGGTCTTTGGTTCAAGTCGAGTGATTTGCACTTGTCTGTTTGTTTGTACCGCAATTACGGTCGCAGTTATTGTCCGATTTGGATAAAATTTGGTATACAAATACTTTTAAACAATGCGCAGAAACGTATGTGTAACGATTTTTGACACGACCTCCGGTTTTTTAGTAATTTGAAAAACTGTAGACCAACCTCCATCCAGAAAGTTACTTGTTCGTATCTAACACAGTTATTTTGCAAGATACAGAAATTTTTATTCTTTTCAAAATGAAAGATCTTTGGATTTTCAATACTGTACGTTAAGAGTTGATATTTCTCACAATAAATATTACTAAAAAAACATTTTTATAGCATAGAAATTGTGCCGCTTTTTCGTATCTAACACAGTTATTTTGCAAGATACAGACAACTTTTTCGCTTGCATAGTAAATGCTCGTAGGCAGGTCCTCTTTTATAGTTTTTACTATAAAAATATCCATCCCCATTAGTTGAAAGTTTGCCTCCCTTAACACCCTCACATTCCCTATAGTTTATCGGTAACCCCGCCATGATATGCGCGAGGCGACGTGGCTACTACGATCGTATACACATACACTTCAACCTGATTTGTTAAGCACAAACTATATTTTAATATTTTATTACATAAAATGTGTTATGGATGTATTTATCTATGATTTCACTACAGATTTATTTATTTATTTATTCAATACATACATGAAAAAGCTCACAGACATAAGCAGAAAGTCCATTAAGAGCCTTATTGACATTTTACTTAATCACTATTCAAACAAAAGTGAAAGAAAAAAAATAATAAGATTAGAAGAGATAAGATTATATGAGGTAAGGTACGGTACTATAGAACAGAAAAAGAAAAAAAAACTGAAAGAAGAAAAATATGAAAAATGAGTTAGTAGAGCTCGGGGAAAAAATTTAATTATCAATAGAGCGGCATGATATTTCACAAGATTTTTTGAATTTAGAGTATCGGTCAAAGAAAGGATCAATGATTGTGTTGAGTCTATTGTACAATCTCATCGTTCTATATAGGTAGGAGTTGAAATGATGTGCGGTTCGGACAAAGGGTATCTGAAAGAGTATATTTTTTCTTGGTCTATTGTATGGACAGATGCACAATCACAGTAAGTCATGGTAAGAAAATCACAGTAAAATAATTTCCTGCACTGGATGCCTACTTGCTGTACTAGCAGGTTAGCAGCAACTGATGCTAAAGTTTTGTATGAAATTGTTATACAGTATTATTTTGCGAAATAGAGGGAGGGTTACTAGACGGGAAGGAAGCAACGACCAGCGCGACAGCCCGGCGTCACTCAACAAATATTGTAATAAACAATTATTGTTTAAATCAGTGGTTCCCAAAGTGGGCCATGTGGACCCCCTTGGGGTCCACGGGGACCTGCTAGGGGTCCTAGTCTGTGAAAAATAAAATTGGGGGTCCATTATATGTTAATGGGGGTTCACAATAGCGAATTTCCTTTTATCGGGGCGTGGTATATAATAGGTACGGTACCTACGTACAATCTCATATAAAAACTGACACTGTATTTCTATTTAAATTATGAGTTCTACTCACTTATACTGGTGATACTATAGTGATGCATTTCACTTCTAAAGAGAAGCTTCATCAGCCTAGAAGTAAAATGCATTCCTCTAATATCTCCAGTACGGTATATGTGGTAATAATCATAATTTTAATTGAAATACAGTGTCAATTTTGTTATTAGATTGTTCATCAAGTACTTCGTCATGTAAAAAAAACATCACAGAGTAGGCCTACCTATGTAGACTAATTGCATAATACTGTACATGCAAGCAAGCATTATATTAAATAATAAGCATTTAAAATAATAACGCTTTCTATGAAAACATTTTTAAATCTCAGAGAATTCAAACTTAGTTTTCTTATATTTGAAAATTATAAGCCTTCACTGGCAGGTCACTAAACAGCTCAGGTTTACCAGATATATATTTTCGTTTTTAGCTGTATTATTATGAGCAAAACAAGCCCCATATCTTTCAATTATATTTTAAAACTATTAACATTTACTGGTAGGTCACTAAACAAGTCAGGTACTAAATATTTCAAGCTATTTTTAGCATTATTGTTATAGGCAAAAGGACTTTCATATATTTCAAAGTTATAAACAGAAGGAACCTCGTATTTATATTTGAATGATATTTTATCATATTTCAAAAAAGTACCTTTATTGATAGGTCACTCAACAACTTAGGTAGGTACAAAATTATTCAAGTTATTTCACGTTTATCATTATGAGCAAAAGGAGCCTAATAACTTTTAATTATCAAATCATACCAACTTTCTTTAATATTCTAGCAAGTTCTTGCTTATTCAATTAATTGTTCAAAATTATTCTGATGGAGAACAAAATTTGTGCACAATAAATTACATTTATTTCGAGAATAAATTTTAGTTATGGTATTAATGTTTAATTTTTATTTTTCATGTTTACAAGAATTTCTAATAAGGTCTAATAAGCTTCCTTTTATTACTCTACGTATTTAATAATTTTAAATCGAGCTCGAAATCGTAGTAGTCTATTCAATTTTAATAAATTTGTTCTGGTATTTTGATTAACTATTTTGGAATCAATTTTTAATATTCTTGTTGTAACACTCCATTACTGTATCTGTATCACCCGTTTTTTCACAAATTTGATGCAATATTCTACAAAAATGTGAATTATATTCATATTGGTTACATTGAATTGTTAATCTCTACCTCCTCTCCCCAATTCTCTCTCTATCACATTTCACTAACAATAAGTGTTGTGTGCAATTACTACAGAGGACACAATGCTGTTTAATAAAATACCAGCTATAACTTATTGAGTCTTATTAATACTATTTCACTATAACCAACAACGATATGTCACACTATTTGATTATTTCAATTCAAATTCGACTACATTACAAAAATTTACTAAGTTTATGTGTTTTTTTAATGTTTTCTGCACCACAATGGTGAATTTGAATCTGTTACTGTCAGCAGTAGTAGACCTACTTCAACTTCAAGTTAAAACTCCTGGGCGCTCTTTATTGTAAGGGTGACCGATTAGATTGGTCAGCAAAAAAGACTCTGTTCTCTGCTGTAAAATCACTTCCCCGGTGGTTCGGAACCCTCCTAAAACTGTAGCTCCAACTCATCTATCACCATCATCCAATTCATTTCCCACGCACAAGTCTCAGACCTATGTGGGCTTCATCCTCCGAAAAAAAAATAATAATGACATTTATGCAGGGGGTCCACCTAAAACCAAAAATCATGGCAAGGGGTCCATGGGGCAAAAAAGTTTGGGAACCACTGGAGTAGTGGTGTATAGAGACTTCAGCCTACCCAATCACAAGCCTGCATTTCAAGGTCACCCCCCCTTAGGCCACGCCCCCCTGGCCAATGGGAAAAGACCACGCCCCTGTAGGGGGGAGTTAGTCGTCCATTTTGTAAATTTTTGAGGCACGCCATTGGCTGCACATGTTGGAGTGGGGGTCCGTTTACCCCCCTCAAGCCCCCTTGGCCTGCCCCCCTTCAAGCCCCCCTGCCACTGTCCAAAGGAAAATGGCCGCGCGCCCACGGCCATGCGCCCACGGTCTTTTTCCTTTTTTTTAGGCTTTGCCCAAACCTGTACTGTTCTTTTTTTTTTCTAGGTATTTAGCAACTGACCCTGGGGCGCCGCCCCCGACCGCGGGCCCCCCGTCCGCGTTCTTGAGTCTCTTTTGTGAGAAGTGCTTGACCTTGCCTCTGAAGAGAGGCATACAATTCAGTTTGTTCTGAACATTTGAACAAAGCACACATGATGTCTCCTCTTATAGAAGAAGAAGATGAAACTTCAAAACCACAATTGGCTTGCATCAGTTCAACAGTAAATACACTTAAGTCAATTTGCATATGCTCACTTATAACCTATTGGACTACAATTCTAGTTTTACTCTATCTAAATTATTCTGTCTTAGTTCACCATCAACAAAATTGTAGCACACCGTTTCTACAAAATACTGTAAATCTAAATAATAGTATACAATTTCGAAAAGGAGTATTTAATTCAACTTACAATAAAAAGGAAGAAGATGTAAATAATTTACTTGACAGAGATAATAACGAATCAGATTGGTTTTCTAATCATCTGTTAGACATGGAGAAAACAAAGAATAAAACACTATTCTTTATTAATGCCTGTGTTCGATCAGGTTTAAATAATATACCAAAATCGTTTGATTATCAACTTGAAAGTTGGTATTCGACTTTACTCTCGCCTTACTCACACGTATGTAATTTTTACAATTCTTATCAAATTCTTAACAATTGTGCAAGTCAAACAGAAGAAGATGTGAAGAAGCTTATAGATAGAACAAAACATGTTTGCAGAATTATCTAGGTAGGTAGATCACATGTTTTACATTCATTTAGTGTTCTAGAGATGGTCTAGACGAAAACATGACAAAGTTAGTTTGTCAAAACAGTAAAAGGACTGTTGTAAGTAGACAGAGGAAACAAGGGATTGTAGGCAGCGGATTATTATCTAGTTTAGCTGGTATTGCAAAAGGTCTTGTGAGTAAAACAGGAAGTGTAGCAAGTTCTATTTTGAATAAAGGTATTGATCTGCTCCCCATAGAACTGAATTTTCCAGGGTACGAATTCTGCGGACCAGGCACAAAGCTTAAAAAACGTTTAAAAAGAGGTGATTTAGGCATTAACAAACTTGACCAGGCTTGTAAGTTACATGACATAGCTTATGATAAATCTAGTGACAATTCTTCACGATCAAAAGCAGACAAAATTCTAGCTGAGACTGCTTGGTCGATTTTTAAAAATCCAGATACAGATTATAGTCAAAAGGTATTAGCCTATTTAGTTACATTAGCAATGAAAGGAAAGTCAGCAGTGGGATCAGGAATAAAAATTCCACATGTGCATAGAAGAAGAAGAAGAAGGAGAAGGAAAGCCATACAAAAAACAAACAGTATTGCTAAAAGAAATAGTGATTATATTAGACGGGAAGCGATTAAACGATTAACACAACATGTAAATAATACTGGTAAAGGTTTCTATTTAAGACCTTACCCTATAACTTATGGTGGAGGAGGGGGAGGAGGACGGGTGTTGAACACATCATCTTCAACAGTACCACACGGTGCACATGGCTTATTAATGAAAGGTGGTAGAAGAAGAAGAAGAAAGACGCAAACAAAAGGAGGCACAAAGCGAAAGAAGACAAGGAAATAAACATGAATGATGTTAGTATTTTTAAAAATTTAAAACTTGATAAACCATTATCTGATTACGATCTTATAGTATGGTCACATTTATTGGAAATTCCACTCCGTGGTGTATATATGCTGGATTCGTTACCAAAACGAATACATCGTGATGAAAATCTTATCATTAATTTGGACAGTCAATTTGGTGGACAAGGTGGCACTCATTGGGTTTGTTATAAAAAACAAAGTGAGAATGTATGGTACTTTGATTCAATTGGCAATCTCCAGCCACCCTTACAGTTGGTGAATTATTGGAACAAACACAAAGGGGTGAATATATTTTATAATGCTGATGAAATGCAAAAACCTGACACAATCATTTGCGGACATTTGTGTTTGCTGTTCTTAAGTGGACAGTTAGAGTAAACAGTTGAAAGTGAAGAGTGGTGTTAGTAGCAGCATGACTGTGATAACGTTGACTGGGTCAACCAGTGATTTACATGAACAATTGCCACAAATCATAGAGTTGGACAAAAATTATGAATATGAAATTGGGCTGGTTAATTTGTGGACTTATAATTCGATTCCAAATGTGATTGAAAATGAAAATTCAAAATTTCAGTACTCTAACCAAATTATCAATTTACCCACTGGCTCATATGAGATTGATTCAATTTCATCTATGATCAAAGAAAAATTAAATGTTACCGAAGATAATTTGAAAATACGTGGTAACAATAACACAATGGGAGTTGAAATCTTTTCCGATAAACCAATTGATTTAACTCATAATGATTCAATTGGATCAATATTAGGATTTGATCATGAGGTTTTAAGCTCAAATACTTGGCATTATTCTAAGCGTCCCGTTTCCATAACAAGAATTACAAGAATTGTGGTAAGTTGTAATTTAGCATGTGGAAGTTATAGTGATGGAAAAGAAAATCATACTATTTATGAGTTTCTTCCACGAGTTGCTCCTGGCTATCTAATTAATGAAACGCCAAGTCCAATTATTTATGTAGGTTTGAATACACATAGATTTCATAGCATTAATGTGAAAGTGACAGACCAGAACGGATCACTTATCGATTTCAGAGGAGACACGTTGACAGTTAAATTGCATATACAAAAGAAGATATAACAATGGGATTCATCATATTCAATCCGCATCCAACTCACTATAGCTATGCTAAATGTGAGAAAGATAGATGCACAACTAAACAAAGGAAAAGGAGAGTAAAGAGACAAGTGAATAAACGGGTTAGTAGTGTTATGCACAGTGGTGCGATAACATCAAAAAGTGCAAGGATTCTAGAGAAATTAGGATTTCAAGTGAATTGGAATAATGTCATCGGCGGCAATAAGCGAGGTTTTAAACATTGAGAAACAAATACATGTTTTCAACCAAATAAAGAGTTTTGAATTCCGTACACATCAGCCATATGCCAACCAAAGCTTTTCTAATTCGGATGAGATAAGAATTCCGATAAACTCGCAAGATAATTATACCCTACCTTGTAAATCGTTTCTACTTATTGAGGGAGAAGTTAAGTGTAGAAAGGTAGCGACTCAAAAGGATGAAAGTGGAAAAGATATAGGCGTGTGGCAGGATGCTGATTTAAAATTATGTTCTGGATGGCCTGCTTTTTTATTTGAGGAAGTAAAATTTGAGATTGCTGGAGTACCAATTTCGAAATCACGTCTTGTAGGGATCACTAGCACAATAAAAGGTTTACTTTTGAAAAACATATTCGATAAAAATATGTATCATTTAGCTGGTTTTGATAAAGACGGTTATACTTTGACTGATAACAAATTTACTGTTTGCGTACCATTGAAGTTGCTTCTACCTTTTTTCGAAGATTTTCAACAAGTAATATTGAATGTGAAACAAGAACTCGTTTTGTTAAGAGCATCGTCAGATGTAAATTGTATTGTGTCACAAAGCGGAACGAATATAAAAATAGATATTAAAAAGTTACAATGGAAAGTACCCTACATTGAACTTGAGGATCATGTTCGTCTCAGGTTTTTACGTCTACTCGATACTGATCATCCATTAAAACTTGCTTTCAGGAAGTGGGAAATTCACGAATATCCTGTTTTACCTACAACAAAAGTACATAGTTGGACTATAAAAACTGCATCGCATTCGGATGTACCAAGGTTTGTAGTTTTTACTTTTCAAACAGGAAGGAAATTGAATTTTAAAAAGTCAATGGCCGAATTCGATTTGAATAAGTTATATAGCTTTAGAGTATATTTGAATAATGAACATAAACCATATGACAGTATTTTGGGAAACAAACAATTAATGTATAGGATGTTTTTAGATTTTGCAGGAAGCTATAAAAATTCACCAATTAATTCGGAACATGGATGTGAAATTGATTATAAATCTTTTTGCGATAACACTCCAATTTTGGTTATAGACACTAGCCACCAATCGTCAGTTTTAAAGAATTCAATTGATATTAGATTAGACTTTGAGTTTGAAGCTGATGTGCCGGCTTCAACTAGCGCATATTGTATTTTAATAAGTGATACTCTTGTAGAGTATACACCGCTAACATCAATGGTAAGGGAGATACAATAGTTTTTCCACCGCTAGAGCGCAGCATTATACTGTATATAAATTGAAGCAGATTGGTTTTATGTCAGTTGGTGAATAACCATGCTATCGAGCGGAACATCGTCATCTTGTGATTCTCTATCAACAATATTTGAGGATTTTCTGCCGGTGAAAGAAGACATGGGTGAAATTTGTTCTTCGAGACCTTCAAGGAAGAAGTTGTATAGCGACGCTGCAGTACAATGCAATCTGGATAAGGAGGAGGATGAGGAGGAGGAGGATAATTCTTTGTCTGTCGATATTTGCAGTGACTTGGAGGAGCAGGCGGAGGAGGAGAAGTTAGCAAAGGAGGATTCAAACAACAAACATGTCAGGTTTGATGATTCATTTGCTGTAGTTGAATTTCATGGTTTCAAAGATGATTACAATCAGTTTATTGTGAAGGAATTTGCCATGATTGATCCGAAAAATACTTATGTAATTTTACATTTTAAACCACCATTTCCAAAATCAGACCTATCATGGAAAGCGTATCGTGACGTATGCTGGTTAGAATTTTACTATCACAAAATAAAGTGGGAATTTGGTAGTGTTGATTATTCTGACGATATAATAAGATCTTGTCTCAGAAATTATGATAGAATCTATACAAAAGGCAGAGAAAAAGTGGAGTTTTTAAAGAAGTTTCACGACAAAGTCGAATTAATACCGGATACTTTTGAAAGACCAGACTATAAAAAGTTTTCTTCTTGCTGGACTTTTGATGCTTGCAAGGTTCATAATAAGATTGCAGATGGTAGGTGTGCCCTATTCAGTGCTAGACACTATTTAACATCGCTACTGTGTAAAGCAGAAAAAGGGCTGGAACGGAAAATGGATTATTTGTGTGAGGGTGATAGGATGCGAAGTATGAAAACATGTAAGTTTTACACTAAAGATAATAAACGAAAGTATGCACGACAAGGTTTCTATTATAACGGAGAGGAAGTGGTTTGTGTATGGTGTGGATATCAATTGTACTTGCACAAGGCAAGAATCTGCAATCTAACAAGCGATGTTGCTAATCCAGTGAATTTTTCTGTTCTTTTACCACTCATATAAATACTTGAATGCGGACAGAAGTTAGTTAGTATGGTGTAGTAAGCCAACAGTGTTGCTATGGATCCGAGCAAATGGTTAAGTGCTGATAGTGAATTGGAATCAAAATTACAAAACTATATTGATTGGTTTGAAGTGTGTGAAGAGGCTATTGCAAAAACTAAAAGTGAAGGAGGTGATGTTAAATTTGCAAAACAATTAAAGGCGATTTTTCTAGATACTGTCGATATTAACGAAATAAGTGATTATCTACGTTATTACAGACCGTTGAAATTAAGCATTCATAAACTATTACAAATTGAAGATCAAGTGTTGCGCAATATGTGAAACAAAAGGTTATTGACTGTTCACAGACATGTTTTAACATGTCTGTCCTTGAAGTGAAAATCTTGTGGTGGGGATATGAAGTATAAAAACTCCAGTCACAACCAGCTTCTTCATCATTCACTGCAACATGCAGCCGCATCAGGATATGCAAGCGTTCAGCTTGACTAGATTCAATAAGACATCAAGCGAAGTCGTGCCTATTGTTCAGATACGTGACTTGCTATCTGATTTTCCCTATCAAATTCAAAGAGCGAGATTAGCACGTACACAATTTGGAAAAAGAATTATTTTGCGATTATGTAAATTCAATAAACCGTCGGGAGCACAACCTTATTTCGATGTATATCTACCAGAAAGGTTTCTATCTGACTTGAACGAGCATACTTTGGACAGTTTTAATAATCAGAAGTATGTATTGAGGTGTATTCATCAGAAGGAAGGACCCTCGCAGATTCTTCTTGAAGATGCAGCAAATTAGTCCGCCACCACCAACGTAGAAGAAGAAGAAGAAGAAGAAGAAAGTATAATAGGCCTGTTTCATAATTTTTGTGTGAAATGGGGAAGCACTTGAACGCTAACGCCTGCGCTTCTTATAACATAGATTAATTATCTTCTTGTCAGGTGGAAAGAGAAGCAAATAAGGTAAGTAAAGTATAGGCCTGTTTCATAGTTGAAAATACATTACTCATTTCTTTGCTAAACTATTATGAACATTATTCAATAATAGTCTAATTTAGAAGTGAGATAATCATGTTTTCAGTTTTAAAATGGGGAAAGCAATTTGCTAACGCCCGCAAATTCTTACGGCAAAAAGATGGAGCTAGTTAAACCTGATAGCAAACTATCAAGTTTAATTAAATTCATCCTCCCGTCGGGTGGAAAGAGAAGCATATATAATATTAGGTAAGTATTGTTTTCAATTCAGTATAAGCTTGTTAGAGCTACAGTACGCTGCTCTTTTGTGCAAGAGAACATAAACTTAATAATGAGTCAATGTTTCAGTTTTGATAAATTCAAGAAATTATCCAGATTGTTGATGGGTATTTCTTTTGACGAATTTACTGAACTAGCTAACGGTGTAAGATATTCGCAGTATTGTGTAGAGAACCGAATTAATAAGGATGATGATAAAGAGTCTACTGCTGTTAGCAGCGAACAGTGTAAGAAACATACCAGTTCAAAGTATTCTATTCTATCTGAACTATACGATTTGTTAGATATGATTATTGATGAACGTGCACATTTCCATTATGGTTGTAGTACCGATCATTCAATTACCGTAATTACTGATTGCGCACAATTATGGGAGGTAATTTTCGATCTGGCCGAGCGTAAATGTATTAGAAGGAACACTATTGTTTAGCTTGCAGTTACAAAATGTCTGTAGACAGGTTCAGACGTGTTTCACATGGTAAACATATTATTGATAGTGGAAAACAAATAGATGAACTCAAGAAAACAATTTTGACTAGATCAAATTTTGATAAAGAAAAAACAGCTTTAGTCTCAACTGACTATCTTCATTCAAGTTTGAAAATAATTATCGAAGAAGCAAAGGGGCAAAGAGAAAAACTGCTCAGTAAAGATGAATTCAATAAAGAGAAAAAAGATAATTTACTGACTAGAACAGAATTCAAAAATGAGAGAGAAAAGCTGCTTAGTAAAGATGACTTCAATAAAGCTAAGAAAGATAATTTACTGAGTAGAACAGAGTTTAAAAATGAGAGAGAAAAACTGGTTAGCAAAGAAGATTTTAATAAAGAAAATTTACTGACTAGAACAGAGTTTGAAAATGAGAAAGAAAAATTAATTAGTAGAGAACAATTTAATAAAGAAAATTTACTGACTAGAACAGAATTTAGAAATGAAAAAGCCGGATTTGTCTCCTTTGAGAATCTTAACACAAGTATAAAAGTATTAGAAAGTCTTTTAATCGATTATGTACATAATAGTCAGGATTACAAGAACCATTTACATGCTATAATGTATCGATATGCATATCATTTGATAGGAAAGTGTCTAATAGCTATGAGAACTTTCAACTGGGAGGAATTGGAAAGTCGCGGACTTACACTAGAACATTGTCTTGATGAGTTTTTTCGTAGAATTAATATGTCAGAGCCAGAGGTTAAATATGATGCTAACCAGTTTCCAACACCAGAACAACAACGCTTGATAAATCGTTATAAGAACTACTCATAAAAGATTTTTTTTTTTTAAAATGAAAAAATGAATGAACTAAAAATGTGTTTGCTTATTCCACTTACCTTTTGTGGATGCAGCGTGACTGGTGAACTAACGTTGAGTAACTGGCGAAAATCAAGCACTTACTCGCATATTTATAGTAAAATTTAAAAAAAAAAAAGTTCTTGTGCATGTTTGTACATGCTCACAAACCTATCCTTATGCGAAGGAAACAATCTTTGTGAATTTAGAGTGCACTGTGTCGTTTCTCGATCATCGGACAAAACGAAGCATGCAAAACTTTTTCTTTAGCATCACAAATAATTATTCTGCAAAACACGCATTGCAAATATCCGTCTTTATGTAGAAAAAAACCATTTTGAGCAAAATATGACGCTTTAGCAATATATGGCGCTTTAAAAGTTTTTAATCGTTGTTCATAAGAGTACATATCCTGCTCTTTTTCATTTTCAATAGTTACATTATCCGTTGTTTTATTATTCAATAATCTGCAATTTGAACTAAAACGTTTATGATCAACTAACGGATCGTCCGTAATTTTCCAATCTTCAATTTGAATCCCGCAAAATGCACAACGGACTTTATCATTCTCTCCAGTATAGTATAATCCTTGTTTAGCTAAGTTCTCTGGTGTCAGTCGGTGATAGTCGAACTTTTTCCAATTAACAAACGATTTTAACCTTACCGACTCATAATACATCATATGCGATTGATCCATTGTTTGCTAGTTAATGACATTCCAGCAAGAGAGTCCGCATTTAAATGAGCGTAATAAGCATACGCTGGAAGTAAACTTGAAGATGAACCCAGCACTTGGCGCTACCTGTATTTTAAAAAAATGAACTATATATCGATAGACTAAAAAGAGTACTTGGCGCATTCTTTCCAATTATTGCAAAGTTCATTTTGTTCTAAGTTTAATCATTTCATTGCATCATTTTAAAAAAAAAAAATCTTTTATGAGTAGTTCTTATAACGATTTATCAAGCGTTGTTGTTCTGGTGTTGGAAACTGGTTAGCATCATATTTAACCTCTGGCTCTGACATATTAATTCTACGAAAAAACTCGTCAAGACAATGTTCTAGTGTAAGTCCGCGACTTTCCAATTCCTCCCAGTTGAAAGTTCTCATAGCTATTAGACACTTTCCTATCAAATGATATGCATATCGATACATTATAGCATGTAAATGGTTCTTGTAATCCTGACTATTATGTACATAATCGATTAAAAGACTTTCTAATACTTTTATACTTGTGTTAAGATTCTCAAAGGAGACAAATCCGGCTTTTTCATTTCTAAATTCTGTTCTAGTCAGTAAATTTTCTTTATTAAATTGTTCTCTACTAATTAATTTTTCTTTCTCATTTTCAAACTCTGTTCTAGTCAGTAAATTTTCTTTATTAAAATCTTCTTTGCTAACCAGTTTTTCTCTCTCATTTTTAAACTCTGTTCTACTCAGTAAATTATCTTTCTTAGCTTTATTGAAGTCATCTTTACTAAGCAGCTTTTCTCTCTCATTTTTGAATTCTGTTCTAGTCAGTAAATTATCTTTTTTCTCTTTATTGAATTCATCTTTACTGAGCAGTTTTTCTCTTTGCCCCTTTGCTTCTTCGATAATTATTTTCAAACTTGAATGAAGATAGTCAGTTGAGACTAAAGCTGTTTTTTCTTTATCAAAATTTGATCTAGTCAAAATTGTTTTCTTGAGTTCATCTATTTGTTTTCCACTATCAATAATATGTTTACCATGTGAAACACGTCTGAACCTGTCTACAGACATTTTGTAACTGCAAGCTAAACAATAGTGTTCCTTCTAATACATTTACGCTCGGCCAGATCGAAAATTACCTCCCATAATTGTGCGCAATCAGTAATTACGGTAATTGAATGATCGGTACTACAACCATAATGGAAATGTGCACGTTCATCAATAATCATATCTAACAAATCGTATAGTTCAGATAGAATAGAATACTTTGAACTGGTATGTTTCTTACACTGTTCGCTGCTAACAGCAGTAGACTCTTTATCATCATCCTTATTAATTCGGTTCTCTACACAATACTGCGAATATCTTACACCGTTAGCTAGTTCAGTAAATTCGTCAAAAGAAATACCCATCAACAATCTGGATAATTTCTTGAATTTATCAAAACTGAAACATTGACTCATTATTAAGTTTATGTTCTCTTGCACAAAAGAGCAGCGTACTGTAGCTCTAACAAGCTTATACTGAATTGAAAACAATACTTACCTAATATTATATATGCTTCTCTTTCCACCCGACGGGAGGATGAATTTAATTAAACTTGATAGTTTGCTATCAGGTTTAACTAGCTCCATCTTTTTGCCGTAAGAATTTGCGGGCGTTAGCAAATTGCTTTCCCCATTTTAAAACTGAAAACATGATTATCTCACTTCTAAATTAGACTATTATTGAATAATGTTCATAATAGTTTAGCAAAGAAATGAGTAATGTATTTTCAACTATGAAACAGGCCTATACTTTACTTACCTTATTTGCTTCTCTTTCCACCTGACAAGAAGATAATTAATCTATGTTGTAAGAAGCGCAGGCGTTAGCGTTCAAGTGCTTCCCCATTTCACACAAAAATTATGAAACAGGCCTATTATACTTTCTTCTTCTTCTTCTTCTTCTTCTACGTTGGTGGTGGCGGACTAATTTGCTGCATCTTCAAGAAGAATCTGCGAGGGTCCTTCCTTCTGATGAATACACCTCAATACATACTTCTGATTATTAAAACTGTCCAAAGTATGCTCGTTCAAGTCAGATAGAAACCTTTCTGGTAGATATACATCGAAATAAGGTTGTGCTCCCGACGGTTTATTGAATTTACATAATCGCAAAATAATTCTTTTTCCAAATTGTGTACGTGCTAATCTCGCTCTTTGAATTTGATAGGGAAAATCAGATAGCAAGTCACGTATCTGAACAATAGGCACGACTTCGCTTGATGTCTTATTGAATCTAGTCAAGCTGAACGCTTGCATATCCTGATGCGGCTGCATGTTGCAGTGAATGATGAAGAAGCTGGTTGTGACTGGAGTTTTTATACTTCATATCCCCACCACAAGATTTTCACTTCAAGGACAGACATGTTAAAACATGTCTGTGAACAGTCAATAACCTTTTGTTTCACATATTGCGCAACACTTGATCTTCAATTTGTAATAGTTTATGAATGCTTAATTTCAACGGTCTGTAATAACGTAGATAATCACTTATTTCGTTAATATCGACAGTATCTAGAAAAATCGCCTTTAATTGTTTTGCAAATTTAACATCACCTCCTTCACTTTTAGTTTTTGCAATAGCCTCTTCACACACTTCAAACCAATCAATATAGTTTTGTAATTTTGATTCCAATTCACTATCAGCACTTAACCATTTGCTCGGATCCATAGCAACACTGTTGGCTTACTACACCATACTAACTAACTTCTGTCCGCATTCAAGTATTTATATGAGTGGTAAAAGAACAGAAAAATTCACTGGATTAGCAACATCGCTTGTTAGATTGCAGATTCTTGCCTTGTGCAAGTACAATTGATATCCACACCATACACAAACCACTTCCTCTCCGTTATAATAGAAACCTTGTCGTGCATACTTTCGTTTATTATCTTTAGTGTAAAACTTACATGTTTTCATACTTCGCATCCTATCACCCTCACACAAATAATCCATTTTCCGTTCCAGCCCTTTTTCTGCTTTACACAGTAGCGATGTTAAATAGTGTCTAGCACTGAATAGGGCACACCTACCATCTGCAATCTTATTATGAACCTTGCAAGCATCAAAAGTCCAGCAAGAAGAAAACTTTTTATAGTCTGGTCTTTCAAAAGTATCCGGTATTAATTCGACTTTGTCATGAAACTTCTTTAAAAACTCCACTTTTTCTCTGCCTTTTGTATAGATTCTATCATAATTTCTGAGACAAGATCTTATTATATCGTCAGAATAATCAACACTACCAAATTCCCACTTTATTTTGTGATAGTAAAATTCTAACCAGCATACGTCACGATACGCTTTCCATGATAGGTCTGATTTTGGAAATGGTGGTTTAAAATGTAAAATTACATAAGTATTTTTCGGATCAATCATGGCAAATTCCTTCACAATAAACTGATTGTAATCATCTTTGAAACCATGAAATTCAACTACAGCAAATGAATCATCAAACCTGACATGTTTGTTGTTTGAATCCTCCTTTGCTAACTTCTCCTCCTCCGCCTGCTCCTCCAAGTCACTGCAAATATCGACAGACAAAGAATTATCCTCCTCCTCCTCATCCTCCTCCTTATCCAGATTGCATTGTACTGCAGCGTCGCTATACAACTTCTTCCTTGAAGGTCTCGAAGAACAAATTTCACCCATGTCTTCTTTCACCGGCAGAAAATCCTCAAATATTGTTGATAGAGAATCACAAGATGACGATGTTCCGCTCGATAGCATGGTTATTCACCAACTGACATAAAACCAATCTGCTTCAATTTATATACAGTATAATGCTGCGCTCTAGCGGTGGAAAAACTATTGTATCTCCCTTACCATTGATGTTAGCGGTGTATACTCTACAAGAGTATCACTTATTAAAATACAATATGCGCTAGTTGAAGCCGGCACATCAGCTTCAAACTCAAAGTCTAATCTAATATCAATTGAATTCTTTAAAACTGACGATTGGTGGCTAGTGTCTATAACCAAAATTGGAGTGTTATCGCAAAAAGATTTATAATCAATTTCACATCCATGTTCCGAATTAATTGGTGAATTTTTATAGCTTCCTGCAAAATCTAAAAACATCCTATACATTAATTGTTTGTTTCCCAAAATACTGTCATATGGTTTATGTTCATTATTCAAATATACTCTAAAGCTATATAACTTATTCAAATCGAATTCGGCCATTGACTTTTTAAAATTCAATTTCCTTCCTGTTTGAAAAGTAAAAACTACAAACCTTGGTACATCCGAATGCGATGCAGTTTTTATAGTCCAACTATGTACTTTTGTTGTAGGTAAAACAGGATATTCGTGAATTTCCCACTTCCTGAAAGCAAGTTTTAATGGATGATCAGTATCGAGTAGACGTAAAAACCTGAGACGAACATGATCCTCAAGTTCAATGTAGGGTACTTTCCATTGTAACTTTTTAATATCTATTTTTATATTCGTTCCGCTTTGTGACACAATACAATTTACATCTGACGATGCTCTTAACAAAACGAGTTCTTGTTTCACATTCAATATTACTTGTTGAAAATCTTCGAAAAAAGGTAGAAGCAACTTCAATGGTACGCAAACAGTAAATTTGTTATCAGTCAAAGTATAACCGTCTTTATCAAAACCAGCTAAATGATACATATTTTTATCGAATATGTTTTTCAAAAGTAAACCTTTTATTGTGCTAGTGATCCCTACAAGACGTGATTTCGAAATTGGTACTCCAGCAATCTCAAATTTTACTTCCTCAAATAAAAAAGCAGGCCATCCAGAACATAATTTTAAATCAGCATCCTGCCACACGCCTATATCTTTTCCACTTTCATCCTTTTGAGTCGCTACCTTTCTACACTTAACTTCTCCCTCAATAAGTAGAAACGATTTACAAGGTAGGGTATAATTATCTTGCGAGTTTATCGGAATTCTTATCTCATCCGAATTAGAAAAGCTTTGGTTGGCATATGGCTGATGTGTACGGAATTCAAAACTCTTTATTTGGTTGAAAACATGTATTTGTTTCTCAATGTTTAAAACCTCGCTTATTGCCGCCGATGACATTATTCCAATTCACTTGAAATCCTAATTTCTCTAGAATCCTTGCACTTTTTGATGTTATCGCACCACTGTGCATAACACTACTAACCCGTTTATTCACTTGTCTCTTTACTCTCCTTTTCCTTTGTTTAGTTGTGCATCTATCTTTCTCACATTTAGCATAGCTATAGTGAGTTGGATGCGGATTGAATATGATGAATCCCATTGTTATATCTTCTTTTGTATATGCAATTTAACTGTCAACGTGTCTCCTCTGAAATCGATAAGTGATCCGTTCTGGTCTGTCACTTTCACATTAATGCTATGAAATCTATGTGTATTCAAACCTACATAAATAATTGGACTTGGCGTTTCATTAATTAGATAGCCAGGAGCAACTCGTGGAAGAAACTCATAAATAGTATGATTTTCTTTTCCATCACTATAACTTCCACATGCTAAATTACAACTTACCACAATTCTTGTAATTCTTGTTATGGAAACGGGACACTTAGAATAATGCCAAGTATTTGAGCTTAAAACCTCATGATCAAATCCTAATATTGATCCAATTGAATCATTATGAGTTAAATCAATTGGTTTATCGGAAAAGATTTCAACTCCCATTGTGTTATTGTTACCACGTATTTTCAAATTATCTTCGGTAACATTTAATTTTTCTTTGATCATAGATGAAATTGAATCAATCTCATATGAGCCAGTGGGTAAATTGATAATTTGGTTAGAGTACTGAAATTTTGAATTTTCATTTTCAATCACATTTGGAATCGAATTATAAGTCCACAAATTAACCAGCCCAATTTCATATTCATAATTTTTGTCCAACTCTATGATTTGTGGCAATTGTTCATGTAAATCACTGGTTGACCCAGTCAACGTTATCACAGTCATGCTGCTACTAACACCACTCTTCACTTTCAACTGTTTACTCTAACTGTCCACTTAAGAACAGCAAACACAAATGTCCGCAAATGATTGTGTCAGGTTTTTGCATTTCATCAGCATTATAAAATATATTCACCCCTTTGTGTTTGTTCCAATAATTCACCAACTGTAAGGGTGGCTGGAGATTGCCAATTGAATCAAAGTACCATACATTCTCACTTTGTTTTTTATAACAAACCCAATGAGTGCCACCTTGTCCACCAAATTGACTGTCCAAATTAATGATAAGATTTTCATCACGATGTATTCGTTTTGGTAACGAATCCAGCATATATACACCACGGAGTGGAATTTCCAATAAATGTGACCATACTATAAGATCGTAATCAGATAATGGTTTATCAAGTTTTAAATTTTTAAAAATACTAACATCATTCATGTTTATTTCCTTGTCTTCTTTCGCTTTGTGCCTCCTTTTGTTTGCGTCTTTCTTCTTCTTCTTCTACCACCTTTCATTAATAAGCCATGTGCACCGTGTGGTACTGTTGAAGATGATGTGTTCAACACCCGTCCTCCTCCCCCTCCTCCACCATAAGTTATAGGGTAAGGTCTTAAATAGAAACCTTTACCAGTATTATTTACATGTTGTGTTAATCGTTTAATCGCTTCCCGTCTAATATAATCACTATTTCTTTTAGCAATACTGTTTGTTTTTTGTATGGCTTTCCTTCTCCTTCTTCTTCTTCTTCTTCTATGCACATGTGGAATTTTTATTCCTGATCCCACTGCTGACTTTCCTTTCATTGCTAATGTAACTAAATAGGCTAATACCTTTTGACTATAATCTGTATCTGGATTTTTAAAAATCGACCAAGCAGTCTCAGCTAGAATTTTGTCTGCTTTTGATCGTGAAGAATTGTCACTAGATTTATCATAAGCTATGTCATGTAACTTACAAGCCTGGTCAAGTTTGTTAATGCCTAAATCACCTCTTTTTAAACGTTTTTTAAGCTTTGTGCCTGGTCCGCAGAATTCGTACCCTGGAAAATTCAGTTCTATGGGGAGCAGATCAATACCTTTATTCAAAATAGAACTTGCTACACTTCCTGTTTTACTCACAAGACCTTTTGCAATACCAGCTAAACTAGATAATAATCCGCTGCCTACAATCCCTTGTTTCCTCTGTCTACTTACAACAGTCCTTTTACTGTTTTGACAAACTAACTTTGTCATGTTTTCGTCTAGACCATCTCTAGAACACTAAATGAATGTAAAACATGTGATCTACCTACCTAGATAATTCTGCAAACATGTTTTGTTCTATCTATAAGCTTCTTCACATCTTCTTCTGTTTGACTTGCACAATTGTTAAGAATTTGATAAGAATTGTAAAAATTACATACGTGTGAGTAAGGCGAGAGTAAAGTCGAATACCAACTTTCAAGTTGATAATCAAACGATTTTGGTATATTATTTAAACCTGATCGAACACAGGCATTAATAAAGAATAGTGTTTTATTCTTTGTTTTCTCCATGTCTAACAGATGATTAGAAAACCAATCTGATTCGTTATTATCTCTGTCAAGTAAATTATTTACATCTTCTTCCTTTTTATTGTAAGTTGAATTAAATACTCCTTTTCGAAATTGTATACTATTATTTAGATTTACAGTATTTTGTAGAAACGGTGTGCTACAATTTTGTTGATGGTGAACTAAGACAGAATAATTTAGATAGAGTAAAACTAGAATTGTAGTCCAATAGGTTATAAGTGAGCATATGCAAATTGACTTAAGTGTATTTACTGTTGAACTGATGCAAGCCAATTGTGGTTTTGAAGTTTCATCTTCTTCTTCTATAAGAGGAGACATCATGTGTGCTTTGTTCAAATGTTCAGAACAAACTGAATTGTATGCCTCTCTTCAGAGGCAAGGTCAAGCACTTCTCACAAAAGAGACTCAAGAACGCGGACGGGGGGCCCGCGGTCGGGGGCGGCGCCCCAGGGTCAGTTGCTAAATACCTAGAAAAAAAAAAGAACAGTACAGGTTTGGGCAAAGCCTAAAAAAAAGGAAAAAGACCGTGGGCGCATGGCCGTGGGCGCGCGGCCATTTTCCTTTGGACAGTGGCAGGGGGGCTTGAAGGGGGGCAGGCCAAGGGGGCTTGAGGGGGGTAAACGGACCCCCACTCCAACATGTGCAGCCAATGGCGTGCCTCAAAAATTTACAAAATGGACGACTAACTCCCCCCTACAGGGGCGTGGTCTTTTCCCATTGGCCAGGGGGGCGTGGCCTAAGGGGGGGTGACCTTGAAATGCAGGCTTGTGATTGGGTAGGCTGAAGTCTCTATACACCACTACTCACTGGTTTAAATGGAGAGCATATTAGGTGAAGTGAATAAAGTGCGAGTAGGGTCTCTGAAGTTCGTTCTCCGAACGAACGCGGCTCGTGCCTTATCTCTAGTACAGAGCGGAGCTGTTTTACTTTGATCTCAACTTCACCACACATTAAAAACAAACGTGAAATTTAAGATATTTGAATTTTTTTCTAAGCCAGTGGTTCTCAAAGTGTGGGGCACGACCCACATGATGATGTCTCAGGGGGGGCCCAAAGCTTGGTTGGAAAATTAATTGAATTCACTTACAAAATAATTACGGTTAGCAATCTTTTTATTTTCAATATTACAAATGTAACTTATAATTTTCATTCAACATATTGAAAAAGTGTTATTATATTTTTAGCAGTGAAATTATGAGCAAGTGCTTTGACATTGTTTGATGGAGGATGGAGCTCGGCTATGTCAGGAAAGTACACTGGGCTTGGTGGGTTGATAAAAAAAGTAGCTCCAGAAGCTAGATGCACACACTTTGTAATTCATAGGGAGGCTTTAGCAGCATAGTTTGTGAAGCATAACTTTGTAAATAAACAAAGGTATGACTCCGGAACTTGATGATGTTTTACATGTGATCGTTCAAACAGTCAATCTCAATCTCACTAAAGTCACTAGTTTTCGAGATTCTCTGTGAAGATATGGGCTCAGAACACACATCTCTATTGTTCCATACTAAAGCTCGCTGGCTATCAAGGGCTTTGACCAGAATATTTGAGCTCAGACATGAAGTGCTTACACTTTTGCTTGACAAAAATCACCAAAACTCAGTTTTCACCAACTTGGATTTTTTGCTGCAATTAGTATGGCAGATATCTTTGAGAAAATATACTCGTATTTACTAAACAAGTCTTCACAGAAAAAAGATACTAACATTCTGCGATGGACTGAAAAAGTGAAAACTTTGTGAAGAAGATAAGTTTGTACGAGGGTGGTCTGAAAAGTGACAATTTGGAGCTCCTAATCTTGAGATTATTACTGAAGAAATGGTTCTAAGAACAATTCCAACCAATGAAAAGAAATGCTTTCTTGAACACTTAGAAATCCACAAATCTCGTTTTGAAATTTTTTTTGATGAGAACTTGGATGGTTTGGCATGGATTCAAAACCCATTCGAACTTGCAGTCAATGAGTGCTCCCTCAATATCATGGAAAGAGAAAATATCATTGACCTTCAAGGTGACACTGCACTTGATGTGAAGTTTAAATAATCTTTTCTCACATACTTCTGGATTGGTGTACAAAAGGAACACCCAATTTTGAGTGAAAAGGTATTGAGAATATTAATTCCATTCGCTATGAAACTGGGTTTTCTGCTCTAGCTGCCATAAAAGTTAAATATCGATCAAGACTGGATGTGACCAAGGAACTCAAAGAGTATCATTATCAGAACTGACACCACGTTTCAACAAACTATGCGCGAAAAAACAAGCACATCCTTCATACTAAAGCTCTTTTTGTTGTAATTGCTTTGAGTAAAAAATAACAATTATGTACTATAGCAGCTATAATAAATTAAGAATGTGTTACTTCAATATCATTAAAACTATATTGCCCCATTAGCATAGAATGTGCAAAACTTAACTAAATAAACATCAACTGTAAAATGTTAAAAGAGACACAGTTATATGAATATGTACTAAATGTATAGTACTCTTATAGGCCTACATGTAGGGGGGCCCGGCTCAGGGCTGAATTATGCAGGGGGGGCTCGAAGTAAAAAGTTTGAGAACCACTGTATTAAGCTATTGAAATGTTGTCTATTGCCGTGAGAAAAATGTTTTTTAATAAATTATTTTTCGAGATATGGGCATTCAAAGTTGAAATTTTCTGGTTTTTGGGGCAACAAAACTTCTTCTTCTTCTTCTTCTATATACCGTGGTCTCAACTACTCTAGATACTGATGATGAAGATCCATCTTGTTTCCACTAGTATATAATAACACTTTTTAAGTGGAAATGAGACTCACGTTATGGCGTGACGGCCGTTTCACTCTGTTGTCAAGAGCATCGTCAGACGACCCATTTCCACTTAAAAAATGTTATTACAGTGTTATTATTTACTCTAGATTCGTTCTAAAAGGACCTAGTCGAGGTGAAACTTAGACGAGTTGAGAACTTGAGACACTCCACATTTATTACGTAGTGTATCACGTTATTCACCTAGCGTATAATACCGTACATAATGAACCATGTACACGTAATTTACAATATCATATATAACGTACCTTACTATATCTTACGTAAATTACGATACCTTACCATAGGTACCATAGCACACGACACCAAACATACGGCTTATGAACCAAACCGTACTCACCGTACATATAGTACCCAACAACACATACTATTCATACCATACGTATGGTATGACTTGAACTCATTGGCGGGATCGTGGTGGGTGGGCAAGGGGTGGCACTTGCCCCCCCAATATTCTACTGGTATACATTTTTATTCCTCCGTTTTCTTTAATGAAGTTAGTGTATCCAATAAATAATTTTAGTCCAGCTCTCCTGGAAACATTTAGAAGTTGACATCATGGCATCTAAAAGAATATTTCACAATCAATGTTGTATGTGCAATAAATCGTATAAATCAGGGTAGGGTGTTCGAAAGTGGGGGGAAATTTGTGGTGGGTCACTTCTGACAGTGTAAGACCCAATGACGTACACGACCCGTGCCAGCATTACTCGGCAGATGAAGACACTTTGATAGCTGAACTTAAATGTTTTTACCCAATGGTTGTCAACAAAGACTTAGAATCAAGATGTGAGGTATAAGTAAAAAGAAACCTGAAAGACATATTTCCAAAAACGTTTGAAGTGTTTCGCCTTTTCCTTACAATACCAATGAGTTCAGCTTCATGTGAAAGATCATTCTCTTGTTTAATAAGAGGACTTAAAACATACGAGGCTTTCTCGTATTTAAGGAGTACAACCGGACAAGAAAGACTTTCTTCACTTGCCTTGTTGGCAATCAAAAGAGATGTGTATGTAGATGTGAAAAGAGTAATTAACACATTCACAACAAAAAACAGAAGATTACACTTGGTTTAAGATACACTTGGTTCATACAATTTGTTTCTGAAATGTTGATTTGATGTAATTTAAATATGATTCAATTTCCTGTAATTTAAAGTTGAAAGCAAAAATCGTAGTTATAATTTACTCCAAATTACTCCTAACAGATTATTCATGCTAAAACTAAATAAACTTGACTTACTCGCTATCTATACAGGCTTTCTTTTAGCATCAATTCAGATGCTCTTATTGAGCTGTTCTTATTGGAGATATATTCAAACTTGAATGAATCAAATGGTCAAATTATTCTCTACTTCACTAGAAAAACGTGGATATAAAAAACAAACTCGTACTCGTACATACGCAAAAGTTCTACCTGCCAAGTCAATTATTATTATTATTATTATTTTTTTTTTTGTTGTAAATCCATCTTTGATTCCACAGAATATATAAAATTGATTAAATAAATACTTTGTTGTGGAACTTTTACTCACATCGTTATGTCTCACACAACAATGTGAGTAAAAGTTCCACAACAAAGTATTTATTTAATCAATTTTATTATTTTTTTATTGCTAATGATTCCTACATAAGTGTGTGTGAGATATGAGGTGAAATGATGATCAAAAATGCCAAGCGTACAACAGGAATCGAATCCATATATAACCCCATATAAAATACTTGAGCATAGCTAGTCAAGTACCCGTGCTTTGCCATGGGCTGAACTTCAGGCCCCTTAAACACACATAAATGTCCGACTTTTTAAAAATCCTTTCTGTAATTCATTGTCATCCAAGTCTGAACTGTGTATGAATTTTTAAGTATTTAGCTCATCGGGAAGTATAAGTTTAAAATTGATAGCAAGATTTGACCCTAAGATAAAACATGACAAGTAGAGAAAAACGTGTTGAATAAATAAAAAAATACCATCATATTTGTCTACATTTTATACATTTTTCAATTCCTATTCACAATAAAAGATTCCATTTATTCACAAAGTTTATATTCTAACATTTTGTCTTGTTGGATCATAATACTGTAATAAGCGTATGGCTTTTATTGGTAATGAGTACCCTTATACTTATAGGTAAGTTACAACTTGCCGTTCTGAACCATGTTATGGGAAACATGGTGGACCTACTGTTTTAGATGGGTTCCGAACCACCGAGTTAGTGATAAAGATAGATGATGTTATGATTGAATCATAAGTCTGGAGCTATTTAACGTTGAAAATAAATTGCTTTGATTAGCGTCACTTATCTAAGAAACCTTCGACCATACTTGGGAAAGTAAGTAAAAAATTCTAACTAGTTAGAAGTTATTAGTTAGTCCCGTAAAAAGTAACTGATAGAAGTTATTGGTTAGTTACTTAGAAAAGTAACTGATAGAAGTTATTAGTTAGGTAAAAACTAACTGATAGAAAATTAAGTTAGAAAATAAAGTTAGTTTGTCGAGAAGTTCGCTGCTGCGCTGTTGGCCTGTTGTGCAATTTTTTTAAGGATTTTGTACAAAATAAGCATGTATTTTGGTAACTGATTGTGTTTATTTACACATATGAAATACCAATTTTTTATTTTAAATATTTGTTAAAATTCATCAGAAACTGCATTTTTACTTCCGTTCAAAATCTAACTAATTAAACAATAAAACTGCTAACGAATAGATTATCTATTCGTTAGCTTGGTTTCTAGCTGAGTAGAAGTTAGTTTGATTACTTTTTAAAAACTAACGAATATGATAGAAGTTAACCAAAATTACTAATATAACGAGTAGCGCTATTTGTTAGAATTTCTATTCGTTATTCCCAAGTATGCCTTCAACCAGATATTAGAGTAATGATAACAGATTTTAGCTGATAACAGAGTTTTGAAGGACCCGACATACAACAATAGTTCATTTAAATTTAAGATTTAAATTTTTTTGAATAATTATAATACATTCTTAAATAATTCAATTTTCTAGAATATGTTTTTTCTATTTTGGAAGAATGAAATAGAAAACCCGACGGTAAATCAACTTAAATTTTATTTAGAACTGGACATGAACTTATTACCAACTTTTCGAACTGCAAAAAATTGGTTTTACAATTCATAAATATCAATTTTAATATATAAATTACTTAAAATCATGATAATGTGGAAACATTAGCTCATTAGCTATTAATATAAATAAAGAATAAAATATCTTATAAATATCTAAAAATAAAAAATTGATTGCTGCTCTTAAATTTCCTTCCCGACGGCCATCTTATACTATTATCTTGCTACTAAATTCAAGACAAGGAGAATGAGAAGGAAAAGGAAAATATGATTATCTGTGATAATGAGATAATGCCATGTGCAATAATGACAATAAAAAGGATAAGGTGAAAAAGTTGTGAAGGAGGAGATTAGATGATAATAATGTGCATAGCATAGAAAGGAATTAGTTGGCCGAGCGCGCTAATAAGGAGGGAGAAAACTCCAGCGATGACTCTGATTGAGTTGGTGAGAGATAAATTTTTATTAGTAATTATTATGCATTGGTGACACTGGCTGAGGGTGAGTGAGCGTGCGTGAGCACTGCTGGCCGGTGGCTGCTGCATGTGTGTTAGTGAGATGTTAGTAACTGCGCGTGCGTGGGCGCACTTATACACTGCCGATAAGTATAGTACGTCACAGTGTCAGTAAAATCATTATATATATATGACAAGGGTCGATGGTACATCGACCTGATGTGTGATCGAACCATGCGTTCAAAATCATACCGGGCCGATTACACATCAGTTCGATGGACCATCGACCCGGTCGTCTTTAGTTACACTAGTGAGGGTCGATGGTACATCGATCTGATGTGTAATCGAACCTTCCTTATTATAACCTGTATTTACTTGGATTGGGTCTATGTACCATAGAACCACCGTGCTTTAAATAGCATTATTTTTAAATACAGGTTCGATGTACCATGGGACCAAGTTTTAATAGTTTTACATTTGTGTGAAAGTGGTTCGATGGACCATCGAGCCATTTTACATTAAATACTAAAATAAACTGACACTGGGTCTATGGTACATCGAACCACTACGCATTTTAATACAAGGGTCGATGGTAAATCAAAATGATGTGTAATAGAACCAGTCCCGTTTAAGCACGGGCGGCTTCAAGATGCTTCAAAGATGCCGTGGAAGGTTATTGAATATAATAGAACATAGTAGAATAATACGACCTCGATTGGAAGAATGAAGAATCGTCGAGAAGCTCAATTGAGTGCAAGGGACGCAGATATAAAGAATAGGAGTGAGAAAGACATCTAACGAGAGAGAATGAAAAGATTCAGATTTCAAGTCCATGAATGGAACGATGTACGTAGAACAAGTGTGTAAATAACTGCTTTGTTTGCTTTCGTAACAATATATATTTTTCAAAAATATTCACACGACTGATAAACTGTAAAAAAATCATTGAACAAATTAGAGTCCTAACGAATACCTCAATTTATATTATTGATTTACAGACACGTAATGAGTAAACCTCATTTTACAGACGAGTTCATATCTCAGAGAAGACGCTGAGCTACTTGAATGGAGAGTTCGAAGTGGAGCCGGCGCTGGGCGAGAAGAGAGAAGAAATGCTGCGAATGGCCGGCATAAAAACGTTTTTCATCGTCAAAGTGTTGAAGCCGGTGAGTTGAACACAAATTTATTACTGTTATTCATGTTTTGATTTTAAACGGTTATTGAAATCGTCTCATTGACCTTGGTAAGACAATATTTACGCTGCTGGTCGCTTAATTGAAATTGGAAATTCCGGCAGTTACGAACGAAATTGGTATTAACTGCCCGGTAAAAAATTAATAAGCCAAAATATTTAAGTTTAGAATATTTAAGTTTAAATATTATAAGTTCAAACTATTTATTATTCTGTGATCACTGGGATAAGCCGTAATCTACGAAAAACATGAACCTTGCAGGTTACGGATAAGCTTTGATTACGATTGATTCCATCCACGCATCCAGATATAATGGAGTTTATGATTCAAGGGTAACTTAGTTCCAGCGTTGTATTTGAAAAGGCTAGAATGTAATAATTCTGCAATAGAAATTACGCAATATCTAGCAATAAATTTCGAGTACCTATTCTGTTTTGAAGTAATAATATAATAATAATAATAATTTGTGTCGCAATAAAAAATGATGAAATGCGTGGTACACATTTTTTTCGGAGGATGAAGCCCACATTGGTCTGAGACCTGTGCGTGGGTAATATGAATTGTATGATGGTGATTGATGAGTTGAACCTACAGTTTTAGATGGGTTCCGAACCACCAGGATAACAACAAATCAACAAAACAGCCGTAACATTGATAACGTATTCTTTTTAAAGTTGAAATTTGTTATGAAGATTGAAGACGACGAAATACCTTGTTGGCTGTTTGTCTCTCAATGACTGAATGTGACGTATTCATAAAATTGTAATATTGATTTTGTTTATGATACACGAATTGTTTCAACATCTATCTATTTAGTCGAAAATTGAATTTCGAAATATTTCACGAAGTTCTGACTTATATTTCACATAAGCGAGCCTCTTGGTGGGTGGAATAATAATAATAATTTCTCTGGTTGAGAGTGCAGCACTAGAGGAGTTTACTCACAATAAATAAAAATTAATTAAAATGGTTACTTAGCTGGTGGAAATAAAATAATTTCGCTCTGTACTTCTGTGATAAACAAGAAATTGCAATAAATAAGAAATTTTTAAAATGTTATAGAGGTTGGAGCATTACTGGTTACTGCTATCATGCAATTCGCAAAACCATTCTCCATAGCTGGAAAAAAAATTCTTGTAATGATCAGGGGTGAATCTAGAATTTTTCGTGTAGGGGCTATCAATTAAAAAAAGGTCCTCACCCCCATAAAAGACAAAGATAGTGTCTTTTGTTCAGTGTCGGTTGAGAATTTGTGGGGAGGTGATACATCCCTGAATCACCTCTCTTAGATTCGCGCTTGCTACTGATGCCTACGACATCTTAATTTCTGAGTCGCTTTCCAATAGCAATTATTGTGATGAATCAAAACTTTATAATGATAATTAGTGGTGAGGAGTTCAAAAGTAATTAGTTTGGAGATAATTCAAGCTCTCAGCGTCGCTGTTTTATGATGAGCATTTTCTCGATTAGTGAGACAATGGATGCTCCCTTGCAAGAACAAAATCGATGGGGAAGTTGAAGGCAGAAAGCAGTCGTGGCTTTCGAGACTGATCATTATCTGCAATAACGAAGCGGCTCCACTTCAAGCGGCGGGGACAGGCCAGCTTTTGCTTGTCTAGATGTCTTAAATTATGGTCTCTAAATAGAAGACTCAATACCGGGTTTTGTTGGCCATTTTGACGTAGCCTACGTTTTCATGCCAGTGCATTGATATCCTGACGTAAAAAGTAACGTGGTGTTATTCAGGCTGTCCTTTTCTAAACATTTTATCCCCCATTCTATTTGCGCAGTCTAATTCACTCTTGTGCTTCAGGAAACGTCACCCTGTGTCTCGTTATCAAACCTGTGATTCTAGAAAACAATGAAGAAACAAAGGCTTGATAATGTGATACAAAATGATGTAGAAACATAGGCTTTATAACCTGACGCAAGGTGACATTTTCCGAAGCACAGGAGTGTATTTGTTCCGGGCCCATCTACTTCTCGTTCCTCTTTTGATGCTTGACTATTCCCTTGAAACAAAATAAATTTTTAATACTATCTCCATAAAAACTACAGGTACGAACTAGCAAAAATAATAAACTTTGTTGATTATTATTATTATTTACCTAATTCTATATGTTTCTAAAACTGATAAAATCAACAAATTTTAAAGAATCGATTAAGCGACTTATCAAAATAACCTTATCACAAATATAATATTTAAAAAACCTTGAATACTTCAATTAATTGCCTCATCTAAATGAAATAAATTTATTATTGAATTCTTACAGAAATATTTGATAGATATACAAAACAATTTAATTATATAAAAATAAACCTAACATTTGAAGGAAAGTAATTCATTATAAGGTTCATGTTATCCTGACGCAAGGTGACGTTATCTGAAGAACAGGAGTGTTTTTTTGTGCCGGGCCCAGCATTTTTTTCTAGCATTGAAAGGATTATATTTTATGGTGGAGCAAATGACTGACTGATCTGTACAATAGTGTTGTAGAGATATTTTTATGGAAATTATGAGAAAAAAATGGTTAACATGTTTGCTAAATCAAGAGACTAACATCAATCAATCAGCTCATTTAGAATATTGATAGAAAAATTCTATTTAATACTTCAAATTCTTCTAGGTAGTTCCTGTTCATGTGAATTTGTTAATCAAAAGTGGAAACTAGAATCATCAGAAAATATTTGAAGGAAAAACTTGAAAATCTTCTGATTTGGGGTTTGTGGCCTTATTTAATGTGAGCCCGTATAATGTATAATGCTGAATTGACGAGGTAAAAGTAGGACACTCGTAAAAAAACTCATGAAAAAGCACGTGAACTGCATGTAGAAGAGTAGGGGCAACGTGCGTTCACAAAGGGTGTAAAACATGTTTATGACGAGAATTCTTGGAACACGATGAGAGAAAAGCCACACTTTCTTTTTCAGTTTCTCTTTTAAATGTTTCAAGTAGCAAAGAAGAGATGAAAATATTTCCAATTTGCGATGTGTATGTGACAATAAGCGGATCAAAAATCTGACAGGAGAAAATAGACTTCCTTTTTATACACTAAGTCATTTGATATTCACTAGACAAATTTTATCTACAAAGCATTGTGGCATGAATGGGTGGCTTAATCTTTTCCTGTCATGAGGATTGCCTGTGTTTTCAAATATAATTAATTCTACTTTGGAAGTTGAGCCTACTGTACATATTTTATATAATATTTTAAGATCCATCTTCAACATAAACAAAGTTCATATAGCTCAAAAAATCGGAGCTGGAAAAAGATGGAAGAAGTTCCATAATTATTTCAACTGCGTTGAAGGAGACTTTTAGAAGAGTCATTAAAAATGCTGCCGGGTCGAGCTCTCATCAAATTGCTACTGGGGGAGATTTTGCATGAGAAAACTCTCATTGCTAGCTGTTCACTGAACATTCTGTCATACGTTTCGTTTCCATGACGTTTTCCTCCTAAATTAAACATTTTTATTATAAGTTTCATATTTTTCACTTTGCATACACATGAATAGAAGACTAAGTGATTATGAATTTCTCTATTATTATTAACTATTTTACACAATATGGTAGGCTATCAATCCTAATGAATTGATAGTGAATCAAGAAAAATGAGGATTTTTCTATTAACCTGCAGCAGCACAAATATGATGTAGCGGCAAAGTAAGAGCGCATATTATTTCTTCTTCTGATTGAGCTCGATATTCAGTTATAGCTCTTAATTTAGTTCCTCAGGTGAATTGAGAAACTACCTTCAAGCCATTCAAAAACAAATTTAGACCATTTTTTTGACTGAATGGTCTTTTATTTATTTGATACAGAACATAAATGAAAGCATACAGGCATACGCCCAAAAGCTACTTCCTTTTAACATCAATTGTAAGCGACCAACCAACGGTATAAATTATAGAAATAGAAGAGAAGAGTAAATAATTATTTCACCCATAAAAAATAGAAAAAAACTACAAAGTAATATAATTTAGAGTGCGCTACCAGATCATTGGTTTCCATTTTGAATTCTGTCAAATTATCTGTGAAAGTCATTATGTCTTGTGCCCCTATGTCCCTACAAATATCATTGTTGATTAGTCTATGATTCATTGAAGGGAAATATTTACCAACCATGACCTCTGTATTAAAAATGAAAGATGTCGTCTGCGTATCAAGACTGGAACAAAAAATAACATGCCTGGAAAGCAAGGATGGGCAGTCACTCCTATTGTGGAAAATATTATTTAACATTATCAAAGTTCATAAATATATTCTACTTTGAAAGAACACACCCCTATCAGACACCTCTACTCCCTCGTAGGAAGATCAATCTCCCTGCAAATACTATTGCTGATGATGTCCACATGAGTCCGAGACTTGTGCGTGGGTAATGAGGTGAATGATTACACATTGACGCCAGACGGAAAAGCGGGATTCGAACCTACGACCACTTAAACGACAGCAAGCTGAAGTTACGACGCCCCAACCAATTGCGCTAAACGGCCCGGCTAATCATATAATAGAGTTGCACAAGATTCCTTTGACTGGCAAAAGACATTGATTTTCTCTCATTAACTTGATATATTAAGTACCATCACAACAGAATCGAATCAGAATATATTGATGAGACCTATCTAATAATACATGGGGATACAAAATGCTACCGGTCTCGGGTTCGGTTCCTGATCTGGGTCATCTTTGTGTTTGAAAATCTCAAATATTTCGAGTGCGTTGAGTTTGTGAATTTTGTGATGCCAAGAAATTTGGACTGCCAATAATATCAATTTATAGTGTAATTGTTTTACAATCTAATATCAAAACTGAGACTGTATTTCTAATTAATATATAATTTTCACTCACTTAAAATACTGGAGATACTGTAGGGATGCATTTCACTTCTAAGAGAAGCTTCATCGGCCTGCCGCCAGAGGTCATGTTTTGTTGAGGCTGGGATGGGCGGCCATTATATAATTGAAAATTGCGTTGGATTTGGATTGTGTTTGGTCATTGAATAAGTTGGTTCTGTCTTGTTTATGGTGTTTGAATGTTTAATATTGTTACAGTGTATTTACAAAACGGATAAAACACAAATATAATAGACAGGATCCTGAATAAAATGAAAAACAAAAATCCAAAACCTGCAAACCAAAACAGATTTGTCACACTCACATAATTTCAACAAAAAATCACACTAAATAGCATACATCTTCCAAAAATCCGGATTTAACACAGCATTCACAAAAAACAAACAACCTTAAACACCAGCTACATTAAAAATACCTCACCTAAATAGCAGCACAATTCACAAATTCAACAAACCAGGAATATATAAGCTCAAATGCAACACATGCCCCAAAAGTACTACATAGGCCAAACAGGCAGATCATTCAATATAATAAGAAAACATCAAAGCACTACATTCGAACACTCAATCCAACACTGGACATTCACAAGAAACATCCTAACTGACTTGGAAATTCTACACACATTTTAAAGAAAAGCCACAAACTAAATACACTGGAACAATGCGAAATATTCAAACACCATAAACAAGCCTGTTCATAAAGTATTTTGACATGGAAATCATTACAGATAATTGTTTTAATCTCCTGTAGCTCAGGCCTATTAATCAATCTTTTATGATATTTTTATCTTTTCTGGTCAAAGATCTTCATACTTAAATCAAAAACCGCGTAATATAAAACTTGGGTACTGGGTAGCCTTATAATAATAGAAACAAAACAAGCATTAATTATTATAGTCATATATGTGAGCTGCTCACGAGATGAAGACCAGCATTATATCCTAGGTATGGGGGCAGTGATGCGTTGACTGCGATAACGTCAGGATAGTGTGTGGCGTCCATACAAGGTTCGCTGACGGCTGACGCAAAATCTCTCAGTTCGACCGGGTCGGCCGCTTTTAAAACCGAGATACTAGAGCGACACATCAAACTTCCCAAACCATTCATGGACTAAATGAATGTGACACGACAAATTTAGCTACAGAAACAAGACAGCTTTCCAACACATTCAGCCCAAAACATATTCTAAACTCAACGTCCAACATAAAAAGTGAGGGAGAAGGAGTTATTAATAGGGGACACACATCCATATATGAATACTGTTTACCAAATGTTACTAAATTTGTCTTTTGAGTAAATAACCTTATAATATTGATTTTATCTTATTATCTAATATATGATGTCCTAAAATAGAATATAATATTGATTTTATCTTATTATCTAATATATGATGTCCTAAAATAGAATAAATAGACTACCCAATTGAAATGGAATGGACATTCTGATGCAGGATAAAAGTAATTAAACTATACACTTTAACAACGCTTTTGAATAAAACATTGCAGTTTGTGAAATTTTTAATTTATAGCTGCATTTTTTTACTTTTTCAACACTATAATATTGTTAAATAACTTCTTGTATAGATCTGTAGGTCTATGTACCTTATCCTATTTAACTTTTTGTTTTAAATTCAACGACTTGCAGTCACTTTTAAATAATTTTGAATACTTAGGCTACATTTGGCCGAACGTTTTCGAGTTATTGAATCTCATCTTGGCCTTGAAGATAAGATTCAATAACTCAAAAACGTTCGGCCAAATGTGAGTTCATTAATTATATATTCACAATTTAAAATGACTGCAAGTCGTTAAATTTACAACAAAAAGTTAATATTAACTACGCAGATCGTTATGGAAAAAGAAATTCAAGAATTTTTTCCTAATTTGTGAGCAGAGTTTCTCATTTATAAAAGTATTTTAAATTTTATGGCATCTACATGTCTGTAAGGACCATCTTTTATCTGAATAAAAGAGTGGAACCTTCATAATAATTATTATTGACCTAATTTGATTTATTCTTTCTAGTATCATCATCCAGGCACCGAGATCCAAAATGGAGCTGTCAATGATGAGTACACAGGAGAAAAGGAAGACGTAGCTGTAAGTATTTGAATCTAAGTTTATTCAAAAATGTTCCTATCTTTTAGAGAATAATAAACTTTATGGGGACTCAAGGGCATAAAACCCTTGAGGTTACTGGGTGATTTCTAGGTACTTCTGGGGTATTCTCAGATGATTTCTATAGAGACCAGAGTAACCTTATCAGCAAGATTCAGAATTGAATGAGCGAAGTTGGAAAGTTTGATATACCGTAATCGTTTTCTTGTTTAAAAGATGATTTTCCCTGTAGTTATACAGTAATAAAGTACAGTAAAACTAATAAAGTAGATAGATATTTGCTTCGTATATTAAAATGATGATTGGATTGCAATTTTCATGTGAACTTCGATACAATTTCAACTACGATTGACCTGGAAGTAATTTTCTCTATGAATGCAAAAAATATCTCATTGCATGAGATCTTAAACACCCAAAGTTATGTTGCCAGAGTGAATGAAATGAAGACAAGACCTTGATAGATATTTGGGTCTTATAAACTGATATGTATTGTGTCGATTGAATTTTTTTTTACAATTCCATCTTTAATTTATTGATAATTTGAACACCCATGAAGACACATTATGATTGATCTCTACAATGATGTGATAGGAAATATCTGCGAGTTCTGTTTGAAATATTGGTTGATGTAATCCAAATTTTTAGAATAAAATTAGTAGCTGGAATATGTTGAGAATTTATTATTCTTTGAATTTCCATCATCAATTTTGTTTTACAGGAAGCTACTCCTGTTGATGAACAGGCTACTTCGAGAACAAGGGAGAACTCGGAAGATTTTAAACAGAGACTCAGAAAAGATCTTATGAACAGGGATGGTCATAGGTGAGTACAATATAGTAAAATTTCATGAGGAATTTTTTTAATCAATTGTAAATGTTTGAAAAACAAGTATGATTATTGTAGTATCATAGCGATGATTAATCATTATGGAAGAGAAATTTGAGTTCTCTAGTTGAAAATTTGTACAGATAGCAGTTTTGGCCTAATACACTGATGTATCTTCATGTTGATTGTATTTCAGTCTATTGATAAATTGTAACGAAATTAAGTCCAAAACTGCTCTTTTTACAAATGTTTAATATATTTTATTGCCCTATAATTAGTTTAATCACACTTAAAATTTAAGAATACCTAAACATTCTAAACATTAAGGTGAATGAATAAAACAGCTGTTGTCTACTCCACATTAAATATTATGTGGAATTATAAATTCTAATGTGGAATAGACAACATCTGTTTTATTCATTCACCTTAATATGGAGAAGTTCCACAACATTTCTGAATCAAGTGTTCATTCTAAACATCTAGTGATTTTCTTGCGATTGTTGCTTCATATAGAATAAAAGCTTAAGGCTGTGCGCAGAGTTCTTGGTCACATTTTTTTGAAATTTCTTATTTGATATCCTTAAGGTATTGAAATTTTATCTATTGCCATAAGATTAATTCTTTTTCATCAATTATTTTGTGAAATATGGGGTTCAATGTTGACATTTTTCGATTGTGGGGGGCAGTTGAACTCACCTGAGTTATTTCGACATTTAAAAAAATTCCATAACTGAAAGACACTTTGGGGAAAAGAGTGACACATTTTTTATTTCAATTTAATAATATTGATTTTTTCAAAATAATATTTTAAAAAATTTAAATTTTTCCAAGATTTTTAAAACTTCATTTTGAGAGAACTAATTGTTTGATCTAAATGAGAAATATGTCATTTTATTCCTGAATGTGTCTTGTATTTATAAAAAAATTATCAAAAGCTTAAAATAACTTGTAGGGGAGATCAATTGCCCCCCAAAACCGAGAGATATTAACTTCGAACCCTCATATTCCATAAAATTATTGAGAAAAAATAATTTCTCATGCAATAGACAGCATTTCAATACGGTACCTTAATAATTTCCATAAACTTTGGAAAACATTGTGACCAAAAACCCTGCGCATAGCCTTAATATTAAGTAACCAGCCGTACATATATAAATAAGGTCTCCATAGATAGCGTATATCAAGTTTGCATTTTTTTTTGTTCAGAACTTGAATTTGTCAAAAAAGCTTAAAATAATTTGTACTATGTCTACAATGTAATGTAAAATGTATAGACTATAATAAATGTTGCTATTCTAACTTCTATGATGGGGAGATGAAAAATTTGATAAACATACTGAATAAATTTTGTTTCAGGGATCTCAACAAACATACAACATTTTTCTCGCTTGGTTTCAAAGACAAAACAAAAGAGCGGGACTATAATCGAAACAAAGAGTCATTTTCAGGTGTCAGTCTGATTGGTTGTCCGTTAGTTCTGCTATTCACTTCATCTGCTCAATTCATTGTCTTGCCAAGGTGGGTACTAATCCAATGAACATTTATTTATTTTTCACTAACGGTTCCAACTTACCTACTTGCCGTTTATCTACCTGTAATCTACAATGCTATCAAAGTATCAGTAGTAATTTAGGGGATCTTGAACCACTACATATTTAGTAGGATATGAACCAAGACTATTGAATTATTCACTATGCTATTCTATTTGGTTGGTGCCATTCTATTTTTGCAATATTTAAATCGTAATATTCTATTATCAATAGAAATCGTTTTCAATTCCACTGACAAGGATATTTTGAGTAGGCTACAGAAGCATGTTCCTAGATATCTACCTCAAACAAATTTTTGATAGGGCGTTAAAGATCCAAAAGAAAACGGTTGGGTGTATGGAAAGAGTAAATAGATTAGATTCATGTAGGCAGTTATTCAAGAGACTTGGTCTCCTAACTGTACCCTGCTTATATGTGTATGAAGCTACTTTATATGTAAAAAAGAGTGATATTAACAAGATTATAATTCAAGAAGTCGAGGAGATTATCACTTGGAGAGTCACAATAGTAGCTTTTTCGAACACAACCCTAGTTACCTATATTGGTAGGAAACTGTACAACAAGCTACCGCAGTTTATAAAGAGTCTAAAATATAGAAATATTTAAAAACAATTAAAAAATTATTCAGTTGATAAAGCTCTTTTTGTGTACAAGATTTCCTTTCACATCAAAATTTAGCCTCACCTGAACTAATTGATATGGTAATTATGGTAACTAGTGTATATTTCTTAATCTGACTTGTCTTATACTCCTTAACTGGAGTCTCCCAGACGTAATCTACAAAAAACGCCGTTTCCTGTTATTATGATTTTAAATCAATAAATTTTTGTTCTGCATTCAGGGATTTACTTAGCATCACGTCATTTGCAGCAGGGATGTTGTTACTACTGGCATTCACAGTAATTCCAATGGCTGAGGCCTTCCCCACAGTAAGTACAGTAGTGCCATTTACTTGTTATGATTCACTTATCATTTATAGAGTTTTCATACCAATCAGATGAGGCTGTTAGTAAAATAAAAATGTTAACCTCCTTAAAACAGGGATATAAGATACTAAAATCTCCTCCTAGAATCTTTAAAAATACTATAAAGATATTATTATCCAATGCTCCAAATTGTAACAATGTAGTGAGACATAGTAAATTTTAAATTATCAGTTGCATGATGTAAATTATACTGTATTATGTTCATGCATTTATATAAGTCACACTGTCCAGTGTACAATTTTATTGATTGGTTTCTTAGAGCTTATTATTATAAAATTGTTTAGTAGCTATGAAATAAATAACCCTCATTATACTTAACAATTATTATAATCCTTTCCCAGTAGATATTTTCTTACAGTAGGCATTTAATATGAATTTACATTATATAGAAATATAGATATAGCTTAGATCTGTCATGAAGTGCAGGTTTTTTAAATGTACAAGCATAAGCCTATTCTGCAATTACCAGCAATTCCTAATCTCTCCAGTTGTATTTGTATAAATTAAGTTACCGTACCTTTATCATCTACATCGAACTTGATGAAGGAATTGCAACGAAAAATGTACTTTTTATATTCAAGATGTGTTATCATTCCTCTTCAATATGATTTCAGATAGTGCCAAGGCCAATGGTACAATTGAGTGAATCTCTGAATGGCATCCACTGGCTGCGAAAATTAATAACAGTGGTGGTCATTGGTGTACTTGGAATCACTAACCTAATAGATGTGGTGAGCATGAATTTCAAATCATTTATTTAGATAAGATTTCTTCAATTGGGAATTGAAAAATAAATTCATTGTTCAACCATTTTTTTTATTGATTTATTTATTTTCCAATACAAACAAGAAAAACATGACAAAACTAAAGTCATTTATGAAAAATACTAGAGTAAAATGTAAACTATAACAACTAGGAATAAAAGTTCTAAATTGGCACTACCCACATAGCACAGAATATCCTCAGGATATCCCACACTGATCCCCAAATATCCCACAGGGACATGGCATTTTGGGATATCTTTAGGATATCCTCAGGATATTGAAAAAGAAAAATCTCAACATGAACGTTTAAGGTTTACAGTAATGTAGAAAATGATCATACAATCTTAATTTCACCTTGTTAATAAGGAAATTGGTCAAATGAGAATTCAAACATTAAATGTTGCATTAATTTGTCATGTGACGGTCATATCCTAGGGACATGCGTAGGAAATCTATAACGTATATCATTCATCATTTCAACGGTCATATCCCAGGGATATTCTCAGCATAACCCATTAACATATCAGCAGTATTGCCAAACTTGAACTTTATAATCCTGCTATATGTGATTGTAATTATCACAAATACAATGTAGTTAATATTATTTAATATACAGAAGAAAAATGAATCAGAGTAAATATAAAACTATTTTATTTAAGAGAATATAGGTGCAGTAACAGTAGGCCTAAGCAAATTAATTCGTTAGTACTGTAATGAATTAATTACGTTTGTTATATTGTCATCTTGAGTGAGTTCGTTAATTTTGTGGAAAAAATCGTTTTCTGACTCTGGCGTCAAATCGCTGCTTGCTGATTGTTTTTGGTTTGTTTATTATTTATTATAGATTTTTATCAAGAAAACTTGTAGCCTAATTTGTTGTTCAATCGTCAACGAGACTACAACCGAAACAAGGTAAGTGAAAACATTACTGTCCTCTACTTTGTTTAATTTTAGCTAGACATGGAATGCAATGTAGATCTCTTGCCTAGATACAATTTAGGCTATGTGTAAGGTTGGAATTTCTAATAGCCTATTATGTGATTTATGAAGTTGATTGAAACCTACGAAAATGTTCTATGATGATAGCTTATAGGTAAATACTGAGTAACTATTTTCCTACTCTAATTTATTATTGAATTACCGTACCTAACATGGGTTTGGCCTAGGCTAACTCTTTTGAATTCTGCCAATTAGGTTGATCAAGCCTTTCTAAAATCTGGTCATTATTATAAAAGTCTTCTCATAGCAGTATTAATAATTAGCAGTGCAGTGGCCTATATAATAATAAGTTCCATGCAGGCACTTATTAGAGTGAGGGGGGCTTGAGGTACTTATCTTATCTGAACAGATACAAGCCACGCCACACGGCTCCCATATCACTTCCCCAGTATCAAATTTCCACAGATTAGAACCACTTCAATTAATTAACAATATGGTTTGGTGCTTTAGCCTATGTGACACTCCTATTTACGATAAAATCTCATTTTTATGAAGTAACATTTGAATTTCATAATTTCCAGTTTTAATTTATTTGCAGGTGAAAGAATTCACTAAATAATCTGTGATGTTTTCCATGACGTCAGGCTGCTGACAAAGCTTCTCTTTAGAAGTGAAATGCAACCCTCCAGTATCTCTAGTATAAAGGTGAGTGAAAAATATATATCTGAAATACGGTGTCAGTTTTGATATTAAATTGTTCACTAAATTATGTGGCATGAACATGAAACAAATATTGTACAATCTTCTGCCAATTACTCTCAATATCCAATCCCTTCACATCCAGTCAATCACTTCGCCTCTACTATTGGGCATGACTTATGATTATGCTTTTGTACTTTTGTATGATATGATTTGTGCTTTTATATGATTGTAAAATTGGGATTGTATTATTGCTTGTGTGATTTTGTGCTTTGTATGCTTGCGACTTTATGCTTTATATGCTTGTGGTATTTTTGAATGTTGCAAATGCTCCTGTAACTTGATTTTTGTGAAATTGATTTTTACATGATCTATTAAATTTATATGTTCAATGGCTGAATAAAAAAAAATTTCGATTTTGAGCCTTATCTAAATAAGCAATGAAGTTTGCAGTAATAGCTGGTTTGGCGCTAAAGGGAAAAATATTTTTTCAACACTGAGTATCTACTAGTGTCATTCAAATGACTGAAATTATTACTGGAATGCATGTGGAGAGTGATAAATTTTTTTTACTCTGTTCATAAGTCATCATTACCAATTTTAAATTTTGATAACATTCTATTGTTACAATAGAACATTTTTATTTTATTTTTTACTATTCTTTTTTATTTTGGCTTTTAGACACAGTATGGGTAACAGTTAAAAATGCAACAAACGCTGAGATGGAAATGACCATAAAGAAAGGGCTATCAAAGGCTAAGGAGAGAAAGGATAGAGAAACAAAGTAAGTTGATGCTTTAAATATGTAGTTGATGTTATAGTGATTTTGATCCACCTTGAAAGAGCAGACAAAATATTGAAATATTATAATCCCACTCTATATGGATCACTTCATAATTGCAAACTCACTCTGCTCTTGAATTCACTTAACTTTCTTATTAATGGCGAAGGTGATATTGTGGAAGGTACCCATAATGAAAAATAAGACGAAATTGTCACAACCACATTTATTAAAACTTCGAGAAACTAGTTTCGGTTGTTATCAATCTCAATCAAAAAACTGATTTTTTGATTGAGATTGATAATGGTGTAACAACCGAAACTAGTTTCTCGAAGTTTTAATAAATGTGGTTGTGACAATTTCGTCTTATTTTTCATTATGAATTCACTTAATTCGATCACATAAACAACAAAGAAAGTTTCAAACTAATATTAAAACTGTCACTGTATTTCACTTTTAAATAATGTTTTACTCACATACTTTGGAGATGCTTGAGGAATGCATTTCACTTCTGAAAAGAAGCTTCGTCAGCCTGCCGCCAGGGGTCATGCTTTGTTAAGGTTAGGATGAGCGGCCATTATGTATTTGAAAATTGCGTTTGATTTTAATTGTGTTTGGTCGTTGAGTAAGTTTGTTCTATCTTGTTTATGGTGTTTGAATATTTCATATTGTTCCAGTGTATTTAGTTTGTGGCTTTTTTGGAATGTGTGTAGAATTTCTAAGTCAGTTTGGATGTTATTGTGTGAGTGCCCAGTGTTGATTAAGTGATCTGCAAATGTTGAGTCAGAGTTGGAATGTAGTGCTTTGATGTGATCTTTATATCTTATGTTGAATGATCTGCCTGTTTGTTCTATGTAGTACTTGGGGCATGTGTTGCATTTGAGCTTATATATGCCTGGTTTGTTGAATTTGTGAATTGTGCTGTTTGTTAGGTGAGCTGGTTTTTGTTGGATCTGGTGTTTCAGGTTGTTTGTTGTTCAAAAATGCTGTGTTAAATCCGGATTTTTGGAAGATGTAAGCTATTTTGTGTGATTTTTTGTTGAGCTATGTGAGTGTGACAAATCTGTATTGGTTTGCAGGTTTTGGAGCTCAAATGCAACACCCCAAGTACTACATAGGACAAACAGGCAGATCATTCAACATAAGATATAAAGAGCACATCAAAGCACTACATTCCAACTCTGACTCAACATTTGCAGATCATCCAGACATAATGGCCGCTCATCCTAACCTTAACAAAGCATGACCCCTGGCGGCAGGCTGACGAAGCTTCTTTTCAGAAGTGAAATGCATTTCTCAAGCATCTCCAATATATGTGAGTAAAACATTATTTAAAAGTGAAATACAGTGTCAGTTTTAATATTAGATTGTTCATTAAGTATTTCGTCATGAAAAACATCACAGACAAAAGTTTCAAATGTGGGAAATGTAACTGTAAATATATGGATTAAAAGTTATATCAGTAGACTATACTTATCTGGTTCATTGCATCATGCTGATGAATAATTGTGTTTTCTGGCTTTTAAATTTAAAATGGGGTTCGCCCTCGCAAGGTGCAACAAAAGGGCACATTGGGCCAGACACCACATGGACGCTCAATTGTCTTTAAAGTGGTGCGTGACTTTTGAGTGGCGGCGATCGTTGTTTAACGGAATTTCTACACATCAGCATGGTCATAGCTGCGCACACAAGTAGTTTTGTGGAGAATTGTTCAAGTGCTTACATATGTTTGGTTCTGGGTACTCAGCTGTTTATATTGAATAAAATAGCTTTTTTGATTGTATTTATATAATATAAAAAATATTCATTTCCATAAATAATTGTTTTTAAATGTTTTTCAATTAGACCTGGATAATATCAGCATAAAGTTATGTTTGTGTAAATACAAATTAGACCTGGATAATATCAGCATAAAGTCATATTTATTAAACCTGTTCCAGAGGACTGCGCATGCACAAAACACTGTTGTCAGTAAACATTTTCTAAACTCAAATTTCTCATGTTGATCTTTGATTCCTTAAAAACAATGACCAGCTGTTATTGGCATTTTTAAAAGATTTTTGATAGTGACCTGACAATATATACTCGTTAATTCAATATGAATTATTCATTCATATATAATTATATAGTACATCAGAACTATTAATTTTTATAATCGTTTTTTTTTTGTAATGTGATGGTAATGAGATTTCTGCAAAACGTAAATCATGCAGCATTTATACATGCATTTTATGACAACAATGCTTCATTGCAGTATCCGGATTCTGAGCAACTTGTTTAGAAGATTTTTTAGATAACTTTTATTAGCAACAGTGTTCTGTGCATGCGCATGTCTCTGGAACTGGCTTGGTAGATATTATTGTTTTCAAATTTGTATATGATTTCTATTAATTAAAACAGACCTTTGTTAACACTGCACTATTATGATTGTTATTCACATATGTTTACAAATTTTAAAGTGTCAATGTTAATAGGCAGTTACATTATTGTTTTTTCAATCTATTATTATTTTTCCAGAAAACAAATGGCCTGTGACCGAGGATATTTGGGGATGACGGGTGCAACAGAAGCGCCCATTACAGATGATGATCAATTATTTTTTATTAATGAATATTTTTTATTCTAAAGGAATAATAAATTTTAATTTTCTATAAATTTTATTAAATGAATAATTTTTCTGGAAGATTTGAAACGAATTATTGCAATAAATTATTTTTGTAAATCAAGACATAAAAGTTTCATTTATTCACTTGATTTGATTTTCTACATAAAATGTTGTATAATTTCAGTAATTTAATAAGACAAACTGAACCGGCCATTATTATAAAGTTATAATCAACTTCACTAGATAAATCATTAATCTGTGGCTTGCACCTGCATATATGCTGCATTCTTGGATTTCCTATCACCTTTATTAACACTATATATATTAAATAACTTCAAACTTCGATTAAAGTTCTTGAAACATGTCCTATATCCCTTGGATATTCTAGAAGTGTATTGCTAGAATATCCTGATGGGGTGCTCACATGATTTTCTTAGGTCATCCTTGGGATATGATAGAATATACTTAAAGAGATATCACTAGTATATCCTGGAGGTGTGACCAGATGATATCTTCAGGACAACCCTAGCATATCCCAGGATATCCTAGAGAGATATCCCCAGAATATCCTAGAGTGATTTCCCCAGAATATCCTAGAGAGATATCTCCAGAATATCCTAGACAGATATCCCCAGAGTATCCTAGAGAGATTTCCCCAGAATATCCTAGAGAGATATTCCCAGAATATCCTAGAGAGATATCCCCAGGATATCCTAGAGGGATATCCCCAGGATAGGGATATTGGCGGACATTCACATGTGCTAGGGACATCCTGAGGATATTCATATCCCACAACGGGATCTCCTCAGGATATTCCTGTCATCCCTATGGGACATTCTCAGGATATGCCAGGGATATTCTTGTGCTGTGTGGGTACTAGCAAAGCAAGCGTGAGCGCTAGCAGTGAGTTCATAAAACTAAACAAATTAGCCTAAACATGAAACAAATTAAAAAATATGATACATTCATATTAATGCTAGAATGATTTATATTTCAAACAATTATTCAACAATGTTAAAATTGTGGAACAGAATGAATTCAATTCCATTCAAATTGATATTTTTTCATTATTCACAATAGGCTAATTATCAATCTTGACTGAATTACCAAAATTTTTGTTCATCTTTGAATAATTATTTTGTTATTGCGTTCTTATTTATTTTCAACTTTTGATCTTCTACTAATATTGAAATTACATGAGTTTTGCTCCATGGTTTTTCGGGAAAATTCTCAAATGCAGGAAATGTTTGTTGGTAAGATCTGCCAATGATTAGTATAGTATTATAAAAAAAGTTTATAACATGATAACAAGCGTAGGCCTAAGGCTTATTTTGAGGGCCACCCTCACGTTGAAAAGGAAAAATATATTGGTTTTTCAACCCATAAGGTACTCACGATCTTAGCCTACTATTGAAATTAGAAATGTCAAAAAATATTTGTTGTAGGCTAATTTTCTTCATGACTAAAACATGTTTAACAAATTCAAAATCTTCACAGAGCTGCAAAGAACCTTCTACTTTCCAGGAAATTTTCAAAAGTAATAAGTTTAAGTAATAAGTAGTAAGTTTTATTATTGATAATGTTCTTAAAATGTTTGCAATTTCATCTCCATCCACCAGTTCCGAGTTGATTTGATTTGCTTCTTATGATGTGATGCATGTATTTTTCTAATGAAGATGGATTTGATGTAGCAAAAGAGTCTAATAAATGATGTTCTGTTACAGATATCTTGTACGGATCCAATCTCATTAGAGCCACCGTCGAATTGCACTTCAATAGAAGACGTGAGAGACGCCTGCCTCTACCCGTCTTACTTTTCTTATTTTAGCGTTCTTGTTCTGGTGGCTGCTGGTCTGCCCGCCCAGCTCTCGCATCTAGTCAAAACTGTGCTACTGGCATTACTGTCTCTAGCCCATTGTACAGTCAATTTATTTCTCATTGGTCCTGCCCTTGACTGTGAAGAAATCGTCAACCATCGAGATTGGGCCAAGTAAGTACTTAATTATAATTATTATATCTGAGATCAATGATTTTTTACCAGAAATAAGAGTATGAGTAGAGCTTGGTATGCGATGAGCTACACATTTTATTGATAACAACTATTATTTATTGAAAAGGGTATGCCCTTGAATTTTTTTCAGATGTCAAATTCCACAGTTTAATTAACTTTTTGAAAATTCAGATTCACGTTTCTAAATGTGTGATGATTATTGTAATTTTATGAGGAAATGGAGTTGTTTAGATATTTGTTGTAATCATATTGAAACGATGAGGTACTTGACAATAATGAACCAAAAATATACACAAGAAGAAGAATAAATTTAGATACTGTAATAGAAATAGTTGAGTGGCTAGGGAAAGATGTTTCTTCTTAGTACCTAATTAAGTAATTTTTTTTAGAATACAATAGACTCAGAATCGATATAAATTATTGTTCATCAAATTATATTATAGGTGCAAACTAGAATAATTATATTAGAATAACTCAATGAAACTGTATCCAGTGAGCTAGCAATGTCTTCATGTCCATTCTTTTAGTTTAACTAGGTACCGGTAGCATTTTTCTAGGTAACCGTACATTTGACTTTATTATAAATAGAAAATAATGTTTCAGCTTGACTCCAGGGAAGTACAGCTTATCGGCTTTATTGGTAGCAGTCACTGTTGCTTTGTCACTGCTTGCCAGGCATGTGAGTATATAATATCTTTCATAAATTTATTTAATATATTTTTTAAAACTTCCCAAAATGACGCATCATATTGATTGAAAAGACAGCTGAAAATATTATAGAAGGCCTAATACCAGAACTATTCATTTAGAATATTCATGAAATTTTATCTTTCCGTAACTAAATTTACAATGTGGTTGGTTCATTAAACAAAGAAACTTAAAAAATATAACTTAAGCTGTAAATACGAATACAATAATTAAAATTCAGTTTCTGCTTTATATCAAATCTAAATGAAAATGTTTAAATAATAATGGATAGAAGTTGAACAAAATTATTCATTCAACTATTTATAAAATTTATCAAAGTAAGTAGGCTACATGTTTTGTGGATATATGCAATTTTCTATTTTTACAGATATGTATGTTCAGTTATGATTATTTGAGATTTGATCTACATATTATTAATATTCAGTTTGCATTTTCGAAACTTATAAAAAGTGACCGTGTCTGTTACATAAGCAAAATAAATCCTTTCTTACCTATCTACATATATCCTTTCTTACCAATTTTTTATTGCTTGCGAAAATCAAACAAAAAGCAAGCCAGGTTGTAGAAGTGTTTTGTTATTGTTTATCAGTCTTTCGATTACAGTGTGCTTGCATATAATTTGATGATTTTGATTCCAGATGGAGAAATCTTCCAGAGTTCTGTTTCTATGGAAAATTGAAGTGGAAGAACAAAGAGAAAGAGCGTCGGATATAAGACGAAGAAATGAAGCTCTTGTTTACAACATTCTGCCTCAACATGTTGCCGCTCATTTTCTTGGAAACAGAAAACGCCAACATGAAGAATTATATAGCCAAAGCTATGCTGAAGTTGGGGTACTTTTTGCTTCCATGCCAAATTTTACAGGTAAAATAATTGTTCTCTGGTGTAATAGATGGATAAATCAAAATAGATGATTTTGGGTGCTGTTCAGTTATGCTTGGGAATTTGGCAAAAAGCGAATTTGCCAAATCGTTTGATTTATTTTTCCCTGATAGTGTATGAGCCTCCTAAGAAGCACTGTCAACAAATAATATTTATGATTTGCGGACATGGTAGCACAAAATTTCACTTTGTCACTTTCTGTGATTGTTTACAATCACATTAGTTATTTCTACCAGGTTGAATCTGACAGCTAGAATAACATGAACATGCGATGTAATTTAAATAAAAATTGTATTTTAGATTATATTCAATGAGTGCGGTATTATAGCCGATACATTAAGCACCTGGAATGTATTTTTTCGGCAAATACTGGAATGCAAGACATCAAAAGATTAAATAGATTGAATCAATAATTCAGAAAACCGCTATTAGAAAAAAATGTCTACCGTACATCAACGGTCATTAACCTCCTTTATTATTGATGAGCGTGTTGTTTCTTTACATTCGATTGAATTAATTTTTCAAGATGAATAGATGAACGTATAACTTTAAAAGTTGTTGATTGAATTGACAGAACAATCTGTAATATATTTGATTCTCTGTATATTTTTGCAGATTTCTATTCAGAAGAAACCGTAAACAATCAAGGACTGGAATGTTTGAGGTTTCTTAATGAAGTTATATCAGATTTTGACGCGGTAAGTGGAATTGAAATGTTAATTTTCAATCTTTTTTTCTATTAGGCCTAATGGAGACGATCGCTGATGAACGACTGTGTTTACAGTCTACAACTTTGCAATCAAATAATTATTGTATTTTACATAAACTTATTGAGCAGGTGACCACTTAGAAAGAACACCAGTGCTTCCTGCTGAAAGATAATTAATTTTCAAAAATGTAAAAATTGTGACTACATTTCACATCTCGGTGCTTCGAATATAAATTTATGACATTATATCTGCTCAGTAAGTAGAATATTTACATCTTAATTAATTGTTAAGCCAAGTCATCATTGGTTGACCCAGCTCTATTTCATAAACATTAGTACGGCATCCAGCATACTATAAAAGCTTATACTATCCTATTGTTTATGCGAGACCACATTTCTGAATTCCATCAAATTTTAATTTTATTCTAATAGATTAAAAAATTTTGTTTTTATAAAATTATATTAGGTAGAGAATGGACCTACATTAATAAATTAATAACATAGGCTTTAATAGACAGATGGATAGATTAAGAACGTCTTTACTTTCACACTGTAGGCTGCAGTAGGCCTACAGATGAGTAGAATAAGGAAGACGCCCAAAATGGTATAGCAGATAGAAATCAATAAAAGATGCTGTTGGGAAAAACACAATTTCATTTGTACTTTCTTCAATTGATTTTTCCACCTTGAAACAGCTTCAATAATTGAATTTTTTTCAAATTGAAATTATCATTCATTAATTATCATAATAGCCTACTTAAAAATGGTTAATACCTAAAAAAACGGTATATATGTTGATGAATTCATTGAAATTAACCTGGAATCGCTTTTCCAGCTTTTGGAGCTTCCACAATTTCAAGACATAATCAAAATAAAAACAATTGGATCAACGTACATGGCTGCTAGTGGACTGAACCCAACAAAAAAAGTAAAGGTATGTGGTCGGCTAGCATGATATTATTTTTAGTCATTGGTGTTCAATTCATTGAATATCACATTTCATCCATATCAATACTATTCATATACAAATCAATATCAAATTGATAAATAACTATTTAGGTTACTTAATTAAAAAGTCTTATAAAGACAGAAGGACAAAAATCGAAGACTCTTGTTGTCATTCTTGTTAATTTTTTTTTTATTGAATAAAAGCACGAATAAGCAGAAATTTATGTTTTTAACATAGGTAGCTTGCCGTAGCCTACCTATCATATGCATGGATGGCAAACGTAGCACAACCGTTTCGCCGCGCAATTCTTTTTTGTGTGTAACCTTTCACTGCTTAAGTACACTTTAGTCAATTTGACATCTCTACCTTTGAGCGCGTAACGCATAAGCGCGTAAACGACTTTAGTCCACAGTCTCAGAAAAACTTCTCCGTTGGCTGGTTAAATCAACAACAGTCCCAAGTGAATGAATGCAGTGTTCAGTTTGCTTTGATTTGTGCTGCTACCTAGTAGGATGCTTTTGAACCTACCTACCTACCTACCAACCTACCTACTTACCTACCTACCAACCTACCAACAGTGAACTGAAATTTTGTCAGTGAGCATGTGGATCGTTTTTCTCGGTTTATCACACAGTTTACGATATAATATTTCGGTAATAACAAGAAAGTGTAAATGGTGTTTTATCATCATAAATTTGCGTTGTGATGTATTTTTCAACATTTCAAAAATTAAAAAAAAAAATAATCCCAGGGAACGATTTTTTTTAATTCTTGGTTATTTTTATCACAAATATTAAAAAATTAGACCAACAAAGAGCTAAAATTATGGAAAAACGTTCAATACCGATATAAAACACCTTATCTGAGATAAATTAAAGCAAAAAAGTAGGGGAAAAACACCTCAAAAAATGCAATATCTGGAGATGGCATGAAAATTAATTGCGCGGCGAAAGGTTATTTAGACAAATCGACTAAGTCGACTAAAACGCGGTGAAAAGGTGTTGTTTATGTTGTTTATGAAAGGTTTATGTTTTTAACATAGGTAGCTTGCCGTACCTATCATATGCATGGATGGTAATCGTAGCATAATAAGAGGCTAGTGATCAATCCATCAACATTCACTTGACTGAACCTGGTATATTTAAATTATTTGTGTGATTAAAAGCAAATTATTTTTTCAATTCGTTTCTCTAGTTCAACATTTATAAATACATTAAAAATGAAATTCTATCAATGGCTCAATGCATGTTTAAAACACAATTTTTATTGGCTAAAACTCTTCATGTATGGCATTAAAACTCTTCATATCTGGAAAAGGTTGAATTATTAAATACTTTAGAGGAAATCATGTCAAATCTAAGTACAGTAGATCACAGCAAACTGTGTTATATAGCCCACATATTACTAGAATAACATTTTATTGGTAATCTTTTTATTATTTTTATAATAAATTTCATAGCTTTACTAATAAAATATGTTTCATTCCAGCCCGATGATCCCATAGAAGTAAGATGGGCACATCTAGCTCTTCTAGTTGAGTTTGCTTTTGAATTAAAAAAAGCCCTACAAAGCATAAATGAGCAGAGCTTCAACCATTTTGTTTTAAAAATGGGTACGTATCCTTTACATAATACATTTAATTTATCATTCTTGTACAAAACATAATGATAAAGTGTATAGCTTTAGTTCCTGATATGAGATCTAGCTTGTTAGGGGCTTTTATTGTTTTGTGATGAAAATTACGGCATCCATGATTATGTCATGGATTTACTTTTTGAAAAGTGATTCACAAAATGTTAACGTCTCGCTGGAAAGCATATAATATTTCAGTTATTTTTGATGTTTGGTTTATATCTCATGTTATCTTCTTTCTAGTTCATATAGATGCGTATGCTATCTAATGCTTGTGAAGATCGGCATTCGAGTTGATAACTCAATGGTTCTTAATAAATATCAATATAAGGAGAGCTTACAAACAGATTAGAAGATTAGCGTACACTTTGAATGAATCCTACATTGTACTCAAATTAATTTCATCTACTTAATATTAAAATAGTTTGTGAGGAAATAATAATATTTTTTTGCCTTTGTATTCCAATGAGAGTATCAAAGAAATATTAGTATTTTCCTACAACTGCTCGTAAAGTCGTTTTTTGCGTAATGAAAACTAATTGTAAAATACCTCTTTACTGCTCCGCAAGCGGTAAAGTACTTTACGCTCGCCAGCTGGTTTCTTTACGTTTCTGTTTTGATTTTGATGTCTTCTCATTGGTGGATCACAGAATCCATGAATTCTCATAACCTCAAAAATGGCGCACGCTCACCAAATCCGCGCACGGTCTGTGATGTTACAAACTACAAGCTTTTATTGTGTTTTAATCAAGAACTGCAGTTGTAGGAAAAATATTGTATGCAATTCGCGCGTGAAGCTTCTTTATCGCTCTCGCAAAATTACTGCGTTCCACTATGCGTCGCGCAGTAAATGTTTTGGCTCGAGCGATAAAGTCGCGCTTCACGCTCTTAATAAATAAATAACTATTTCAAGTCGAATTTACTTTTAAACTATTGATTAATTATCTGCTCTTAACATTCTGGAATTTTGCAATTTTCCAAACTCATGTCAAAATAAATAATAATCTGCACTTTTTCCTATAGGAATAAATCATGGACCAATTACAGCTGGAGTTATTGGAGCAAGGAAGCCACATTACGATATATGGGGAAATTCTGTAAATGTTGCTTCACGAATGGAGAGTACAGGAAAAGCTGGTTGTATCCAGGTAAATGATTTTTCCAGATCTGTTTCACGTGAAAAATTAATATCAGAAGTTGGTCTCGTAGAACAAAGTTTTTTTCACATAGCTCACTCACTTGAGTAAATGAGTAATATTCTGTGATGTTTTTCATGACGAAATACTTGATGTAACCGTATGTATCTTATATAAAAACTGACACTGTATTTCTATGACCTCCAGTATATTACTCCAGTTTAAGCATGAGTAAAAATCATAATTTAAATTGAAATGAAGTGTTAGTTTTGTTATTTTTTTTAGGAGGATGAAGCCTTCATAGGTCTGAGACCTGTGCGTGGGTAATGAATTGGATGATGGTGATTGATGAGTTGGACCTACAGTTTTAGGTGGTACCCGAGTGGTATTTTTGGTGGTGGAGTGATATTCTTTGTACCGTATGTAAATTATGAAGCATATATATATATACTACTGTACACATATACACTACCGGTACTTAAAAGCCATGATTAGAGACTAAAAGAATTCAGAGCACGTTTCTTGTTTATAGTGCAACAATTGTCCTGAGAGGGTTCAAGCCTTCTAGCCAGTTGGCTCTTTTATATTCATTGAATAGAATAGTAGAAGTTAAAATGACCATTAAACATACCGCAATTTGTATCTAACTGAAACAACAGTTATACATGATCTCTAACCATATACATCTTAGGAAGTACCTTTTAATAACTGTTTTGTATGCCAATTATTGTTTTATAATATGTTTGCTATATTACTTTGAAAAATCTTTTTCAGTTCGGTCAGTGCATATCTGAAATAACAAACAAGTAATATCATATTCCCAAACAAGTAACTAAGCTCCTCTGACAAGATATAATTTACGCCAAATAAAATCGGCGAATACTAGTGTGATATATTTATTTAAGATACTTTGGTAGTAATCATTGGGATATATTAATGCAAGATCATATTGAGATAGAAATACTGTTTTAAATGCTTATTATGAAAATATAAATTAATGTATCAAATGCTAATTTTAAAAATCGATAAGGGGGCAGCTCAAACCACTTTTCCAGTTTCTTAAATTAACTTCCAATACAGTATTTTTATCTCAACAATTTTATTTTGGATGAATGAGTCCTATCACCAAAAGCATCAAAAATGTATCAGACAAGAGTATTCGCCGATTTTAGAATCACATAAAGTATGTTCATTACTCAACTCATTCTATTACATTCTAGGTGACTGAAGAAACCTGTACAATTCTTCAGAACTTCGGCTACATTTTCGAGCAACGTGGTTTGGTTGCTGTGAAAGGCAAGGGCCAGTTGATGACTTACTACCTCATTGGAAAAGGCGCCACAAGTAATGGACAGGTCTACTCGACGATGGAAACCGTTAGAGAAGAAGAGGAAGAAGATACAGAGGAAAATGCTCTCGGTGACAGGGAAGCTCTGCTTACAAAACCACCAGTTATTGTCACATCTGACAGTGAAGGACATTAGCACTAAACAAACTACTGAATGAACAGTAATGTATTCTCGAGTCTTATCTGGAATGATGATGGTGATCATTCTCTACCAGGGAAATTAAGAATAATAAGTATTATGATGTAATGGTGTCTACAGTTTGGTTGGTTTCCACCGGATCTTCCAGGGTATGCAAAGAAGGACGCAGTTAAGGAGAATGATTTAATTCGATGGAGTTCATTACTTCTAACTTTTGTTAACCAGTTGTTAGCATCGAGGTTGGAATCCTCTTTGATCTACAAAACCTTGTCTTGTACTTCATACTTTTTTATTTGTTAACTTTATTTCATTAGGCTTTTAATCATGTAAAGATACTCTGCACAATTTGTGGAGAAACGGTGGATCTCACCTGATTTAGGCTATTGCTACCAACTTTCGGTGAGTTGAAGGGACAAAACTCAATAACCATGGGGTAGTTTATTAGCCTGCTACTAACTTTTGTTAACCAGTTATAAGCAACAAGGTTGGAATCCTCTTTGATCCACAAAACCTTGTTTTGTACTTCATACATTTTTATTTATTAACTTTATTTGATTAGGCTTTCATCCATTGAAATACGAAATCAGTGAATTTTCGGTTGATCTGACCTCATTTATTACTAACTACTTTCGGTAAGCATTTTTAGCAAAGAGGTTGGAATCGTCTTTGAACTACAAAAACGTGATTTGTAGTTCATAATTTTCTTTTTGTTCGCTTCTTTCAGTTGACCTTTCATCTTTGCAAAGAAGTTCCGTAAAATTTGTGGAGTTATGGTAGACCTGAGTTCTATGTTTTATGCAATAAGGAAATCAATGGTTGATGAAGGAATTGATGGTTGGTCTATGGTATTATGCTCCTAACGAAATGGTCAGTCTACATCGTGGCATAGACTGTAGATAGATGTCACGACGTAGACCCGCCACCTCGTTAGTCACGTACAGTGGTTTGGTCGTATTTCTCATAACATAACTTGCCGATGAAGTCATTTATTGGGAACGTAGTAGACAGTAGACCTGAAAATCGGTACCTCAGTATTTAAACATAAATGCACACTTGCAGTCAGTTTGAAAGCCAATCAAGTCAGCTTGCTATTCTTACTATCGAATGTGATAAGATTCAATGTTATTTGAATAGAAAGAAATATTGATTACTCTCGTTATATTATGGTCAAAAAATTTGATAGATCTGATTTATGTCTTTATGCGATCTGAAATGTACAGTAGGATTAATACAGATTAGAGTGACAATCACAAGGGAATTAAGATGAATAGAATGATATACTGCTGAATTTTTAAAACTTCCACAGCAAAGACCAATAAAGAATAGTCTACAGTGACTAATTAGAATTTGTAAATCTTTGGATATTATTTGAAGGCAACTTGTTTGACGTCAGTCTAAGGTAAATTTTGACAAATTATCCCACTTTTAGTGATTTTGAAAAGTTTGAGCCATAACCAAGTATAAACTTTAAACAACAGAAAGGTATGAAGCCTATTTTAAAGCCTGTTCAATTTGAGGAATAAATTGGAAATATGGCGAATGGAAACCTTTGATATCTACTGGTATTTATAGAATATATTTGGAAAAATGCTAATAAGATTAAACTCTAATAAAATGTTTTATCAGATTTGTAAAAAAATTTAAAATTCAAATAACGAATCCGTGGGTGATCTTCAACAGCTGCAATTTCTAATCATAACTATCGTTATTTTTGGAAATTGTTTCCTTTCTGATTTACAATAATGCACGGTACTGATACACATATTTTGTTAATATTGTTTAAATATTAACACAATCCATTCAATTAATAGCAATTATTCTCCACCTATCAGACTTTAATAAAAATAACTACAGTCATCTATAATAATTACAAATCTCAGTATACAGTACTTTACAATTCAAGGATGATCAGGGTAGTGTCTATACAGGAATTTTCATTTTTGTACCTTATGTGTATTTAATACTCAATGGCTTACTTCAGTATCAAATACTGAAACTTATTTACGACATGTGAGATATGACATAATATGAATATCCTACATAAGTTACTCTAAAGGATTGAATTTATGATACTAAGGAAGCTTTCATAGAGTTTTAATAAGACGAGTGGACTTATGTGGTTTGATAGCTAGCTTTCTTATTTCTTTCTTAGATTCGATCGAAATGTTGAAAATACAATCATTTTCAAAGTAACTGTTTTTGAAGAGTTTGTGGTGTTCTAATGCAGAATAGATTGAAATGAAAGACATGTCTGAGGTCATTGAGGTTTATCAAAGTCGTGGAATGTAAAAGGGCTTATTCAGGTAGCACTAAATATTTGTAAAGAACTGAAATTTTCATGTGATTGGACTCCGTATTACTTACTCTATCATTAGTTTTTAATGACTTGTTGAGTTGATGAGTTGTGTTATTGTTGCTGTTTCAAATTTTCAGTTTTTAGCTATCAAACCGAGATGAATATCGCATGAGCACACATCGAAATGCGATTGAAGCAAAGTGGATAATATTGACTGTTAACTTCTGCATTTACTGAAAATATTAAAAAAATCTCGAATATGTAAATAGAAGTTGATTTTTCAAACTGTAGTTATTGTAAGTTAGTGAATATAAACTCGTAGAGATCGAATTTAGACAATGTGTTAATAAGAAATAATAATGAAAATGACCAAGTTCAATTAAATTTTCCAATAATATACAATTTGCACTCCATACTAAAAATATGATTATTTAGAAACCATCAATAGAGCCTAACGTTTTTATTAAATTTGAAATTAGTCAAAATGTTTTGTTTTTTGTGTTGGTAATCTCTTGTGTGTACACAGATCTCAATAGAATAATAGCTTTGTAGCAATTAATGTGAAATTAACAAGCAAAGTATTTAATAATGTTTTGATTCAAATATAATGTATGTTAAGTAGTTTTAAGAGAAAAAACTGTGATGTTAAATACCCTAACTTATTAGCTATGAATAATGAAAGGATGTAGATGATGATGATGATGATGATTAATAATTCTACCACAGTATTAATAATATGATGTAACTCAAAATTTTTATAATTTATTTTCATATGATTTGATTGATATTCTGAAAATAAGGTATTTATTATAAATTATAGTTCTAATCTATAGAAAAATAAGAATGAATCTATCTGAAAATATGCATTTATGAATAATTGAATTGTAATTGGTGCTTTTATGAGTTGAATTGTTGATAATTTATTGTTTTTACTTATTAAGAATCAAGGTTGGTTGAAATATTAATTAAATATCACGTGTATACATGCTCTTGCTTGTGTGAATGACGAGGGTCTAGGTTAATGAAAAACTAGAGAAAATGTTTAATTAATATAGAGAAGTGAGTGAAAAAAGTGTTGTAAATTTATGTTTCTAAGGACTCCTAGTCATATAACAGAGGCTGAATGAAAATAATCCCTTAAAAACTTATAAAAATAATCACTGATCGCATTTTCAGTATCAATTATAGATTTTATTGAATTATTTTACACAACATGGAGAGTGGAGAGCTTATACGAAGGGAGAGGATAACAGTTTGTTTCATTGAAGGCGAAAAATTCAATTTTTCTGTAATGATTATTTTATGAGATATAATTATAATTAACTCAGCTAATGTTTGAGCATGTATTCCCAAGCTTGTATTAGAATTTTTTTCTTTTGAAAATTTGCTTTAATCAAATTTCTTTTTGAAATCTAAAATAGCTGAATCTTCTTTTAGTTAATAATTTATCACATTTGACAGATACAAATATTGGTATAGCCTACTGGCTTGAAGAATAAATTGCTCTTCTCTTAAGTTATTTGCTAAACTGCAAAGCTATTCTTTAATTTTGATTAAAGAAACAGGCTTTTCATTTCAATGATAATGGAAATGAAGTATATCTATTGTAAAATATGGAGACTAGTTACCAAATAATGCTTTTATATGCATACGAAAACCATTAAAATGGAGGTTCAGTACTGGAAATGAAATTGAAAATACATATTGTCAAAAACGGAACTTCAAATTTAATAAATGGAACTGTTTCTACTAATACTTACAAAGAATTGAGTTCTATTGAAATTTGGTAATAGAAACAATACATTGATGTAGTAATTTCTGTCTCAATAAGACAATACTCGATCTCCTAGTCTGTCTTCAATGAATATCATGTATGAACCTTTATAAAACCGAAAATGTTAAATGGAAAATTTATTGTGAAGAAACTTGATGAAAATACAAACACATGAAATAAAATCCTCCAATAAAATGTGATCATTATTCATGTTCAAATTCAAAATCCACAGATACACAACATCCAGCCAATCTTCATATCTATTTCTGAGGAAGCATTTGTAATGGATTTCAATTTTCACGTGCCGGGTACCGATAATAATAATGACAGTACAGCAATAGATCAAGATTATTCTTCAAAATAATAGATCTATTTGTGACGATACTTGATCTATTCTACCATTCTAATTTCTATTACTTCATCGTAGTAACATAGGCTACTATTTTTTACTACTTAATTAATGAATTTTGGCAAGACTCAAATATTACATTGACTGAAGAATCGTTAAATAATAATTGTTTTTGTAATTGATGTGTCCAGCAATAAATGTGGGTTCAGTATGATGATAATGAAATAAGCAATAAGTGACTGGAGTTTTTTGGATTTGAAATTTTAATTTTTGAAGTTAGTTTGAAGTAACTGACAAACATACGGATATTGAACAGAATAATAATATAATGCGGATATTGGCAACAGCATTGAATAGCTGATGGAAATCGATGAATATCCGTCATTGTGGAAGTCTTCAGTATAAATTAATAGCACTTCGAGGATTTCGAAATTAATAAATTCTGCTTCTGTATATATGTCAGTTTGTTAAATTGTCAGTTACTTCAAACCAACTTGTTGGTTGATACGAGTTGGTATGGCCAAGTTTAAAATGAGTACTGCTCTAGTGGTTAGGGCGCCCGACCGGCAATTGGGAGGTCATTAGCTCGATTCCCGGTACAGTAGTGACTGATATTTTTGTACAGAAGCATTCATCGATTTCCGTCAATGCTGTTGTCAATATCCGCGATTGCGGAAGTCTTCAGTATGAATTAATAGGCTTGCACTTAGGCCTATAGGAATTCGAAATTAATAAATTATGTTTTTAATTTTAGATTTATTTCATTGCAATTGATCGTATTTGATGTTTCTTAAGCTGTATCATTGTAAACTAATGAAATCCACAGTTTTAGGTGCATTATTAACCACCAGGATTAATAGTGGATAATAAAGCAGATACGCTCACAGCATATATCAAAGCTACTCACCATTGTGCAGACCCAAAATTGAAATTAAGTTTTAAAAACGTGGACCTTTTACTTACAGGTTAAAATATATATTAAAAATACTTGAGCATCATAAAAAATACAATGGTTTTAGGTAGTAGCCTACTATGATGCAACAAACAAAAATCATCAGAACTATGAACCAGTGGGCTTCTGGTGGTAAGAAAGTAAAAAAATAGATAGGAAAGAAAAATATAGACTTTTAAAATAGATACTTGATACATCAAAACTTGACAAAAGACACACAACTTGATACATCAGAATTTAATAAGAATGACACTGTCTAGTTCTTCGATATCGGAATCTCAGAAATATAATAAATTTCAAAACCAAAATAATACGAATTTTGTTCCAATAACATACTTATTACCCGTACTCTACCGTAAAGTATTGTACTCAACACTATACAATACTCTATACTTATTACATAATGCATCGTCTCTCGTATTGATGCAAATATTACAAATCTGTTTTTTTTCTCTAAGATAATGCACAAATAATATATGTGTTACAATAAAATTATGTATAGAACACAGTGTTTCATCACTGTCTGGTAGAAAAATCAGATAGTTCTGATTAAACGGCAAAAATTGAAGTCTTTAATTTTTCGATATCATTGCAGATTCAGAATTCAGCATTTGCATTGTCTCAAACCCACTTTACCTCATCCACTTTGAATGAATAAATGTCATGTTCAGGCGCACTTCATAAATGAAAGCAATGTCAGGTTAAACACTATTTGTGGTGGAGAGCGATGGAGGACTCGCAAAGTACCATTTAACAGAATTCATTGATAAGCTGATATCACTGACATAAAATCAATTCCAAGCTCCCAATATTATTTTCGCTTACACCAAACCATAACTAATTTTCATAATATGAAAATGAAAAATGGAGATGTCCTTGAACGAGTTTGAAAGCATACTTAAGTTTAGTGAGAAAAATTAACATTTTTTTCACTGTGTCGTTAGCAATGTTTGAGTTCCTGAGAGTTCCACCAGTAACCGGTAAATGTTGCCGATGGCGTCTGATTGGTTTATTCAAATTCATAGACGTTAAAAAATTTGAATTGACCAATCAGATTGTTAATTGTTACCACCGGTAACAATATACCGGCTACTGGTAAAGCTCCCAAGAACTCAACTAATCTTAATACAGTGAGAAAGATCAGTGTTTTGTGTTAGTGTAAAAGGTTAATGTTAGCATCGAAGTTTGTAATGTATCAAGACATTAAAGACAAAATGAATAATGAAACACAGAAATATAGATTAAAAACAACTGTTTAATTTATTACTTAGGTACGGTACATATACTTTATGCACTATATGGTCGATTAAATCTTACTATTGTTATACTACTGTATTTCAATTGTGATCGTCTCTCAACAATCAGCTCAAAATAATTACTTTCCTAGTCATAGCACGTTTTACGTTCCTAATAGAGTTCATCAAACATTCATAGAGCTAAAGTTAGCTCAAGCCTAAGGTGTATTACGAGAATATAATCAATAATAATCGGCATTACTGTTTGAAGGTTGATAATATTTTTCAATATTAGAAAAGTTAGCTTTCTATGAGAATATGTGAATATCGAGGGTGAGTCTAAAAACACTTCAAATTAAGGTCCTACATGCAAATTTTTATTACTATTGGGAATTTTTTAGGGTGGAGAGTATTGGTTTTCTGCACATAAGCCTATAGAGTAACATACACTATGTGGCTACACGCATGCGGAGAATTTTTATTGCATAGGCTATAAAATATAAGTTGGATTTATTGACTATAGTCCATGCAAACCTAAATGCACTACCGTTCAAAGTCTTCTGGCAATGCTATTTCATGAGGGATTTTGAGTGCACTGTTGTCCGGTTTTTATACTGTATAAATAATTTCATCCTATCAAAACGACATGTTTCTTAACATTGACTTCATTGGCTGTTCTTTGAAAGTAGGACTGTTCGGCTACTGTGCAACTAAGCAGAGCATTGAAACCCATAAGCGTAATACTGCAACAATAGGTTTCACAGACCATGCATGGTATAGTGTCTCTTTAGTACAATTTAATCTTGATTTATCTAGCTCAGTGTTGCATTAAGATTTATTGAGAATGCAAGAATTTCCTGATACCAAAACACTGACTATTACACAGTCTACTAGCACAGAAGAATAAAAAATTTCTTATTTTTCTGTGCTACTAACGTATAAAATACTCTACTTCTGTGAGAATAAATATAAGCTTATTAAATCCAAGTCTACGACGACAATGATCAAGTTTTCTTCAGAAATAGATATATCTCAACATATTCAGCATAATTTTAAGGAAATAAAGAATTTCAAATGTCCTTGTTATCTACAGTTCAGCCTTGTATGTTTCACCTTGTAATCCTTCACGTCATTATTACTCAGGTCAAATTAATTCCTCATCAAATTACTCAAGCACAAGTCTCAGACTCATGTGTGCATCATCCGACTACGAAAAAATCCTGTGTCTGATTTACAAAGGTATGAAGTGGAATGATTTGCTAATTCCCAACAAGATATTATAATAAGTTTTCAAATTATTGGAAATCTTCTATCAATATGATTGTGAGGGAATGGATCTTTAAGGATCTATGTATCACAAAGTAATGGTGGAATCAATGCTATCGATATTATAACTAATAACCGCCAATTACAGACACCAATAAACCCTTAATTCTCATTTTAATGCAATCAATATAACATTTAAATAAGAATTCGGAGTTTAATATTACATAGAGATTACACAGAATCCGGTTACTTTGAGGGGCCAATTTTCTAAATGCCATTTTGGTTTCAAGCTTCTGACTGTGAATTTTGTTGATCGATGCTGATAGTTGTGGTATTGCGAATATTATTAGATATTGTATATATGTTGCAAGCTTCTTGTACTACATTATTATTGCAAACGCCTTCTCTCCATGAATTGTAGCTTTCATTGGTGTCGATCTCTTCCCTATCACCCTCATCATACAAAGCTTCACTGAAATCTGCCACACTGCCCAGTGAATCTCTCAAAGAATTTTCATAGTTTTCAAAAATTGGAGCCGATGCAGATGATGGCATAGGCGACTCTTCTGTTAGAATTGATCGACCTGTTCAAAAATAAAAGTGATATTGAAGTAATCATAAATTGTATTTGCCATAATGAATTACTTAAATATTAAGAAATATAAATCAATATAATATCAAAACTGACACTGTATATATATATATATATATATATATATATATATATATATATATATATATATATATATACTTTTGAGGATGAAGCCCACATAGGTCTGAGACCTGTGCGTGGGTAATGAGTTGGATGAGCTGAACCTACAGTTTTAGGTGGGTTCCAAACCACCGGGAAGTGATTTTACAGTAGAGAACAGTGTCTTTTTTGCTAGCCAATCTAATCGGTCACCCTTACAAAGAGTGACGGAACGCAGCTTATCTCTATCTGATTGAATAGATACCTGCTACGGTTCACGGCTATCACTTCCTTACATTTCTATTTCTATTTAACATATGATGTTCACTCACTTTTACTGGTGATACAGAAGGGATGCATTTCACTTCTAAACAGAAGCTTCATCTTTGAAGGATGACGCTTCTCTTAAGAAGTGAAATGTATCCCTTCAGTATCACCAGTAAAATTGAGTGAACATCGTTATATTAATTACAATTACAGTGTCAGTTTTAGATTGTTGCATTGTTCATCAAGTATTTCGTCATGGAAAACATCACAGGATTTAAATCCATGCTTGGTTTTATTCAAACGTGGAAAACTGAATTAGAAATCTGCTACTTTGAAAACCTGTCAACAAAATAATGAAGGAAATACAACCATTTTTTACAAGATATAATAACTCATTGTAACAATCTGTATAATTTATCATAATATCTAATAATTGAATCATCAATAATCATTCATAATACTGTGATTAGACTATTATAACAATCTTACAATGAGGTCTAGAAATGATCAGATTCTGCACGTGAAATCTGAGGTTCTACAAGCACCGCATCAGACCAAAAATGAATAATCACACTTTTTAAGGATTCCATTAATTTTATACAAGCAGTTATTTATCCAATAAATGTAAAATAATGGGTCTACATTTTCATTGAGATACGGTACGGCAATTCTTTGTTTAGCCATTCCTTTTGTATTTCACTTGCAAAAAAGTACAAATATTTCCTGAAAAACAATATTTATAAATCAATAACACCCAGTTCATTAAAAAAATTCAAATCACAATTTTTGTACAATGCCTTTTTTGCTACAACATTTTTTTGTGACATATGCTGTTGATGTAACTTATCTTTCAGAAGCCTGATAATATAAGCCAAGGTAGTTCTTAGAAAACTTGAGACTAAATCCGAGTTTTCTAATTATTGTCTATGGGTTGCATTCAAATGACTTGCAATATTGCCTACGTTAAAAGTATTCAAGTAAACTTGAAAAGTTTCAAATTCAAGCTATAACTAAATATTTTCCACGCTTCAGAAAAACTCCGATCAGAACAAATAATATCAGATCCGAATCTCTAGGTATGAGTAAGTTTTTCAAGAATAGTATATAATATTCAATGTAAGACAGTGGAGGATTATTGATACTGTTATTATAATCAATCATTAATTGTAAAAATGTCAATAGAATTTCATAACTCGCTCATATACAAAGTGAAATTATTTGTCTCTGAATGGTCTAAAGCAGTGGTTCCCAACCTGGGGGCGATTTTAATTTCTGAGGGGGCGATAAATTTGTGGGTGAGGGTTTGCGGTGAGAGTTTATAAAAAATTTAATAGTTATTCCAAGCTCATGAAGCTAATGGAAACTTATCCTCTACTGTGGAAAAAGGTTGAGCCGTTTCTCATCTCCTTCCCGTCAACATATTAATTTTAGTTGAAAAAGGATTCAGTTCTGTTGTTCAGTTCGTCACGAATCAAAGAAATAGGTTGGACATTTGCCTTAAAGGGGACCAGCGAATAAACCTGACCAATATTAAGCCGGACATTCAAACTTTAGCTGAAATCCATCAAGCACAAGGCAGCCATTAAACAAGTTAGTTTTCAAATTCTTTGAACTTGAGCTACAGAAAAAAGAGAATTAATTCCACTTGTGTATCTCTTTAGTTGAAAAATAACTCCTTCTTTTCAATAACTGAATAAATTAATCAACAATTAATTAATATTTCAATGTTAAATATCGGTCTTGTTTCTACTTCACAATATTTAACATATAAGAATAACTTTCAAGTAGAAATTAAAAATCACGGATTGACATGATGAACCCTCAAATCAAACCTTGAATCATCAGTGTCCCAATTCAGTCTGATAATGCTTGTCAACCCAGGCGAAACGGCCGTAACGTCAATCTGTGATTTCTTATTTCTACTTGAAAATGATTCTTATAAGTTGAATTAACATTTGTACTTGGAGTCAATAAGAAATAACAGGGATGAATAAAAACATTCGTTTTGTATACTGATTTAAAAATTTGTCACAAAGTATTTGATTCAAGTCACAAACTTACTCAATTTACTACATTAATATTTGATTAATTACACTTCAATAAATGTTCAACAAATATTCATCAAGTAACATTAATTAATCACATCATACAAGTAAAATTTGGATTAGAAATAGGAATAACGATGGGTAAAGAAAATGAAAGAGGCGATGGAAGTTTGTCATTTCTTGTGAGGGGGACAGAAAAGGTTGGGAACCACTGGTCTGAAGATTCTTGGATTTCTTGTTTCATAACGATCTGCGTTGTTAATATTAACTTATTATTGTAAATTTAACGACTTGCAGTAAATTGACTGCAAGTCGTTTAAAGATTTTCAACTGAATTTTATTATCTTGAACTTTACAGCATGAAATCGTTGTTTTTGGTTACCGGTATTTATATATTATAAGCATATTTTGGTGGGATCCAAGCTGCAAATAGCCTTTATTTGCTTCCTTATGATTGAGTCTCAAGAAATAAACTCACCAGTTGAGGTTGTGGGTATAAACCACCAGATAGTCAGTCCTATGGCAACCATCATAGCCAGCACTACAACTGTTACAACAACTAGCTGAGCTTCTGACTCTTCTGAAAAATCAATAAAAAATATAAGCGTGAGAAGGGGTAAGCATAATAATTATCCTAATTGTTTTATATTAAGCAAAAAGTGTTATATCTTTGAAATATCAAGGTGTTACCTAAATCATGGTTGCTTTATCATGAATATTCTATATCTATATAATTAAAGTCTAATATTATAATGCTAGTTTGAACATTATATTTGCAGTTTTGGTCTTCATACATGAGTTTAAAGTAGTATAATAGTGACCAAGAAGTATTACAGATTTATAGTATAGTCCAGTAACTTTGTCGTCTGAAAGCATGGGGTAGTATACGTCAAATCCGGTAGTTCAATAATTTCAATAACTGACGATTCTATCTTATAAATAATGGGAAAAAACAACAAGTTCTCTCAAGTGATCATGAGCTACCCTTAGACAACGAATTGGAAACACAAAATTAATGGTTCCAAAATTATAGGTGTGTTAGAAATATGTGTATGGGAAGGCCCATTTATTCTGGCTCATTACAAAAACCTGCGTCTTGTCACTTGGCCTGCTTATAATGATTTTGGCGGCGTGAGAGTTTCAATTTATCCTTGAGATCTTGAGTATTGTAAAAACCTGCTTTTTGACAATTCTATACAATTTATTTTCTCATCAATATTCAAAAGGGTTTAGGAAACAAATAGACACTTTATAATCCATACAAGAATAAAATGATTCAACATATGGTAACTTAATCATTGAGAAACCCACCAACAAGGTTCTTGCCTGTGTGTAGGGGTTTATCTGGTGGATGATTTAATAATGATTATGACGATGAAAATAATACCGTGCATGAGAATGATGAAGTAATAGTATTATGATAATATGGGAATAGAAATAAAAATGAGGCGGAAGCTTGAAAATTACAATTGAATTACTCTGTAGTGACGCATTCTGTTCAAGCCAATGGCGAAAATTTTATAGGTTTGAGGTCCCATTTTGTATGTGTATCACAAAACTGCATCTTGACACCGAACCTATATGTCCCGATTTGAAAACTCGAATTCTGTTCTGTGCATTGCAAGAAAACTACGTCTTGTCCTCGAGTCAATATTCCGATTCGAAAGTTTCCAGTCATTCCATTATTGAATAGAATCATTTTTATCTATTTTTTCATCTTCATGTAGTAAGTAGCAAATTTATGCATTTGTATAAACCTGATTGAGAACGATTCAACTCACCATTGAAAGATCTCCCCGTTAGGTCTTCCTGCAGTAGTTGAAGAGGAGAGGCTTGCACCTCATTTCCTATCATTTCGTTCATGGATGGCGGTGCATCACTGCTCGGAAGCACTTCACCATCTAAGCTTGTTGATGGCAGATTCAGCCTGGAATCACAAAATAATATCGGCTGTTACACTAATAATGTAACACAGAGGAATCAATCATCAAAAAATGAATGCAGTTTTAACTACTGAAATAAATTTATCAGAAACCAGGCACAAAGTCTACTACATAATAAACTCTTTCATGGTAATCAAATCTGACTAGAATAGCCTACTGATAATAAAAATCAAATGAAGTATGATAGGGTATAGAAACTAATCTTTTTAACAACACTATCTTTTATGTCAAGTTATATTTTTTATCCATCAAATTAAATGTGGTTATTGAAATATGAGACTCTATATTTATTTTATTTACTATCCACAATTCTTTACAATAGAAATTACAAAATTAAAAATAATAGGCCTATAAATTTTCTACATTATTAGAGGTTTCAAAAAAGGAAAAACAAAGTGAAGTTACGAGAGTATGTGAAAAATTTAACTTTGAATTGATTGTAGAAGAGTCGTGTTAAAAGCGAATGTATTGGGGCTGATTTATATTTGTGATTATTAAAACTTGAAAAATGGGGAAATTAGAATTCTATAATTAATTATTTCAAAAACTATATTTTCTTTTTAAAAAGAGTTATTAAGACATTTTTACTTCAAAAAATTATGTATGGTTTTGCATATTTTATAATTTATATTGAGGAGAAATGAATAAATAAAAAATGAAGCCCTAAAAAGGAAACAAGGTTGAAAAGTAGAACGATTATTTCAGTATACCTGTAGTATCAAAATTGTTGTAGTGAACAAATAATTATTATTGCAATTTGCTGCTTTCTGTAGTATTTACTGTTCAGATTCATAACATTGACGCCCATTCCATTAATTTTCACTTGTATTAATTATTCTTGCAAATATACCAAATCTTGCAAACAAGTCAATGGCTCCTCAGTCCTTCCAAGACACTAAAAAAATTACATTCATTTCTATTGTGACTAGCTGACGTTCTATTAATTTAATTAATCACAATATTCCAATCTCGATATCGATATAGATACTTCTGCATCAATTTCTTTCAACCACATTTATGTCCCTTCAAATGTTTAATTTAAATAAGTACTGACTTTTAATACTGATAGAAAGCTGCCCTTTCCTAATGACTTCGCACTTCACTCCATGACAAATCAGAACTTTTTTGCATATTCTAAATCAATCTAATATTAAAACTGGCACTGTATTTCACTTTGAAATACTGTATTTTAAAGTGAAATACAGTGTCAGTTTTAATATTAGATTGTTCATTAAGTATTTCGTCATGGAAAACATCACAGATATTCTAAATCATTAACCTATGTTCAGAAATATTCAGATTTGGGTAAGAATTCAGTAATACAAGCAGCATTGGGTTGAAAGCCTGTGTTTTCTGTGCATTATTGCACCATACAAATTGTATTTTGCCTGTATCGATAAAAGAATAAATAAATTGAAGTCAAGAAACTCCAGCAGTCTTACCCTGCTCTCACAGTTAGAGTTTCTGGTTGAAATGTACAGAGTACTAGAAATCGTCGAGTACTATGTGTCAGTATTGGTAGATTCTCTTGAACAAGTATAAAAGTTGTGACAGCCGTACGATTGACATAACTGCCACAGAGCTTGTGTTGAATCCTGAGTGTGTAAACTTCTCTCGGACTAGTACCGTCTCCTGAGACTGCGCAGTCTTCCCCGTCACCACCTGTTTCGACGGCTATGCGGCCTCCAAAGTACGGCCCGGTTGCCACTTCAACTTCACTCACATCGGGCAGGCATAAACTCGCTTTTGCTGAAACTGAAAATAATGCAATTCAGAATGTCAATCCGATGTCAAATTAATGAAAATACTCCAACAAAGGAATAAAACAATAAAGGAGGAATATGCTCCTATAATTTTACTGTACTCTTGAGACTGTTTGACGTATATTTTCAAAGTTTGTCCACTATATTCCCTGAAAATGAATGAATTGTTTCTAATGAATAAGTCTTGTTGAATAATTAAATAAATATTCAATTCACAATCAAACTCTACAACCACATGATAATATAAAATAGGTATTAGGATTGGATATTATAGCAATAACAATAACATTTATCAAGGAAACGAGTTGGTTTGGATTTGAAATTGAAAATAGTGTTACTGTCGAATCTATTTATAGTATCTTGTTTTTACAATAAATGTAAAAACTTTAGTAACAATATCAAGCCTTATTCATTATGAATACTTCAACAAAGAAGTAAAAGTAATAAAATAATTCATTATAAAAATATAACCCATTCATTTTTGTTCCAAATTTAAAAAATGTATTCGTTATAAATTATGGGTAGCTTTACATTAAGGAATACATTACGGAAATGATATTCACAAATAAAATTCATTCTGAACTTCATTATCGTCAACTCAAAGAAGATTACTGTTATTTTTGTCTTCATAAAGCTTATACCAGTAGCCCATAGGCGTAACGAGGGGGGGGTTTTGGGGGTCGTAACCCCCCCCCATTGCTTGGAAGAAATTTAAAAAAAATGTTAAAAAACAATTGGAAAAAGTAAAAATTAGAAAGGTTATTTATTTAATTTGAAGCTAATGTAAAGGAACCTGTAGCTGACACCTCCTTACTAAATAAATTCATGAATATTATCTATTAACTTTTGAACTATTGTCTGGATTAATACAAACATTTTCAGAATATATCTTTTTTATCCATTTTTTCTTCATAATTATATTTTTGCATAGTATATATAACTGTCATTAGTTCATAGCAGCAGTATTTTTGTTCTATTTTATAATATATTGTTATTGTCTTTTCTTATTTACTGTATAATTTCTAATGTTGAGAGACAAACCATTCCTCCACACAGGCTATAGCCAAATGAGGAATACACTTAAAAAATTTATTGTACGGTATTATATGTTTTTAATATTTTTATTCAAGTGAATAAAGTATTTGAATTTGAAAAAAATTCATTCAAGTCATTTTCATGGCTAATTGCAATTGGAATAAATTTCGATACAAATTTAATTTTGATTTGATTTTAAAATCACTTGACATCTATACCAATAGCTGACACCCCTATTTTTGTCACCTCCAGTAGCTGATATATGTATCAGGTAAGGAATGAGCTAATTTGATTTCATATATATCAAATGGTAATCATACATATAAAACATAAGATATCAACAATAATTTAAAAAAAAATTCAGACATGGTCCCTAGTGGCTGACATACCATGTCAGCTACTTGTGTATGTGTTGAAAATATACTTAATACGTTGACATCCCCCCAATTAACATAAAATATGAAAATCATCCCCTAATAGGTGAACTCAGGGTATAATCAACATATATTCAAGCTCTAGCATTCTAAGCATTAGTTAATTTTAAATAATGATTATTTTGACAGTAATTTGAGATTTTCAAACACTCTTACTTCCATATTTCCTAAAGAATTCCACCTAGAAATAAAGGATTCTTGTCTGACAGCTTATACTCAAAGTATTTTTCTTCGTCAAAAATGATGCCTAGCACATGATTCAATGGTACCAGTTTATGCACAAAATACCCAATTCTCAATGGTTTGAATTTCAAAACTACCCACTATGGCCTTAATAAGAAAAAATATGAAGATGTGTCAGCTGGGCGGGGGGGGGGGGGGTCGTCAGCTTCTGGTTCCTTTACCCTACATGATTATTGTATAATATATATTATATCTATATTCTGAGATTTTTTTGATGAGAGTAAGAGTGGTTGACCGGGGGGGGGGGGGGTAAACCCCCCCCATAAGTCGACTCTAGTTACGCCACTGCGAGTAGCCTACTTTTATTCTTATATTTTCTATAACAGATTAGAGGCTACGGGATGCAGGCTAATTTGAAAAAGCTTTTTTAATAAAAAGAACAAGGCTGACCATGGGCTCTTTCTTAGAATATAAAAATGAGTAATTACTCTCTACGTACCGGTATAGAAACTTAGCTATCAGAACTAATGAAATTGATTTTTTTGGAAAAAGCAATAGATTTCTCAACGTATGTTTGATTGAACCTTTTATAATAGAGAGATAACTTGAAGGCCAAGGTAAAACTACTAGGAATTATTTCTTGCGGATTTTTTACTAATCCCAAAATTGTTTGTTCGCTGAATTTTAGTGAGATCTATTAAGCAATTTAACTATTGGCAAACCATCGATTATAATGTTATTTATCAATGGAATATCAAAGTCAATATTATTGATCATTCCTCATTCGATCCCAATCGCCAAAGTATTTCTTCACACTTTTTTATCAGTGCTATGCGAATTTTTTCAAATTTTCAGTGATAGATAAGTAGTGTTTCTGTTTATAAACTTGTTCGTTGTACTTTTATTTCAAGTACTGTGAACAAAAGAAATCTCCGAAATCAGATTTTTTTAGATTTTCTAAAAGTAAGCAGAACTCTATGAGATTTTAATTTGAAAGAATTTGTAAAATTCTTAAAAACATGTGACAGTTTAATTTGTAAGTGGGTGGGTATAGCTTTGTATAGTACGGTATAGCTTTGTATAGTACGTATAGCTTTGTATAATATAGCTCTTTAGTAAAGCTTTATATAGCATAGCTCTACTACAGCATAGCTTCACATTTCGGTGGCTCTTGTTATTGTCGGTTAGATCCTTCCATATTTGATGAATTCCAGCATAACTTTGAGATAGGAAAAGTAATTAAACTCTCATATAGCTGGTTGGAAATGAGCAGTATGTTATGGGACGAAACTTTTCGATATCAGTAGCCTGCTAGCTTAGATGAGTAAAGTTGGAGATGGAAGGCCTATTCGTTTTAGAAAACCTCATAAGGCAATGAAGTTACTTCATGCAAATAATAACTATCATTACAATCACAAAGCTGGAAAATTTCTGATAGAAAGGCATTGTGTGTACAGGATTATTTTTCTAACTTTTCTTTGATCGCTTCCTACTAGTTTGTCAGGTGTAAATTCTCAAACCCAATGAATACAATTCACCATCAGAGACTTGAAATTTCTCAAATTACTTAATAATATAGAGGAATAATACAGCAAGAAGCATTGGTTATAAAATCGTGCATCAAACAAAATATTACTAATAAAAACTGACAGAAAACAGCAAAAAACTAATAAATTATACTACTTAAAGAGTAGGCTACTTATTAAAACTTGAAAATGTCAACTATATCAAGTAAATAAGACAGTAAAGTAAGACACGCAGAATTATTGTAAAAGAAAATGTAAGATCTTTGCAAAACATGTAGAACTATTCATAACCCATCTTTTTCTAGTTCCAACCTATTGCTATTTTGTCTATTATTAGAGAAAAATAAGTTGATGAATAACCAAGCTACAGATAAATCTAAAAAAATTCTGATCCCTTCAAATTTATTTCCAACCGTATATGAAAATGAGTGGCTCATTTTTAATCCATTCTATACTTGAAGAAGAATCCATAAATAGTAATATGTCTTGAAATTTGAAAAGTATTGGGTTTGGAATAAGTCATTAAAATACTAAGTGTTAGATAAAATTGTTGTGGTCATTGTGTAATATTGTGGAGCACTTATTGTTAAGAGTACTTAATAATATGGAGTACTTATTGTTTGGAACCCTCCAAAAACTGTAGTTTCATCTTAACATCATTATAATCCACTCACTACACATGCAAATGTTTTAGAATTTTGTGGGCATCATCAGTACGAAAATAATAATTATAGTATTGAAAGAGCTGACTCTAAATGTGGAAAAGAGATGTCATTTTTCAATACATTTTTATGTAGAAAAACTGATGATTTATTTTAAAACTGATGTTAAAAATATATTGCAAACATTATCTGATCATCACCAATCCTTCAATCTAGTTTATGAGATATACTTCTATTAAGTTTTATTTGGGCATACAAACATATTCTTCATGTTATTGAATAATCTTGTGTGTTTCAAATAAAGTGAAAAATATGATATATAAAATGAAGTAGACTTGATAAGAAGTTTATGTCTTATTAAATTTTCTCACTACTTAATCTTCAAATGGGAAGTTCTTACAGTGATTTTTTGAGAGGATTTCAAATTAAATAAGAATAATACCTGTGGAATAAAACATGGCATAGTAAATATTATTGCTTACATCCTTTTGTAGGAAGGATAATACGCCTGCTTAGGTGATTGACTTTGTTGTCCATGAAATATCGTACCCTTCTTGTTTCCATCGGCTGTACTTCAAAAGTATAATTTGTTGCCATCCTTAATCCATTGATTATAATAGAATACGTATAGTAGGGTGACGACTGTATTGTCTCTTGCATTCCTGCTGAGGCATCAATCATCTAAAAATAAAATGGATAGTCTAAATAGCAGAGTTCTCATACAATTGAGTTGATTCATTATGATCAATAATTTGATGGTAAAAGTGATTCTCACACAATACTAAGAGTTGATTCATCATTACCAATAATTCAATGATCATAAATACGGCCAATAATCCAGCCAAAGCTAGGTAATAATATTGCTTATTGATTAGTACTATTAATTTGATCTTATCCCATTTTTGGATGGTATTACTACATTTTGTTGAATCAAAAAAGCAAGTACTAGTAATCAAGAAGTAAGAGTGAGATTTGAGGTGAAATTCCATATTCCATGTAATATTAATTTCTCAATTCTAAAAAAGACATTGCAATTAAGATTTACTTGAATGCTATGAAGTAATGATGACGACAGTAAATCATTCTGTAGTAGGCTTGTATGTAACACCATTGAAAATCTGAGCTCTTTATATAGTAATTGTCTACGGTCATAACTCGAATTATTTTGTATTTTTTTTTAATTACTCACTGTTCACAAGATAATTAATTTTGAATTTAAAAGGAAATTGAAAATGATGGTCATAACTGTTAATAGATGATGTCACAACCACATTTTTCATTATTTTGAGTAATTATTATCTCACAAGATAGTGTTTGAAGTAGCTGTCTATTAAACAAGCTGACAAATATACTGAAACAAGATTTATTAATTTCGAATTCCTCAAAGTGCTATTATAATTTATACTAAAGACTTCCGCAATGGCGGATTTTGATAAGAGCATTGAATAGCTGATGGAAATCGATGAATGCTACTGTTCAAAAATATAGGTCACCACCGGGAATCGAACCAAGGATTTCCTAATTCTCGGTCAGGCAAATTAACCACTAGACTATAGTGACCCCTTTGCATAGCAGCACTCATTTAAAACTTGGCCATATCAGCTCGTATCGTATTAAAATCACTTTGAGGAATTCGAAATTAATACATTCTGTTTCTGTATATTTTGTCAGTTTGATAAATTGTCAGTTACTTTAAACTAACTTGTGAGATTCCCGACAGCGCCCGACCGGCAATTGGGAGGTCCATGGTTCGATTCCCGGTGGTGACTGATATTTTTGTACAATATAGCATTCATCGATTTCCATCAGCTATTCAATGCGGTTGTCAATATCTGTCATTGTGGAAGTCTTCCGTATAAACTAATATCACTTTGTGGAATTCGAAATTAATAAATTATCTATTAAAAAATATTATACAAACGTGGCTGTGACAACATCCAGTCTTATTTATTATGAACATAAATATAGCACATCACCAATACAAAAAGTCATAAATAACTCTAACACTAGCTTGATCAATATTATTGATAATTTGGTGTAATAATGTGGTTAAAAGAGTTTTTTTTATAGAATATCACTCTTCAATACCTTAGTTCGACACCTGTTAGGACCCCAAGCCTGTAGCTCACAATAACGAACTTGGAAGCCATTGAGCGTTGGAACATGCTTTGGATACTGCCACCGTAGAGTTACAAATCGGTAGTCTGGTTCACCGCTTAAATGATATACTTCTGGAACATAAAAACAAAAGAGTGGCATGAAAGTATTATAACTGAGTATAGTAGATTCCTCTAATACCAAATGTTATTTATAACAAATTTAATAAAATGCCATAACCAAAATGAGTTTCCTTTGAAACTATTTTATTCACATTTTATTGATTGATCATCTCAACATTTGCCTGGTGTGTCAGAACTTTGAAAGGTACATAGCTTGGATGCTGGTAAGTGTTGAAGGCTAATTTATATATTGGAGGAAATAACCCTTAATATATCCCACGGTAAGTAGAAGAAGATACTTGTGATACAAGTGTTGAAGAAGATCTTCTTCTACTTACCGTGATATATCCACACCTTTTTACGACAAAAATACTGTACTTCTAAAACGACTGCTACCAATTATTGTCCGAATAAAACGATATTAAAAAGTGTTCAATAGAAAAGAATATACTTGGTAAGCTTTGAACAACTATAATATTAATTCTGGGTATAATATATGAAGAGTTTAAGAACTATATGGCTGTGAAACTTGGACAATTTATTGGAAAAGTAGAAAAGAGGATATTATAGGCTTTATTATGTGGTGCTACCAGAGAATGGAAAAAATCAGCTGTCGGGATAAGATCACAAACGAGGATGTCCTCAGAGGAGTGCAAGAAAATAGTAATTTTTGGTAAAATATACAGAAAAGAAGAATAACCTCCATACTCCATAGTTCACATTTTGAAGCATAACAATTGAATATCATTAAGAGAATATTGAAAGGAATCATTAAAGGAAAAACTCGCCGAGGACGACCTAGGTTACATTCAACAAATAATAAGAGACATTGGGTGCCAAACCTATGCGGATTTGAAGAGGAAAGCTGACCGAAGGACGGAGTGGCGTGCTGTTGCCAACCAACCTTCGGGTTGATAACCAAAGAAGAATATCCTCAAAATATTAAAAAATATATAGAATAATTTTTCTTAACTTTCTTTATTTGTTTATAGCACTAAGTTGTGTATGTTTAAAACATCAAGATGTTTCCCAGCTATTTGTAATAATTATTGAAAAATCACATGTCGGTCTTCAAGAAAAATATTTTGCCATGCGTCAAAACGACACTCTTGTTCTTTGTGACATGATGATCAAATTGGCCATATTATAGTCATAGTCTGACTTATCTGATCTGTAGATTTTCAAAATCTACACACTATACTATTTTTCCCAGAAATTACCAATTGTTTCTATGATCCGACCTTCAGGATCAGGTTTACAAAGAACAGTATTGGTTTGCAATAACGATGAGCTTTCCTAATATAGTAATTTATGCAACGATTATATTATGACCTTGTACCTTTAAGGTACAAGTGGGATGCACTATTATGCACTGAATTCTATCTCACAAGTAAGTTAGAAGCCAAACATACACGCATCTACAACTACCACTTACTGACTTACAAGTAGCTTACTTTTAATTTTACTTTGTCAACCACTTGACTAACAAAACCTAGAATGCTTGCTTGTCACCGATCGGTTGTAGGTTTGAAAATCTAATTGAATCTTAATTTGATTTCAAAACATTTGAATCAGCTGATGTGACAATCGCATAATATTCATTTCGATATTGTATTGAACAAAAATCTAATTTCTGATTAGTCTAGAGCCCATGGCGAAAAATTACTCCTGTTGTATAATAGCTTCTTTATGCGACTGTTTTGGACACGCATGAATAAAGTACGCTGCTTTGACATGACTTTCTAACCTCCAATCCCTAATATTTTCTCTGTAACATAGTTGAATATTATTGATTCATTCAGCTAAAACAATTTATTGCTTTTTTATCAGTTTCATTACAGCTCTGTGAATCAATAATAATTAATATAATATTTATTGAATAAAATTTTTTTTGAGACTGAAGCCCACATAGGTCTGAGACCTCTGCGTGGGTAATGAGTTGGATGATGGAGATTGATGAGCTGGACCTACAGTTTTAGGTGCGTTCCGAACCAACGGGATGTGATTTCACAGCAGAGATCAGTGTCTTTTTTAATGGCCAATCTAATCGGTCACCCTTACAATGAGTGCCCAGGAGAACGCAGCTTATCTCTATTTGACTGAACAGATACATGCTACGGCTCACGGCTATCACTTCCCCAAATAAAACACTTCTATCAACTCTATCAAAACATTCAATTTATTGGGAAAAATATAGAAATTACTGCAGGTGTTAGGTACTGTTGTGAACCAGCTTTTTCCTGAACACTTCACTCACATCTTTGAAAACCATGAAGTTTCATTTCATATTACTGTGCGATTACGGTCAAGGTGTTCTATGAAATGCACGTGCCTCCTTCCCTCCGTCCTCAGCTACGATCCGTTATCAGCTACTGAATCATCGGTCTTTTGATCGTGTGTGGTGTGAACGATGATTCGAATGCCACAGTTTTGGTGGAGAAATTCTCCCACGCTGTCAATAAAGTCGTCAAATGGAGAATTGTTCGGTTTTTCTCGATTCACTTTGAGCGTGGCAAGCGCAGAGTGAATATTCGACACGATGGCCGACTACTGTCTACTGATAGCCTACTGATGATAGCGGTGCATCACGGCTGAGGCTGAGGATGACATGGCGCTCTCGTATCGGCCTGATTCAATCAGCACACACATCTCGCTCCCGTTCCAGTAGGCCTAAAACTTTCTTTTCGCTCCTCAGTTTCCATGAACTTCTTCTTCTACTACTTCTTCTCCATCTACTCTTTCCTCTTCCTCCTCCTCTTCCTCCTCCTCCTCCTCCTCCTACTCCTCCTCCTCCTCCTCCTCCTCCACCTCCTCCTCCCTCTGCTACTTTTTCTTCTTATTGTCCTCTTTTTTATTCTTCTTCTTAATCAGCGTCTTTTTTTACAGATTCTTTCAAAAAAATCTACCGTGGAATTGTGTTAACTGTTCATTTTTCTCGAGCAAAATGATACTGTGTTTGGCTTTCCAAACCGATACAGTTGCAATATCATTATAGGTTTGTGGAATATAGTATCTACGGAAGTCACGAACGGTATTCATCGATTGGATTAGCTGAGTAATAATATTGGGAAAAAATTCTAAATTAGGCCTATAGCGGTGTAGGATGGATAGTCTACTCGCGGAAAATTTTTTTTGTGCTTGATTAAACGCCTTCGGGTGAGGTCCGAATTCGGAGACCCCCTTTCTTTAATACTTCCCTGCCTATCTAAGAAATCCAATGTAAATACTCATTCAGGTAGGTAGAACATGGCAAACTCGTCACACAGCCTGCATTACTAAATATGCCTCTTTATTGCATCATTGTATTTCTCTAGGCTCTAATCTATAGTCTAATAAGGAGACGATTCCTCTGTTTGAGAAGAGTAGACTGCAAACGAGACATATTTGATATTGATGGCAATATGAATATAGGAATATAGGAAAGAGTCTACGTAGGCAACAGTGGCCTGTGCGTAGATAGACGCTATATAGACGCTGTTCTCACACATTGTTGGATGACAAGTGAAATTACAGCGGATCATTGCCAATTGCAAATCAGAAGTGGAGACATTAATTAATTAATTAATTCAGTACTCTACTGAGGTTTAGTTAGTTCACTCAAGAGATTAGCCTTTCGCCTATTTGACATGATGAAAGGGAGTTGGGAATCAAATTGGGCCGTCAACGTCAACCCGATCCTACAGCCCAACCTGATTAGCCTACATGGACGTTTGAAATCTGATATCACAGTGCCTTAAACTACGTCGTATGAAAGCTGTAAACTCGCTAAATTACATTTTTAATCTCTGGAGTGTTTACGTTTTCAGAAGTCTATGCGTATTCACACCCATGGAGTATGGAAATCGATTATACGATTGTAAGTAGGCGTTTAGGATGCTTTACTTACGTCAAAAAACAGGCGTAATCCTATGGAGGAGAATCCTATGTTTGTTTATATTTCCTCGATATGTACCAACTACACTGAAATAACCATTTTTGTCACTTTTGAAGAGCAAGGAGCTTCTTTTGCACGGCATCCTCTCCGAAAAAATCCATATCACTAAAAGCGTGAGTAACCTGCTCTCTTTCCTAAATCATAAGGTACAATACTATTTCTGTTCTGTACATGGAGCATGATTTGATAAAGATTGCACGTTTCTCCTTTTTGAGGTCTCTGCCTAAACTATTCGAACTTAGTTTAAAAGGTTGTTTTTGTGATCAGATAGAATCAGTATACATATACAGTATTATTTTATCAGCAGGTCAAGTTTAAACATAACCGCAAATTTTCTTGTGAATTTGCACTGATCAGTTTCTGAAGTTTGAACTTTGAGCATTTTTTTACTCCTGAAAACTTTTGTTGTTTAAAGTAGATCCTGAGCCACTCTTAGCTTCATATTAGAAAAAAGAAAAGGAATAGAAAAATTACCCTATACAATCACTAATAATGATTTTCCATTTCTTTTGGTGTAATGTAGGCTACTCATCAATAATTGAGAAATAAGAATATTTGAATTTTTTATACGTCGTTCAAAGCCCACCAGTTCCTGTTTTGAAAGTATTCCTTATTTACTTAGTATCACACGCTATCACCGTGACCAAAACTGGTCAAAATAGCTTGATCTTAACCATCCTATCCTTTTTGCAACGGGTAAACACAAAATCCATCATGCACCAAGACTAGTACTGAATCATTCATTAACAAGTTACCTATACTGGTATCGTATTTCCACTTCACAAATGATCTAACTTAACAAAACTTTAATGAACACCGTGCACGCATTGACCTGAAAGATAATCTTAGAGATAGTTTGAAATTCTAGGAGCATCGGGGGTAGTGTTGTAACTATGCATCATGTTGTATGCTGACTTGTTACTTTGAGCTTACTTGCACACAATTTGAGTAGCCTACTATAACATAATTTTCTCATTCACTCTCAAATAATCGAAATTAATTTCAAAGTGAGTGAACTGAGAGGGAAAATAATCTGCAGCTCTCAACACCCTGTCGAACTCCTGCGATAAGGCTGATTGAACATTAATATGTAGCCGATGCTCTATCCAGCTCTCATAACAACAGTTTGTCCTTTTCTGTTCAAGTGGACTGTGTCACAGTTGACGCTCACCGTCTGCTTATTCCTAGGAACACTATAATAACAGATTTGTATTTTTTAACCGCTTAATGAACCAACTTAATGTCTGAAGTACACTTTTAAGTCGTGCATAACTCAGGGGTTCCCACAGGGGGGGGGCTATGACGCAGACTGCGTCATTGAAATTCTTGGAGGGGGAGTTCCAAAAAACGTTTGGGGGGGGGGGAAAGTTGATTGAAACCGTGTTTAACGTGACGACATTCAAAAATATATTACGAAGTCACCAGATAGAATGCCAATTATTAATGACAATAGATTCTTAATTATTATTATACTATTGAATATGAATTAGCTAAAATAGTAATGTTTAGGATTTGTGCAGGAAGTTATTATTCAAGCTTAGCGAGACGGGAGAGCTAAGAGGGAGTGGCACGGTATGGTTCACATTCTTATTTAGCTATTTTGCAATTAAGTTTATTGAGCAGAAGTTCATATATTCATTTCTTTTTTTTTATCTATACAAAAAGATGCTAGCATTTAGAGAATATCAAGAAATATACATACATTTTGTATATTATCGACTGGGTTTGAATTTTTTCAATACCTATAGAAATCTTCTTTTAGTCTTAGAAAGAATACGTGGGGCTTATTTTTTCACATTTTTTGGGGGAAGGCCTAAATAATAGGGTGGGTTGGTGCTAAATTAAGGGGGATGGGGTGTGCACCCCTTCATAACTTGAGATAAAGCTCTAATAGACAATAAGAGTAATGGCTAATGGCACCTTTGGTAAATATGGAATAATTCAACGATTAAAGAGTGGGTTTATAGGTTTAGTGGGTTTAAAATAGTTCCGATTTCAAATCCTATTTACCAGTTAAATATGTCAAATCAATGTCTGAAATGCACTTTTCAGGTCTTAAGCTCCTTGAGACAAAGCTAATTGGCAATAGAATAATAGCTAATGACACCGCTTTGAATGTGTAGGATGAATTATTGTTTCTGATTAGATAGTTGGTTTTGTAGATTAGGTTTATAGTAATAGAAAAATTACAATTGTTATAAAAATTGTTAATTTTAAATTTATATTTATTTACTGTTAATATTTTTATAACTGAAAGTTTTTGTTCATTTTCATTTAAAATAATTTATTTTTCTATTACTTATTTATTTTTAAATAAAATAGTTTTATCTATTTGTAAAAATTGAATTAAAATACAAGTTAGCAAAATTATAATTATAAATTTGTAATTACTACAACAGATAGTCAATGTTATTGAAATTAAAGCAAGAAACGTATTGGAGAAAAATCACCTGTATTGAAAGAAAATGATTTTCGTTCTAGATGTCATTGCTTGAAGTTATTGAAGGGAAGGCATAATACAGGGTTGGTGAATGACGTTTATGGAAAAGCAGATATATTACTACAAATCTATAAACCTTCCACGTGATCGATGCAAAAGCACTAATTAATCCCACACTGAACATCGCGATCACCCTGACAAGGCGCTCAGAAAGCGGCCAACAACACTTATTTTAATTGCTGATGATTCCTACATGAGTCTAAGACTTGTGCGTCGGTAAATGAAGTGAATGATTACACATAGATGCCAGACGGAGGAACGGGATTCGAACCCACAACCGACAGCAAGCTGAAGTTTCGACGCCCCAACCAAAAGCGCTAAGCGGCCCGCCCCAATATTCTATTGAATTGATCTGCTAAATGTAAATATTAGTGATATTCAGCTGCTTTTTGTTCGGCTTTTTCATCTTCTATTTACTTATTTCTTCTAAAGTGAGACTATTCCATTGATTCCCAGAATTTTTTGGACTGTCCTTTCGCCTTTCTCCTTACTAACGTGGAAGTCTGAGGTTTATGTGGGAATCATCAAAATAAAAAAATTGAATGGTTAGCTCAGTAATCAAATCGAGGGTACATGCTATTCGCAAGCTGTTCTTTCATTAAGTTTCAAAGGAATCATTTTGTTTTTAAATGATAAGATACAATGGTAGACTATTGTAATCATGATAATTTATTGTATTCATTAACATTTTTAGAAAATTCTTGTCTTTAATTCAAAGGTTCATTGCAAGGCTCATTTGCGAGCACAAGTGAGCGTAGGGTTTAATTGAATTACATGACTCACAATAATTGAAGGAAAACTGTAAAGCAACTTTGTTAAAAGTGCTTTGTTGAGTGCTGGAGCGAAGCTGGCAACAGTTCGGAAGAGAATAACGAACTTTGATTAAAAAGTTCCTATTCCCCCACTCTCGGGTCTGAACGGTTAAAGTTATAAGTTGGATGGGTGGACATTTAAGTTGAGTGAAGTGATCTGAGTCAGTTGAAGGCATTGATTAGGCTACGTGTTATTTCTAAAGAGGTTGCAATCTTTTCGAATTACAAATGATAATTGGTGGGAGTTTCTTTGGTATTCGAAAAAGACGATCAACTCTGAAAATTTGTCTTATAAGACAAAATAGACTGAGCCAGAAGAACATAAGTCCTCCAGAGGAATTGATACTTGCCACTTGATTTTAGCCTGAGTTAGTTAGATGCCATAAGTTGGCATCTACAAAAACTGCAGCACAAATTTTTGGACTCCTGGATTCATTCCGAGATTTTAAAAAAAGTACGAGAATTCCTAGTTTCTGAGTTTGCTGATGTTATTAATATTAAAGCTTGATATTTGTAATTTCCGCATTCCAATTAATAATTGTGCGGTCAGCAGAGATGACTAGCCTATAATATTGTTACGGAACTCAAACGAATAGGAAAACGTCCTTCAAGCGCCTGCATTGTGTCAACAGTCACCTTCGCAATTCTGCTGCCTACGTAAATAGTTGAGGCGCTTGTTCTATCTCTCTCCTTGTCTCGATGCTCTCTTTTACTCTTACTTTTCAAATGTGCTTCTAGAATTTTCGAGGGTATTCCAGATGACAGCTTATCTGTTTTGACAACATTGTATCAATAGAAAGGTCTGGAATAGAACCCTCTGGAACAATACAAACTTAACAAAGGGCTGTGCTGTCAGCAGTCAGTCAGTATTTATTTGGATCTCCTGATAACAAGTTCGTATGTGATGACTCTTTTCGTGGCATTACAACACAGTGCTATACACATTACAATTGTGATTCGGCGTTTTAAGTGTGATAATAACCGTGACAATAATTGTGACAAGATTGTAAGAGATTATCAAATTTCTTTTGGACTAATGTCGTTAAGTGCTTAGTTTATTATTGAGTTATTGAACAGTTTAGTCTATTAGACGTTTCTTATTAAATTATTGGACATTTTTATTGAACAGTTTATTGGACACTTATTATTGAATTAAATAATTCGATAAAAGTTATTGAACTGTTGTTTCTCTTATTGATTTCCGTGGGTGATAATTACTTATTAGTGTATGTTGTGAGTTAATTGTGTAAATAAAGTTTGAGTATTACTTTCAAGTGTTTCCAGCATTATTTAAGTGTTAGAGCCGTAACAATATTGTATTATGATTAGCTCTAGTCGAGTCTCGAAAGGTCACTACACGTGTCACTCGCAGACTTGCAGAAAATTACTCGGGACTGAGTGATGGCTATATTCATCAAACTGTGTATAAATTAAACCCGATGAAGAACTTTAATAAATCAGCGCTGTTTGTTGGCATGAGCGAACACTGTATTCTGTTATTTCATTAACTTATTCGTTGTTCATCCATACTTGAAATAATATTGATCCCAATTGGCCGGTATTCTATAATAATGAATTATTTATTGTTGATCCATCATCTTGTTTCCACTGAACGTAATCTGGAAAGTTCTTTTTAGATTGAATTTAAATTAAATTGACAAGTCATTGAAACTGAATTATTTTCAATTACAGCAGCAAAGCTAGCTATTCAAATCACATAACAATTGGATTGTCATGGTTTTAAATGATTAAAAATATTAGAGTGCTGATTGAGTAAGAAAAATACAGGAATTAAGTGAAAATTTCCACTCTCTTTCAGGAGGTTTGATCAATCTGAAATCTTGAACTTGTAGCAATTTGTAGCCTACTTTTTAGGCAAAACGCTTAAAATTTTGAATAGACTACGAGAAGAATAGTTTTACTATTACTTAATCATAAAGTAATCTATCCATTCTCATAATTTTTTTCTGTATGGATATAACAGGAGTTGTATAGATTCTGCTTGGCAGTGACGTTGCCAAGATTTCGAAATGGGGGGGGGGGGGAGGGGCCGGGGGTACTTCCCCGGAAATTTAAAAAAAAAGAGGCCCTGGAACGGTCTTTTTTAGCTCTCCTGGCATTGAAAATTAACACCGTGCTTTGTCTTGGTATGTCCAGGCGTCTTTCTAATATGTTTAGTTAATTGAAAGAAAAATTTAAAGCTTTTGGTGGATATTTTGTCTCATTACTAAGTGTCTATCTGCTTACAGTTAATTGCTGTAAAAAGATGGTAATGTTATAACTTATTAATCTAAGTACCGTAGTGTAGAATTCATAGGCTTTAGAGCGGCGTTGCCAAACTTCACCGATATAGCGTTGCCAGGTTGAGCACTTTCAAATAAAACCATAGATAAGTTGGTATATTTTATATAAATATGAATCTGAATAACCGATGACTAACTTGTAATTTTAATAATAAGAAATAAGGAACAATAAAGTTATATAATTTTACGTTTAATTTAATGGAAAATTATATAAAATATAGGACCGGAAGGGTGGGTCCGGACCCCCCGGACCCCCCCCCCCCCCCCCGGGGTACGTCACTGTGCTTGGTCTAATATTGTGGAGTTTGATTTTTTAGAATGCTGAATTATTAGTAGGCTACCCAATTGGATTTCAATTGGAAATAAGCAAAAGAGTGCTGAGTACGTGAATTTGGCTTAATCAAAAATTAAAGGAGCTTCTAATCCATTTATTACAATAACTGCATTTTTGGTGAGATTATAACCTAGAAAGTTCAAACTCGAGAATCATGGATTCTATTATTATCATACAGAACCAGGTGGTTTGATGAAGCTTACAAAAATCCAAAAAGTCGATACGTTTTTCTATTATCAGAGAGGGACAAAGACCTCGAATGAAATGAATTATCATGTTCTGGTCAATCAAAAAGGTGAACAACGGCTGGAATATCCGGAAAAATTAAACGCAACTTGACTTGTGCGATGGCTATAAGTCATTACTGAGGATACCTGCGCAGCAAAATTTCAAATAAAAAGTCAGTGGTAGTTGAAAGTGATAATAAATCAGTGCTATTTTAGGTCTTACAACAAACGTTCAAAGACTGAACATAAATGACGGTATGCCTTTCAGTGAATATCAGAAGTAAAGGGAAAAGCTAGTTCCCTGTAGATCAAGATATCCACGTATCCTTGTCACATCATTCATTCCCTGTTTCTTCACCACTATGCTGTAAATTTTCCGAACGTGTCGCATACTTCTTTGTACTGTCAGCATTTCGCTCGTTTTTTGCAGACCTGCTGCTGCAAGTTATTAAATAATACACGTTTCTTTATACTGGTCAATCGGAGTTTACAGGGTTCAAGCTTGTTTTGCAAATGATGCTTGCATCTATTGAACTAATGAACTTGGAAGAAAACCCTGAAATGCGTGGGCCGTGTAATCCAACCGATCACAACAGAACTAAAATAGTACTGTAGCAAATAGTATGAAGCATTATTGGAAGACTTTCGACTTTCAATATACATATTCGAACTGTCGCAAATAAGTCTGGTTGAAGAAGCAGAATCGGCTATTTTCTTTTTTTTATTCAGAACCTATAACCTACAGGTTTTCTAGTGAATTACGTGGACAGTATTCACAAAAACAATTTTGACAAGTTTTGAATTTTTATAATTTCTAAATTCAGTAGTTTCAATATTCTGAATGAATGGAACATTATCACAAAGAATATAAATTGTAAATATTTCTAAATAGAGAATATTTTTCGATCTTACAATAAATTGGATTTCTAATGTTGAGTTTAATTATATACAGGTAAATTGATATTTTCCTTGGAAGAAATTCTCTCTCCTTGCTGCAAGAATTTTTTTTTTCATCTTGGAGCTTCATTATCTGGTATAGTACTGTTTGTTATTGGATGTTTTCAGTTTTTTTGCGAAATTTTTTTCTTGTGTATCGCTTTATTGGCAGATGCATTCAATTTAATAACCGTAAAATATTGGTGAAGATCTAGATCAACTAATATAAATTCAGTTGTTGCTAATCGCATGAATCCGCAATGACTAAGGGCATTCTCATTGACAAATAACACCGCTATGTTCCGTTATACAGTAGTAAATCATCTAGTACCGTCCAAAATGTGTTCCCGCTAAATATATGTGTTAATTCCATCATAGAAACGGTCCATCAACATCCGACCTGTAATAATAAGCTTGTATCCGTTTCCTGGCCCATAAACTGTGTAGGCTATTAGAATTTTTTCACGAAAAGTGCTTGATTTCTTGGACGCTCACGAGAACTTTAAGGTATAATAATAGATTAAATTATAAGTTGTATTGGTAATACCCAGTAAGGAATATGAATTTGAAATTACTTTACTGTAATTATATTATTACTTTACTGTAATTACTTTACACGATACTTTTACACCAATTTCTATAACTGCATCCAAAATTGAGTTTATTCGTGAATAGGATAAAGAATCATCAATATTGGAATGATTATATTCATGTTGACATTTAATTTAAATAATTTCAAATGTATATTATGCTGTATCGATATTCTTATATTGCATTATCAATATTGTTATGGGTTCTATGTCTAAAATAACACTGGCAACACTTAAATTTATCACTTGCACTTTATTAACACAAATAATCTACAACTCACACTGTTCAGTAATTTCTTACAGAAAAATAAGCAATTAAAAACAGATAAAACGATGTTGTTCAACTAATAAAGAGATATCAATAAACTGTACAAAAATCAATCACTAAATGTCAAAAGGCTGATCTAATATTAAATAATAACTGTACGATAAACTGTCCAATAATATTCAAAAAGATATGATGAGGAAGAACAATTAACTTATGTAGCACAAGTCCGTAATACAGGTAAAAGAATTATCACTATAGAACTGTCAAAAGAATTATCACTACTGACAACCAAAGTTCATTAGATGGTTTGTAATAGCACCAACGGGATTGCACTGTCTGTATTAATGGGAACTGCCACTTATCAATGTAGAACAACAACTGAACTACTTGTTTATCAAGACGAATCTCAAACAAGACTGAACTAATTTACACAAGTCTCCCTCTATTTATATAATTTTCCATAATTGAGATATCTCTCGATTTTTCTGTCTACTTCTACCGATTTCTAAAATAAACAATGAAAGACCTTCATGCCTTCCACAATATTCGATAATATTCCATTAATATCTAATCAAACAACTAGAACATTCTGCAAAGGTCCAAGTAAACACCATAAAAGTGTCAAAAGCAGAGTAATTAATTGCTTAGAAGTAAAAATTTACATAGCAGATAACACTGAGAACCACTTTTTCTTCTTTCTGTTTCCAATTCTCACTACACTACCCCCACTTTAAGAGATTGTTCTGTCCCAGAACAAAAGCACTTATGTTAATTTGGATCTGCTCTGGTTACTGGCTGGCTCCTCATTGGTCTTCCAAGGGTTGTAGATGCAGATGGTAATCTGGACACCAGTGGATTTGATCACCTCCTCCAGCATTGGCTTCACAATCGTCCAATCCAGGCCATCATATCCACTTCCAAGCCATGGTATGCCAAGTTTCCAAACTCCTAGTTGCTGCATTCTGTCCCTCTGCTGTACCAAGCAAGTCCACAATATGTCATATGATGCCTTCATCTCAGGCTTTCCCTTAGTCACCAGGTAGAATAGATGTTGACCATGCCACTGCAGATGAACAACATTTCCTTCCTTGGGTCCTTGTTGTTCCAGGTCTCCAAGACCACCAAACTTCTTCCTGAAGACTGTAGCAATGCCTCGAGATTCCACTAAGTTGCTGGTGACACAATGCGCCAGGGCATACTCCTTGGGCAGGGTGAACAGATCCCTTTCACTTGTCTGGATCATTTTCCTAACTGTTGTTGAACTGCAATCATCAGTAGACTTCTCTGGGGACAGAGTATGCTGAACCTGGGCTGCTTGTTTTTCCTTTGCCTTCTTACTGCCACCTTGGTCTGCTGTGATGATGTGCTTTTCCTTACTCTTCCTGTTCCTGTTTGCTTCCTTAGCACTGTTGACATTTCCTTGCCAGGTTGGTTGTCCTTGTGTTGATTGCTTCTGGGACCTCACATGTTTCTGGCCAGGATCTTCCTTCTGTTTTTTTCCAAACTGGCTTCTCCCATTCAACCCAGAGATCACTGTAGTCCTCCTCAGCAAACCCTCCTGGGACTTCTCTGCATTGGACTCCATTGCGAAACTGTCCACATTCCTGTCACTGTTTCCAGATTGATAGATGGTTTTATCTGTACTCTTCCTCCTGGTCGGCCTTTTCTTCTCACAAGTGCAGCATTGAACCTCCTTCTTGGCAACTCCCAACTGTTCCAGAACTAATTCCACAACCTTCTGAATGGTGCTTGCTCCAATACTCTCAGCTCCCATAGCCCTCATCACAGAGCCTCCTGGCACTGACTGCAAAACAGCTTCGAACTCCAATGCTTGGGCAAGAGCATCTCTCAGTGTCTTTGGTCTGGCTAATTTAACTGAAAGCTGGGTTTGTGTTGTCCTCAATCCACTAAGGAACCTTAGTGGAGCCTTTGTTGTGGACAACTGTCATGGAACTCAGCTGCTGACTCAAACAGTGTTTGGTAGTCCTCTAAAGGTGTTTTTCCATCATATGTTGGCAGTCCAGTGTGCTGAGGTATAACTACTGACTGTTTCTGGAGATCTTCCTCCTTTGCATCCATCATTGACTTTTCTGAGATGACTATTTCAGGAAAATTTGAAGTTTTACTTACTTCTTGGTTGTTGCTTGAAGTTCCAGCACCACACTCCAGCTGCTTAAGTCGATTTTCTATTGCTTTAAAATCTTCCTTCATAGTTCCCAAGTCTTCCTGGAGTCGATCTTGCATGGTTTTCAAGTCTTCCTTCACTTTAGTGACTTCTTGATTCATAAAATCAGCAAGATTTTTCACCTTTTCTTCCATGGCTTCTTGTAATTCATTTTTCATAGATGAAATATTTTCCTGAAGCTTACCTTTCATAGATGTCATATTTTCCTGTAGTTTGCCTTCCAAAGATGAAATATTTTCCTGCATATCCTGAATATTTCCTTGTATTTCACCCTTCATGGATGTGAAGTTCTCCTGTAGTTTACCCTCCATGGATGTTGAATTTTCCTGTAACTTGCCCTCCATGGATGTTAAATTTTCCTGTAGCTTGCCCTCCATGGATGAAATTAATTTTGTATCTGGAGTCTCAAAGAGGTAAAACCTATTTATAACTATTATTGCTTCAAATTTTTACAGATTTATTACTTTCTTTTTCCTCTCTCAAACATCTTTTATTCCTTAATCCAATTCATAACTAATTCAACTCAATTTTCTTTTTTTTATACTTTCACAACAAAACATTTATTCTTGATCACAACAGAGGAAATTTTCTGACAGAAGCGCTCAATTTCCATGATTTTCACACAAAATCATAAATTATTCATTATTCCGCTTTTGGAAAAACAAAATATGAAAATCGGATGACTTGTGAATGACAGTTTGAGAGGAATATGTTAATGAATCGAACGTAGTAGCACAGAAAATAGATTCAACCCCATATATTTTCTGTGGTAGTAGAGATTGCTTGAAATACACCGATAACTTGTAGCCTTCTGCTCACAATATGAAGAGTTGAAAAGTGTGACAAGTGATGCAATGTAATCCCAAACAGTTGTCAGCAAAATTTTCTTAGAAACATCAGTGAGATGATACCAGCTCTGTAACAGCTTCAAGTCATTCTTTTCTCAGACATTTACATACAATGAACAAACATAGTAACATAGTGCGCGATGCAATGCAATCGGGTAACAGTACACAATGGAACAGTTGTTCTTCAAAGCTCAGAGTACAATGATACAGTAATGTTACAGCTATTTTTTATATTGGGTGCATACGGTAGCCTCTGAGAAAAAATCCTATTACCTGTTGGATGAAATATAAATACCATTATTTTTGTGATTAGTGTGTTTAACCGTTGGTGTTGTAAAAAAACAGTACACGAATAGAGGAATAGAGAAGAGGTCTTATAATAGAATCTTCCGTTATGGTCTAGTCTAGATTAGAATGAGTTGCGTTTTCATGAGAAGGAAATATTTTTCTACTTTGAAACTTTTTATGAAATTCAATATTTTGACTATACACCACTTGTTTTCCATATAGAAATAATTTAGTGCTAGATCTTTAAAAAATGTTTGGAAGGGTTATTGTAATAAAGCTAATAACTTAATTTTCCAAACTTCAAGGACTTCTTTTTTGTTCCAAATAATTCGGAATAATTTACCTCTAGCACTAAGCTATCATCAAAAATCAAAATAATAGATGCCATCAAAATCAAACTACTATAATGGAAACTATTTACAAAGTAAAACTTTTAAATATATATTTTTATTCTACTCTTTTTATTTTTATACAAAAGTTTAATTTAGACTAGCCTCTGGTTAAATTAAAAAAACTGTGATTAACCTACTCTATAAAACCTGATATAAAACAAAAGTTATGAAACAAATTGTACATGTGGAGAAACTCAAAATTGTTTTTTTTTTATTGCTTCATGTAGACAAAATATCCTAACCATTGGGAATTGGTAACTTATGAATAAATCTTTTACTATAACTATATGTAACAATGACAAATATAGCAACGTTTTGCTGCATGTGTAAACGCAGCTTTACTGGCGAATCTAATCTGATGAGCTATGATGAGATTGGCTAGCTACATCCCAACAACAACCCCTCCCCCCTCCCACTTGGAGTTGTGAATGCCACGGTATCTGGAGAAAATTGAAATTCATGCCCTGCATCTGCCTCATGCTTTTGTATTACAGTGATGAATTTCTCACTTGTGGGTTGAAAGCAGTATTTACATTAGTTAGTAAATTGCTGTGCGTGATTGTTTCGTGGAGTAGCCTTCTCTTGTCATAAATTTAGTAGGGAATCTTTCAACTCACATTACTCCAATCGCGCCATAACAAAATCTCAGATTCGAACAAAATCTGAGACATTTTCTATTTTATCTCCCATTATTCTCTTCCCTATCAGCGTACCCCCATATAATATCAATTACAGTATTAATAATATTTGTTTATTGTGACAAAATTACAATGAATGTGAAGGAGTAACAGACTCAAGTCCAAAACTGCTCTTTTCACAAATTTTGAATACGATACATTCTCCAAAACATTGAGGTTAACACAGACTAAAAATTTAGATTTGCTCGAAAAACTTGACTTGAAAAATAACAATATGATTCTTTTTTACTTAACCACAATTTATTTAAAAGTTCACTCGAAACGAAACACTAAAAACAGTTGAAAACTAAACTCTTATTATTTAATTCTGTATGGTTATGTCAAATTCGAATGCTTCGTCTATGGTTGTCAGATGAAATGATGAAGAATATTAATTTTTTCATTTATCTGGGACAACTCATGCATGAAGTATAACAATATCATAAGAGGAAAATCGCAACTATTCATTCTGACTATTCTTCTCTTTAATTTTACCGGCAACAATTCAAGATGGAGAATATTGTGATGAAAAGTTAACCACAATTTATTGTGAGTAGTGAAAGGCTCACTCATCTATAAAGAAGTGCAGCTATGAATTATTGTGAGGTCTGAGTATGACAAACAAGGTTGATGCTTTTACTAGCTGCAGACAGGTGGTCGGCGGCGGACAATTAGTACAGCAGTGACAGCTCCATCGGCGAGCGCGAGCAATCAGAGCGAGGTCGTGGACGACTTTCCGACTTCCAGCAGATCAGAGTGCCGGAAAAATAATAATTGTTTTAAACGGCTGGAATGGACCCGTTACAGAAGAAAGCCATTTCATCCTTCACTTTTTTCTCTCATACTTATGCACTTTCCCCTTTCCTCAGTTAAACGCCCTCGTTTCAGTGCAATTACCTACCTATGCTCAAAACAATAACGCTTCCTTTTGTTCTTAGCTTTCCTGAACTAATTTTTGTTCATGAGACAATGATTGGATTGGGAGACTTGTGCCAATAATAAATTGATTTAAATGAAGCACAAGCATTATTTTTCTTTATATTAGCAAACACAATTTATAGCTCCTAATAACAAAAAGAACTTGGTAATTCTTATTTTTTTTCTTATATTTCTTCCAATAATTTTCTTCATATTATCAATCACGATAGTTCTTAGCAATTCATAGGAAGAAAGCAGGCACAAATTGTAGGATTTGAATAGTAGGCTATAGATATTGTAAATTGAATTAATTAGTTATTATAGCTGATTATTGCGGATTGCGGACATTGAAAGTGATCAATAGCAACACTTAAATCGATAAATTGCATTATAAAAAAGATTTTGCTGGTGTAAAATTGATTTTTGGTGAGGCGCTTAAAACCACTATAAGTAACTGTATTATTAAGGAGCAATTTCTGTTATTAATTATTTGATAATGGTAATATCATCTGATCACTCCATCATAAATTTAATTGTGAATTGCATTGCTTGAGAACAACATTCTTAATTCAAATTCTAAACACATTCTACTCAGAAAATAATTATTATTTACAGGAAATCATAAAGATCAGTTCATACATGGGTTTTTTTTAATTGTTTGCCTGCAAGCAATTATTTACCCCTGGTTAACGGGTTTCAAATAGTTTAGGGTCCGTCCTTGGTCTGTCCCATAAGGGATTTAACAAAGTCTTAGAAAAAATACTAGAAGCCAATTCGGGAGAAAGGCCGACCACTCCAAATCGCCCGTCAGGAACTCTGACAAAAATGCTCCCTCGAAACAAAGCATGGCGAATGGGGGACGTCACCTACCTGATGACATCAACTAAGTAAAACAAAACTTTAGGTATGTGCCTACATTATGGAAAACAATTAAACATTTTCTGAATAATATAGTGGGTGTTATTGAGTTTCAACAGAGCCGACAGAACTCCAACAGAACCTAATCCTCACCCTGGAACCAGCTTTTATGTTTTTAACTTGGTTTACAAACTCAATTTTTGTTACAAAGCTAGGTAGCCCACTATAATAATATATATCATTTTTCAATCTACTTATTTTAATTCCAGTAGAATTGTTCAGGTAGAATGTTACAGTAGAATCAGGTTATTGTTCAGTTATTGAATTCAATAACATAGGCTGCAATCATTACAATATACAGTCATTCAATTTGGAATGAGGGCAAACAATTCTCAAAGTATGAAGTATTATATTGAAAGGATCACCAGTATTCTATAGAAATTCGTGAATTATTATTATATATTATGATATTAATAGGTTAAGAAGATTGAGCTTACCAGAAAGATGATCAGATGAAGACGATGAAGAACTTATACCAGGAAAAAGGTAGATACCACATAGTGCTAGAATATTAGTTAGAGTCTTCTGTTTCATCATCTGAAAAATATAAATAAATATGAAAATAAGTAGAATATAGATCTTTACAAACCTTGAATACAGTTCGATATAAATATTAAATCGATAATTTGAATAACCATGAAAACACTTCATTTTTAAGAAACAGAAGAACAGAAGAACATTTTCGATCAAATCATTAACATTTATTTATTTTAGCTTAGATCAATGTAATCCACTGTTTAAAATGATCTCAAATAAAATGAGAAAAAGAATAAATTGAAACTATTACAAATTTTAGTAGGTTATCATTCTCAGTGGAATAATTACAGTAGTATTATTTTTTAAGTAGAATTGAGACTCACTCAATCTAATCACTATACACTACCTACCAGAATTAACTAACCACTTTTACAGCCACAAAAAACAAGTGTATAACTTTTTATTATTGTTTTTCTAAATAAGCAGTTTTGATATTATTATGATTATAACTACTCACTAACCCACATTCATCAAAAAATAATTTAGGATAAAAGACTGCATTAGAGGCTACAGTATGCATGTATATCGATTATGTAAATAAAGTAGTAATAAGCCTCCAATCCCCAATTATTCCAATTGAACAACTAAATGATATTGTTTATTTGTAGGAGCTCAGATAGGAGGGAAATGATCAAATGATTAATTTAGCCTATTATTTATTTCCGATTTGCTTCATTTTTATTTACATGCTTAGAATCTACTGGTTTAGTTATTGTGTTCGTTCCATATTTATAGATTCCAATAAGTTTATATTTTTGAAAAACGTGGTGAATCCTCTTTCTGATGCAGCTCGTTCATTGGAGCATATCCGTAAACAAATCGATTGTTCATGTCTGCCACGCCGAATCTGAAACCGTGAGTCTCAATTGTCAGTGAACAGTACTGCTATAAGAATAATCTGCTCAATATGGGGTACTTTGAACCCAACAACCCAGTGGTAAATCGTAAAACACCACTATTTAAATTATTTATGAATTACTTTGGAATATAGTTTATTGAACTGGAAAATTGTATCTATAATTTTCAAACGAAGCAATTGATCTCATATAATCAACAAAAAATTAATTATTACGATCATTATGGTAGTAATAACAGAGCTATTAATTAACATGAATACAGTATATTATTTTATTCTATTCTCATCATTCACATCATTACCATCGCACAAGTCTCCAGACTCATTAAGGTATCATCCGCAATAAAAAAATTATAAGGAAATAGTCTACTGATGTGACGTATGCATCTTAAAGATTGAAATACAATATTCAGTATAAAGTCAATTCTTTTTCTGATTTATATTCACTTAGAGAAATAATATTCCTAAATAATAATATTCACCACCCTATCAATAGTTCATATACTGTACTATTATTGATAGCATACAGTATCACATATAGTATATCAGGTATTTGTATTATATCAGTATATTACTGATAGCATAAATTGTTTTTTCTGATTTCATTTAATTTATTTTCATTTCATAGCTGTGAGCCGTAGTATCTGTTCAGCCGAAGATAAGCTAAGAACTCTTGGGCCCACTTTTTGAGGGTGATCGATTGGGCCAGCAACAAGATTGTTCTCTACTATAAAATCACTTCCTGGTGATTCGGAGCCCATCTAAAACTGTAGGTCCAACTCATCAATCACAATCATCTACGTCAACACCATCAACACCCACGCACAGGTCTCAGATCTATTTGGGCTCCATCCTCAAAAATATGTTTTACATTTATCAGTATAGGATATGCTACAGCCTACTGTACAAAAAAATACATTTATGCTTAAAAATGTACTGTATAACATTTTTTATATTCAAGGCCACTCCAGGTAATACAATAGAAAGATTAAATAGTCATTGCATCTATGATGGAGTAACAAAAAAATCCTTTCTTTGATTTCATGGAGAGTGGAATCCCTATGTATAAGCCCTCCAATTAAAACTATGTCCTATGTAGACTGTGTTCCTGACTGGAGCTGTAAGTGAATAAAATCTGTTTCAAACGTCACGATTTCTTTGATGAGACCCAGGGCCGTAAATTACATATTTCTGGACACGAATCTGTTTCAAACGATTTTTATCAATGGATCGTGACTTTTAACAGATAATCTGCTTCGGGATAACGTGACCATGGTATCATACAAAATCAGATCTGACCGAAATTCGATTGTTAATTGAATTGAAATGAGAGTGGACGTAAAAATTGAGATGAAAACGTTGTTTTCGCTTATATGTAACGCGTATTCTCTTCTTATTTGAAAATATCGTAACATGAATTTTGAATAGTGTTTTATTTGATTTTAGGTAGGTAAGAACAATGGAAATCCCAAGTTTAGTTGAATCTTTCCTTATTATAGGCACAAAAACATAAAAAATAATAAATTCAGAAATCAATACCCACTAAAACAATCCTGGGCGTGAATAGGAAACCTTGGCGTGAATAGGAATCCTGAGAGTAAATAGGCCTACTCGATTCGCAAAAGATTGAAATTTAATCTTTCAGTGAATACAATTATTTGTCAAAGAATATCATGATACTATATTTGTGTCCCTTTTTAGAATGAGAATAAATCTTATACTTTTAGATTATAGCATTAAATTTGTTCAAAAATCTATTGAAATTCTCCCACTTTTCAGCATAAAACATTGTTTCGAACTCAATGAATTGGTCAAGTTGAAAAACAAGCAATTTTATGAAATTAATAGATGATATATCTGGCATATATTTTATTATTTTCTTGATTTTAAATATACAATACTCATAACCGGAGTCATTTTCCTATCTCTTTCAGTAAACTGCGATTTTTCTCTTTATTGGTGTTATACTATTTTACTCGTTTTAGTAGGCCTACAAGGTTTGCCATGCCTAGTAGGTTTACAAGAATAATAAAAAGATCCTATGAATACATGTGGTGCTCAGTGATATGATAAATTAATCCATGGATTTGTTCTTTAATTTATTTTGTGTTTCCAACACATGTAGCTCGTGTGAAAAGAGATTGTCTTTTGTTTTGTTTATCTGGTTGAGCACACAATATTCCACTGTGATGATACACGAAGATGGAACAGTTATTATTGTGCAGGCATAAAAAAGAGGAAATAATTAAAGAATTACTTCCCAAATAAGAATAACGTTCCAATGGAATGAAAAAGAGAATAATGAGAACAGCTGTTAAAGTAATTAGAAAGAAGTAGATCGAGCCCGGATTGTATTAGTTCATACTCAGAGCCATGCGCTTATCTTTGAGACACGCAAAGACGAAAATATTAGTGGGTCTGAGTGGAACAGCCAGTGAAAAAGTAATAAGTAAAGCATTCTTCAGCTTCTTTTTACACAGTAAAGAGTTGGGTTATTAAAAGCTGGAAGGTCTTCCCTACTCGGGTATTAGATAGCATACATTGAATTTAATTTCAAAAATCTATTTTAGCTTCAGTTCTTATCATTTTGATGAAAAATATGTTTTTACAGGAAAAAGTTTTTCGTTATTATTTCATTGTGAAGATCAAGCATAGTGTTATTCAAAAAAAAGGAAAAGATTCAGGGGCGTAGCTAACGTATTCAGCGCCCGGGGCAAGTACTAATTTTTACGCCCCCCGCAATAACCATCATTAACTCACCCTCTCACCCATAACAATCGTTGCTAGCTGTATTCAGACTAGTCTGATATCCTTATCTTAGAAAGCGATATTGATTTAATGAAATTTTTTGAGATTATCAAGCCTTAGAATTGGTAAAGATCCCAGAATGTATGACCAAGTCCCATGTCAAACATGCCTTGAATTGTTTTCATAAAATTTAAATATTTACTATACTTGGTTTTCTTAAACTTGACATCTTAAAATTGTTTATGTTCATGAATGCATATTATTTGTATTTAAAATTCCAAAGTAACTAGTATCTATCACTAGTAACAGTCAAACCCACTGCATAGGGCGAAGAAAATATAATTAAGAAATATGACAGTGCCGGGAATTTTTCAAAATTCTAACCATGTTTCTAAACTGTATTGGAATAGTCTGTCAATTTTCTTCTATATGTGCATGAATTCTTCTTTGAAGCATGACACCAAGAAAACATGACAAAGAATATGAGCTGCAGACATGAACATCAAAGTGAACAGGAACTAATCAACTATAAAACATTACTAGTCATTATAGTCATTACTTTAGTAATGAAACATGTCATTCTTATTATTAGAAAACATAATCGATAAATTAAAAAGTGGAACGAATGCACGTAGTCTTGAGCCTGAAGCCATAAAGAGCCACATATCCACATATCCATCTCATCGTTGTCTTATCCAATCTTGGTCTTAGGTGATCGATGGTTTTCCACCAGCATTAAAAAAGGTAGAGTTATAATCATGAGTGCATAACTTTTATAGGGTGATCATATCAAATTAATGATCCATATAGTAAAGCTTAGTTATTAAGCTCTTCTTATAGAGTTTATAGAATGATGAAAGTAAATTTTAATAATAACACTTTTTGAATTTGATCTAAGACTTCATTTCAAAAATCTATGCATTTTAATTTGAAGCACGGGTGAAAAGGCGTCGACTATCGATAAAAATAGTAATTCACGATTTTTCGAAATCTAACTCAATGCTAACTCAGAAGTCAGCTAATGCTGGCTGGTTGGACCAATTTAGTGACACCTCTGTGCTGGATGAATGCAGACAGTATCTGCTCTGAATTGAATGGCATTGTGCTGAATGATAATTATCGCGCAGTCCTTTGTTACTTTTCAACTGTATCCATCACCAGTCGTTCGATGCTTCGGCTCTGAACGAATTTTACAGCGTCAGGGCGCGATGTATCTGATTTTTACATTATTTAGTCTCCTAAAAAAGTCTCTCAGCTCTCGCAACCAGATCCGAAATAATGTTTTTGTATGCATGAATTATGAGAAATTGCACTTCGATGTGATGTATTCCCATTGGGACTCGAATTCAACGTTTTTAAACGATAAACTGTCAAGGGACAAACACGAATTCCATTATTTTTAACCGACTTCAACAAGAAGGAGGTTCTCATTTTTTCCATTTAATTTTGTTTGTAGCGAAGGCTCACTTTTAATACCATCCTCAATTCTAATGCCGTCATTGTTAATAAATTATAATATTCTTCTAGTTTTCAACTAGGCCTGCAATTAAATCTTAAGTAAGTGATATTGCAAATATTGGTATCAAAAAACCTTCAATACAGTATTTTTCACTTCTGGTAGTACCTGATTCTTCAAGGTACTGAAATGACTAGAAGAGTTTAATTTTATCTTTAAATCCTCAATTATTTCTGTACATTCAATGGAATATATTTTTTTTCTGTTATTTGTATGAGAATAAGATTCAATTTGTGTATATAAACTATACTGTATTTTTAAATTTCTGGGATATTTATTTATTAAGACAAAATAGCAATGATTGCAAAGATTCAACAGACTCTGAGCACCAAATTGCTCTATTCGCAAAATATGACTTGAAAATATTATCGAAAACTTTGAGGTTAGTTTACAAAAAAAAATATTTTGATTTTCTACTTGAAAAATTTGATAAATAAATTTATTTCAAATTGAGTAAATTGGAATGGAAGTAGGTGATTATAGTATTAATGTTTAGTAGATAATTTTGAAAATAAATAATAGAACGTTTATAGTAAAGAGTAATATGGCTTCTCCAGTTCAGCACGCCAGTCTATTGACTATCCAAAAGGACATATTGAACTATTGGAGTTTACTAGAGTTAATAATTTCTCAATGAACGAGATTCAACGTTAGGAAGCCGAAATATGCCAATACTCAAAACTAATTTATTCTGAATTACATGGGAGTTGTACGCTCTATTGGAGAGCTAATCGACTGCCTGTTGAATAAGCTCAAAGTTGGTCAAATACGTTTGGAATCGTGATAGAGTTGAATCCTGACACTCAATGGAGTAATGAACTGAATGAGCTTGAGAGGTTAAATCCATTCACCTTCCATTAATAATATGAATTAAGTAACTCATCTATGATTGAGTAGCTGAAGAAAGTAAGTTTACCGTCCAGAATATGAGAATTACGAAACTGGAATCAGCATTATACAGATCGTTTTCGATATTTAATCGACCAGAAAATAATTTTATGACCATTTTATTATTTTCCCTGATGAGAAGCATTAGAAAACCCACTGTGAATTTCTTTTGCTGTTCCATCAAATAGATTAATGCTAACTTGAATCATTTCTTTACTTAAATTATGCCAACAGAACTTTTCTGGAATGCTTGAAAAAGGAGCACGAATATAATTATTATTTTTTGTAGGAAGTTATGCAGTTTTGATTATTGTAGAGTGCAGAGCATGGAATGTGAGTGATGCTCGTAATGAGAAACTACAAACTAGAATGTAATGACCGTTTTTCCTTGTTCCGGTTAGAGTAATGATTACTTAAAATGATGTTATTCTTGCAATAGAATTTTTTACTAAGTGGTTATTTTGTTTGAATAGCATTCGTCGACATGGATGAATATGAAAAAATAGAAACCTGTTCAAGCTCTTTTGTTATTACAGTACTAAGAATTTGTCTTCAAACTCTACAAAAACTTCTACCGTAATACAAAATTAACAGATTGGGAAAAATAGAGCATGCGAAGAATTATTTTTTTTTCAAAGTGATATTTGTTATAACAATTTATTATTTCCCATAATTCATTACTTCCAATTCATTTCAACCACAAATAATATGAATAACTAGCCTATCTCTTAATTTTCATAATTTTTTAGAATTTGATGCATTTTTCAAAAATGTTATTACAGAGATACTTGCAAGACTTATTAATGTGAATTTTGGTATTTGGTTAAAATGTTTGTGAGAATAGACTATGAACAGCATGGTACAAAGTGTTACGAGTCTTTTTCATTTCTTTGGAAGAAGCACGGAAATATGCACTTTGTTTTCTACTGTTTTGGACGCTATTATAAAAGCTGGATTTGTGCAAATTGAGTATTATTAATCTTGAAAGTTATGTAACCTTAAAATTCGAATATCCTTATTGAATATTGTTCTCAATAATTACAAATCGAATGTGCTTTAGTTTAATTAACAAAATGTTCATCACAAGTAATATGAATTAGGCCTATTAGCCTATTTCCTAAAAAATGACTATGACCTACTGCCTTTATAAAGTTGGAAAATTAGAATAAATATTAGCGTTGGAAAACCAGTTTCCAGATTCTTCTGTACAATTTGGTATGATTTTCAAGTATATTTGATGACAAATAGTTTTGGGAACAAACAGTAAATAAAAACGCTTGTTTCCACCCCTTCACCCCCTGCGCACTCATAAAGTCTAACTTTAACCCAGTGTCTAGCTCTATCATGAAAATAGCAGTTATGCTAAAGGTGTACCGTATCTCTTACGTGGATGGTGATCATGACCCGGAGGTTCGGAACCCACCTAAAATTGTAGGTTCACCATGTTTCCAATAACATGTCTCAAACAGCGAGGTGGAACTACCCGTAAGGGTCTCCCCACCAATAAAAGCCATACTTATTTTAGTGGATATTGATGAATAAGCTGAGCATGGAGAAAAATAAAAAATAAAATCAAATGAAAAGATAGAATAACAAGAAAGGAAAAGTTAGAAGGCAACAAAGGAAGAAGAAAATATGTAGGAGAGAGTAGAGAAAGAAAAAGCGAAATCCCCTTTTGAAATGTAATTTTTCAGGTAGACATGAAGCAAAAGGAAGAAGCCCTCCGATGTCATAGCTGTAGAGGTTGCTCACGCGCGAAGTGTGGGCTGCAAGACTAAAATTTATCACGTCATATTCAATTCTAGCCAAAGAAAGAAAAGCAGGAGCCTGTTTGTCCCACAAAATGGGTTTCTACCATAAGATTCATGTGTTTTGCAGCGAGGTTGTTTAGGAGTTGGGAACTAACGGAAAGTTATGCATGTTTTACTTTGGTTTTACATTAAAACGATTGAAGTTTGATATCCAGGGGAGAGTCTACTCACAAAGATCGAAAGATGAATAATTTCATGACACTTGATAATATTCTTTTAAATTAAGCCAAAATTTTATTACGAAGCGCTTATAAGTTGTCATTTACACGGAGTCTTTTCAGACAAATATAGAATTTTCCCGGTAAAATTATTTTTAAAATTGACTATTATTGCATTCCTCGTACAGCCCTGAATATCATGCATAATTAATTCCATTTCCATTTGAAATAGCTAGACCACCCAACACCCAACCTATGACAACTCCCAAACTATCCCATTCTATTTCTGTGATGAAGCTTGGTTATTATCGTTTGTGAGTAATGTTGCGTTGCTTATTAATTAAGATGAATCGGATTGGAGACAGTTTAAACACTGTTACCTCCCCTCAAATACAACCATACCCATATTGCCGCGCCTTATTCCCTATGGAGAAATTAATTTTCGTAGGTAACAAAGTTTAGGACAGCTAACAAAGTTCAAATGATTGATAACCACCCAATGAAATTTGCTGGTTATTAGGATACACATTTTCTTACTATTATATATTACATAACATACTATAAGCTGGTATTAGCTTCATAGGGTAGTTGAATATTTTCTCAAAAATCCCTCATTATAGTGATTTTAATTCATAATTTCTAATTGATCCAATAAAATACAAATCATAACTGGAGCTTAAATAACACTACATGACATGTTTAAAATTGATAGTGGATTTCATGGATTCAACTGCTAATCCAACTTACCACCACCCTTCAATAGAAACAAATAAATAACCTATAGGGTTTAAGCCTGACATTTTTAGTGCACTCATAATCACAGAATTGAAAATACTTGAAACAGAATTTGTAATTCTTTACAAATAAAAATCAGCACAATAGGAACAAGAGATTTATCGACATCAACGTGAATATCCAGCAACTATATTATCTCTAAAACATGTCCTATTTAGTACCTCCTTACCTATTAGTAGGCTTACCCCTATGGGCTTATGTTAAGAGCCAACCCCGTACACTGTTTAGAGAGCAGATCGCGGTGTGTTGAGAATACATTATGATGATTATGTAAGACCAGAAGGGGAGAATAGAATTAATCAAATACTCTTATACTATTATTTTAAAAAATGTTAGTGATAATTTATTCATTAATTATACGTAAAAAATACTGGGTTTACGTTCTTAACAATTAAAATATTCTATTTCAAAACGCGTTCAGGCGCTTCTTCCTCATACCTGCAAGAAACCCGGACAAACATTTTCCCGGACGCGAGCTCGAAACCCGGACTGTCCGGGGAAATCCCGGACGAATGGTAAGCCTACCTATTAACAGCTTCCAAGTATATGATAAACTCTTTATCTTATAATTTTCTATCGATCCAACAAATATATTAATCATAATTATTTTGTAGATTACATCTTGGAGACTTCGGTTAAGGAGTATAAGACAAGTCAAATTAACATCTATACAATCTTATGCACTAGTTACCATAATTATTACTATATCAATTAGTTGAGGTGAGGCTTAATTATGATGTGAAAGGAACTCTTGTATACTATAAAAAGCTTTATGAACTAAATCTTTTTTCACTTGTTTTTTAAATATTTTGATGACTCTTTAAAAACTGCGGTAGCTTGTTGTAGAGTTTCCTATCAATATATCTAGGTATTTGTTTAAATATGCTACTATTGTGACTCACCAAGTGATAATCAATCAATCATTTAATTTATTTACCGTATCATTACAACAAATCTCTCTCGGATTCTTGTATAAATGGAGCCAATTACTAGTCAAGTGGTCAGAAATTACTTTAGCGAGGCTGCTACCACATAGAGAGGATGAACATTCATCAGAAAGTCACAAACGTTTTGTAGAAAGTCACCTACGGAACCATTTTCGCAAGCAGGTGCTGCATAAATTCGGAATTACACAGAGAATAGTACTTTTATATGGGTTCAGTGCAGTTTACAATACTATTTTTTCTTATTGGAAGCTTTGAATGACGAAATAAGAATACTGCATATTTAAAATTTGTAGCTATAATATTTACAGTATGATAAAATATATCTTGGCATGGGTATCACATTCCACTCAACTTGTTTTCACCGGAATTCAGAACACTCGTAGTTTGATAACTCTCATTAAACGTTATTGTTTTCTTGTCTCATTGTCCTTCCTTATTGCCTCCGCCATTGTCTCCTTTTTTCATCCATTGGCTCGCTCGTTTAGTTCATTAAAAGCTTCCCTCTGCTCCACCTTAAACTTGTCAGCCATATCGAACCGATTCCCTCCCCCTACTTGTTTATCATCACTACTTCTCCACTATCATGTTCAATCAATCTTTCTCTCTTTCGTTCTTTTCCATTTTCTCACTCTTTTTCACACACGCGAAGTGATGGAGTGGCGCGGTCAGCGGTCAGTGACGCTTCATCCGTGGCCAGTTAGAATATCGCGTTGACGCGTGTGAACTGAATTTCACGTGAATCGGTGGAACGACAAACCGTAGCTCGGCACAGACGAACACACTTGATAGTTTCAAAATACAAGGTCACACTCACATTCACCCAAATACATGCTACCTCTATTATGGAACAGCATCGACTCTTCTCAATATCTGTCGCATTATTCCACTGTACCACAGAATAAATATATATTCTATATCTGTATCTATTCTGTAACAGAACTCAAGCTTTAAAAAAATTCAACTCCGTGCATTCACTCAGAGTGCATGTACACTCTCCGAACGTAGAGATGAGTTCATATTTTGAAATTTGATTAACGTCCACGTAGCAGGAGCTGACTCTCACAGAGTGCCGTTGCTCACACATCAATTTTGGACGTACGATAAAAGTTCGAACGTCCAAATTCCGATGATGGTGCGAAGAACATCGATTCAGATATCGTGCCGTACGAATTCCGTGTAGGTTGTGAGTGAGTAGTAGAAATTACTAGATTCACACTGAAACTCTGTCATCATTGTGTGAATCAGTGGGAGACCCTACACTATCAATGTTCAATAAGTTAGTATCATTAATTATACAATCGATAGAATCGATAGAATGCGTATAGAAATTTTTTTTCTGAGGATGAAGCCCACATAGGTCTGAGACCTGTGCGTGGGTAATGAGTTGGATGATGGTGATTGATGAGTTGGACCTACAGTTTTAGATGGGTTCCGAACCACCGGGAAGTGATTTTACAGCAGAGAACAGTGTCTTTTTGCTGGCCAATCTAATCGGTCACCGTTACAAACAGGACCTACGAGAAAGCAGCTTATCTCTATCTGATTGAACAGATACCTGCTACGCCTCGCGGCTATCACTTCCCTTTAGATCACGAAACCCTTATTTGTGGAGTAAAGGAATTTTTATCAATCCATCAAATTAACGCAATTAATATGGACTTCCTGATCCAAATATCGCGATGCGTAGAACATAGACTTTTGATAGTGTAAGGGCTCAGTGTAAGCCCATTGATGTTTACTTTTATTGATAAATAGAATTTTGGATTCCGTTAATTTCAGTCCAAATAATCATGATGTGAATGCTCAACCATTCAGGTTACTCATTTACAATAAGACAATCACATTGAAAGTTAATATAATAAAAGTGATCAACTCAATTTTGTTATGGCTCTTCAGGTTTCTGATATCAGGTGACCCTATTCCCGAGTATACTTGAAATTTATGTAATTTGCATGCAAATCAGGGAAGTGATAGTCGAGTGCCGTAGCAGGTATCTGCTCAATCAGAGATAAGCTACGAAACTCCTGAGCGCTCTTTGTAAGGGTGACCGATTGGATTGGCCAGCGAAAAAGACTGTTCTCTGCTGTAAAATCACTTCCCAGTGATTCAGAACCCACCTGAAACTGTAGGTCCTACTCATCAATCAACATCATCCAATTCATTACCCATGCACAGGTCTGAGACCTATGTGGGCTTCATCATCTGAAAAAAATCATTTCTAAAGCACAAGCCTCAGAATTATGTGAACATCTTCAGCAATAAGATAAGTAATCATTATTTCAATATGAGCACAAACTGTTGTCATTGAAATGTTTGAGTATATCTTCAAAACAAAACCTATGGAAAGTGATTGTCGGTCCATGAGTTCCATATCTTAATGGATATTTCCATAGACATTAGTTATACCTATAAGACACAGCAGAATATACTGATCTTTATGATTCCAAGTCAACTACATTCAGAGGTGAACCTAAAAACCTTTTTAGGGGGAAAATATCAACTAAGAAAATATTCCATTATTTAAATGTGGAAGATATATCTTCCACAAAATTTCGGGATGCGAATACATCCCCTTTATTCTCCCCTTCTGGTTCACGCCTGTCTACATTTGAGCAATCTCAATTTAAATGTACATTTAAATTACACTCTTTGGAAGGTAATATTACAACTACATTCGTTGGATCAAAATGGAAAACGCTAGAGAACGATAGGCTACCCCACCGCCTGTCGAGTCTAAACGTGCGAAATAAAACGGCAGAACAGTTCAGCAAACATACTGTGGGTCGCGGATGAGTTGTTTGTAAAGGCCATGCTGGGAGGCAAGGTCATTAAAACATCGACCATTACACACGACCAGAAAAAAATAGACGAGTCCTAACTTTTCTGCTCGCTCCTACACACAGCGATGAAACTCCTAAAAAAGGAATTATTGCAGGCAGACGAGCAATAACAGTGTTGTTGATACAAACGCTGGAGAAAACCAGTTCCTACCACAGCACTTTTTGCAGTAATTAATCTGTCATCTGGAGCACAAAGACCTCATATTCTGATGCAAATTTAGAATGCAGGTGATCTTCAGTCCGGTTCTGTGGAAAGGGAAAGGTATTTAAAGCGTGAAAATTACCACTTCAACGGTTAGCTGGATGGCGTGAGAGACTTCCATCTTCCATTATGAGATAGTTGTTTCAATTAATTTATTAGGAAAGTAAATACACCGAGGAAATGCTTCATATCTCATAGCGTGAGGTTAACCACCTTCAGTTTGACCAAAGCTTTCACTGTACCGAAACTTAGCGTTCACTAAAGATAGAGATTAAACGATTATTATTAATTTTAAAGTACTTTCCATTGTGGAATACTTCATGAATAAGTTAGTAGGCCCTATCTTTATCTTTTTACAACTTAAAAAAATAATATGTCAGCATTAATTAAATAGGTAAAAGTATGAATAATCATTCTGAATATGAATTTATGAACCTCCTTATATCTCCTTATAATTTTAAGTTTTTATGGTAAATTCAACAATTTTAATTTACCACGACTGCAAATCGTTCAATTTACCATAAAAAGTTAATATTAACAACACAGTTCGAACAAGAAATCCAGAAACCTTATAATCTCCTTGTAACTGCATGAACAATTTCAATCAATGTTTACTTTGTTTCTCATACAAGAATACTCAGTTACTGATATGTAAATTAATTGATCTAATTTCTATCTATTCGCGAATAGGATGCTTCCAAAAATAAATTTCCTTCATTGAAGTAGCACATTTTGAATTAAATAATTAAGCTTACACTTGCAGGCGTACAAAAAATTTGGAAAGATGCTAGTTCTCTGAGACCTAGCAATAATCAGTTCAATCATACTTTATAAAAAACTTAATGATTCAAATTGGCTTTGTTAGGTAATATTATAAATTGTTTATTTTTCATGCAATAAGGAGATCGACCCAATTTGCATTGTTATTCAACTCATATTCAGTTTTCTTTTATTTCCAAAAACAGCATCTTCCTTTCCGTCTAAACGAACAGTGATACAATGGATTCAACACAATTGTAACCTCTTCAACACCATTGTAACTGAATTGATTCATTAAATAAATATGACACCGCTACCTTATTCACTCTAAACTGCAGCTTCATTCTTCTAAAATGTTTTTTTTTTTTTGTTGAAAAGTTTTTCTGGTAAAGTCTTCCATTGTATTTATTGATGACTGCCATAATATACAGGGTGTTTCGGAACTCTCTACCAATACTTCTAGGCAGTGTTCCTAGACCACTAAAAAAAGTAAATATCGTAATAAAAATTTTCTAAAATCCCCAGTTACTCACATAGTCGCCATTTTGTTTTTTCACTCATTATTTTTTTATTCAAACACCTCTGAATGTACAATTTTGAAATTTTGCAAACAGCTTTATAACAATTAAAACTATCTTTAAAAAATCAATCAAAATTTTCCGACATCAAAAAACAAAATGGCGGCCATTTGAAATCTTTGAACAGGATTAAATTAATAATGGCTGATGATATCAAAATTTAACTGGAATAACGTTTTTTAGATATTTTTATTGCAAATCCAACGATACCTCATTTTCCAAGATTGGCCAACAATTAACAGAGATATGCTACTTTTTAGGGTGTGCAGTGGTTGGAAGCGAAAAACTGCAACCCGTTCTCAACCACCACACACCCTAAAAAGTAGCATATCTCTGTTAATTGTTGGCCAATCTTGGAAAATGAGGTATCGTTGGATTTGCAATAAAAATATCTAAAAAACGTTATTCCAGTAAAATTTTGATATCATCTGCCATTATCAATTTAATCCTGTTCAAAGATGTCAAATGGCCGCCATTTTGTTTTTTGATGTCGGAAAATTCTGATTAGTTTTTTCTTAGGTTTTTTTAATTGTTAAAAATCTGTCTGCAGAATTTCAAAATTATACGTTCAGAGGTGTTCGAATAAAAAAATAATGAGTGAAAAAACAAAATGGCGGCTGTGTGAGTAACTGGGGACTTTAGAAAAAAGTAATTATGATATTTACTTTTGTTAGTGGTCCAGAAACACTGCCTAGAAGTATTGGTAGAGAGTTCCGAAACACCCTGTAGAATGATCAGTCATCAACAATCTACTTCTTATCAAAATTGGAAGGATCAAATAGCAGAGTGAAAATAGTTTAAAGCAGGCTTGCATTGAAGTTTGGCTACATGAACAAATTAATTTTTAGTACGAGAGGTCCTGGTCATGGACAATGATGCAAAAACTAGATAAAGATTCCTTGATCAGCAGGGGAATAGGGGAGTAGGCCCCAGGCACTATATAGTTCACCATTGTAGGAGGTAGGAGAAGGAGGGGTGGCTCTTCAACAGAAATTTAGGACTATATAATTATAGCTTCCCTATTCAAAAGGGGACTTCAGGGTTCTCCTCGGGGATTCTCAAAAAATCATCCCTTTAAAACCAAACAACATTTTAAGCGATTCTAGACATGTAATTATACATTCTACCATATTTAAACTTAAGTTAATAGATAAAAAGATAAGGTAGATAAAATATAAGGTTACTTACCTTGATTTTAACTCACATTGTGTGTGAAAATGATTTAAAATCACATTGTGTGTCAAAATAATTTTTATCTAGCTTCTGGATCATTTTGTCAACTTAATTATTGTCATTGTCCATGGACCAGGACTCTCGTGCTAAAAACTCATTGTTCATGAAGCCAAACTTCAATGCAAGCCTACTTAAAACTATTTTCACTCTTTTGAAAACATGGCAATGTTTTACTCTGCTATTTTTTTATCCTTCCTCCTCACCTGATTGGGGAACCGTACAGTGCCGTTTTTAAATTTTCTTAGAAGGGTGGTTCGGGGTACTCCCCCAGAAAGTTTTTGAAAAATAATCCCTCTAAAATCATATTTTCTGCGATTACAGACAGCTTCTTTGACTCTTTTGTCTGAAATTGCCTCTTGGAGCTTGTTTAAATTCCAAAATTTATTTTGTCTCTGGAGGGATCTATCGCCCCCATAATAACGTCACTGCCTTGACAGCTTCTTCTGCAGTTAATCCATTTTTTTGGTTCTTGGTTCAATTTTTTTCCAACTTTGTCAACATCAATTCACTACCAAAAAGGTTGAAAAGAATTTCAATTAGGTACTGTATTCAAGAAAATATTCACAACATCTAAATTGGGGCTTATTCATCTAAAATATTTATAAATATAATTATATAATTAAATATAATTCATCTGAGGCAACATCTAAAATATCCAATTGGGGCTTATTATTATTTACTATTTCAAATGTGAAATCGCAACTCAAGAATGAAAGCATTTTGAAGCTCAATTGTATGACAGTATGACGTATGGTCAAGAACATGGAATTGAGTTTCTGAAATACTGGGGGTACCGTACAGAATCTTCATGTCTTTAAAAATTGTTCCAGAATTATCTCATGAGGAAGAGCCTAAAGCATTTAGTCCTTTACAAATTTTACTGTTTTTTTTTTTTATCCCAAAAGTTGAATAGGTCAGAGAGATTATACAGTTTGTCTATCATGTTATTCACATTTTCACGAAACCAATGTTTCCAAACAAAACTGAATTCGAGAGAGAAATGTTGAGCAAATATGCACGTTTCTGTTTCTGTGTGCTTCTTGAAGTGATCGCTGATTGCAGTACGAGCGTGAGACGCAGCTATGTTTAATTAATCAACACTGATGAAAGTGAATTCACGCGTGAAACTTCCCCAGAGTGGCACGATTCCTACTCGGCTTGAATTAAAGCCATTCTTCGAATCTCAAACAGAGAATAGGCTTCGCTCCCATTTAGAACGGTGTAAGTAGGCAATATGAATATTCCGTGTCGTTGGATAACGAATGAAGGCCAAATAAATGCTTTCTTAAAGAATATGATGAAGAATGAGAAGGAAACAGTGGACGTTTGTAAGGAGAGCGAAAAGAGACAGGTGAAAAAGAAAACTGTAATACTGTACAATGGAAAATTTCGAAAGGAAATGGGAAACAATAACTCTTGTTGATCTCCCTTTCCTTGATGTCCGCTGCGTTGAGCTCCTCATTCTATCATCACTGCGCTATTTTCGCTTTTGCTCGTTATCACTGCACGACTCCCGGCCATTAGGCAGCGCCGCTGAAAGTCCGACCACAGTCGAAACGAGTAAACAATTCATCTAGGTCTGTGCAGGCTATCTATGTCTCTCTGGGGTACGATTCGCACCCACTTCCGAAAAAAACGAAAAAAAGCAAACGGACAAACCGTTATAACATAGAACAGGGTCCAAGCAAAATAACAATTATTCTGACCATATCCTACTCCCTGTTCGAATAGCCATATAGTCTAACGACAACTTCAGCGCTCTGTATTATGTACAGTGGTTTTATCTCTGTAACAACAGAGCCCTAAACATAACTACATGCTGTTAGCACTGTATTGCGTATTATTAGAGAACTATTTTTTTCATCTCTAACCCCTCTCGAATCCAACGAGAAGTATTTGAAAATTTTTAAAGTGACATTTCTAAGTAGTCGGTGACTGACAAGATAGCAAGTCTACGCCGAATAGGAAATCGGCAATTTTTTATTCAATTTTAAACAATAGGGAATTTATACCCGACCAAAATTGACTCGAACTCAAACTTGCATAGAGAGTCATACACATGAAAAAAGAAGGCCCCCGAATTTACTAGCTACCTTGAGACTCCCAGACAAACTTGTAAATTTTTTTTATTTCTGATGATGCCCACATGAGTCCGAGAATTGTGCGTGGGTAATGAGGTGAATCATTACACATAAATACCTGACGGTGGAGCGGGATTCGAACCCACAACGACTTAAACGACAGCAAGCTGAAGTTGCGACGTCTGAACCAACTGCGCTAAGCGGCCCTACGGTCATACTCAATAAGGTCATACTCTTGAAAAGAGGTAGTTCCCGAGTCTACTTCCTGACCAGGGTCCCCAGAAACCTAGCAGCTGCGGGCCCTCAAGGAACTAACCATACTTTTTCTTACAGTAGGAACTATTAATCATGTCAATTCAACACACCTCTTCTTCTACACCATCTGAAAAATATTGAAAATATTCAACTTTTATTTCAATCCGTTTTCAAGTCAGAAGTTCAAAAATTCGCCAGTAATCAGAAATCATACATTTTTAACTATTGCTTTAGCAAACAGGTTACTAATTTTCCCCCGAGATGGCTCTTTTTTCGCCTCCCGTGACTGGAATACTAGTGCAATAAAGCTGGAGAGCTGTAAATCACAAAAGGCTCTAATCTTAAAAAAAAAAAAAAAAAAAAAATTCCCCCCGAGATGGCTCTTTTTTCGCTTTTTTCGCCTCCCGTGACTGGAATACTAGTGCAATAAAGCTGGAGAGCTGTAAATCACAAAAGGCTCTAATCTTATTGGAAACTATCAGTTCAGTTCACAAAAAAAATTTACCATATAATAGGGCTAATTATTGTGATGGCAATATCAGAATAGTAGGCTAACACATGGGCATAAGCTGAACCAAATTCACCGCTAACTCAATGCACATGTGTGAACTAAAACAACTATTAGCTAGCACCTACCGTGTGACGAAGGAGCTGCATGCTTGCTTCTTTTCAGGATGTGTCTGACAATGTGACAATGGTAGAAAAAGAAATAAGAAGCAAAGAGAAAAGAAGAAAGAGAAGATCTGCCGACGACCGCAACCGCAGATGCGATCAACACGATTAAACCGACTAATTGTGGCCACGGCTACCGGCTTATTAACCGCCTGTATGTCTCCGCTTTATTTCCTCTCGGCGACATGGAATTATCAACGAAATACTGCCGTAGCCAGAGCCAGAGGTTTATGACTCGGCTAGCCTACGATCAGCTTCGTTGCACACTCAAGTTTTGACATCTTGTACAGTCAATCTTGTAAAGCGTAAGCATCAGCGTCTTGTTGCTTCGTTAATGGAGACCTGAAAATCTATTCCTAAGAATGATTTTCAAGTTTCGTTTTTGAAAAAGTTAGCTTCAAGTTGGGTTATTTCATTTTTTTATGTCAATGAGTGATAGTCACTTTTCAGCCTACCAGTCACTATTCAATTTATTCTACTGAGTAAACACAGGATAATAAGCACAAGCCATCCCTCCCATGTTTTTCATGCTCGAAAGCTTGAATAAACTAATTATTAACATCAACCAAGTAGGAAAGTAGATTAACTAAGTATATGGATAATCTGAATCAAAAGGTATTCAACATAGTAAGCATACAACTATTGCTCTAAAGAAAAATACATTGGTGATACTTGACATAATATGCTAAATAAGGGTGGTTACAGGGTGATTGGGTGGGAAAGAATGCAATCTAGCAAAAAAGGTCAGTATAATCCCAATTTCTGACCCACCAACCAAGGTTTCCAGGTGGGACCGTCCTTGGTGTTAAACCTTATATCAATGGGAACAAAAGTTAAGTTTTATCAGTGCCATTGAAACACAAGAGGTCTGTTTCATGCAGTATTTTGAAGAGTGAAGATGCTGGATGTCCATTGATTAGTTCTTGTACGTCATTTCCGCATGCTTTATTCAACAACCTTCACATTCTATGTGCAATCACGCCACTGGGTTACTACCGGTCATATTGTTGGCTTGGCATAATTCAGTTATGTCTCGTTTGCAAACATAAAAACGGTAGTAAAAGAATAGAGCCGAATGCTGGCGCTTTCAGAGTTATGACTTCTTCCAGTGTCTTGCACAGCACAGTAGCCTCATGCACATCCGTCGACCGGCGTCACCAGGCTAACTGTACCTTTTTAGCATCAGCGCACGACTCCAGCTCCAGCTGATGAAAGACGATTATTATTTTGCCGAATGAAAAATTATTGTCTTCAACCGGATCAGGGTGCCATCCATGTGTCTTGCAAATCGGTTTACCGATTTCATGTTTGAAACCATTTGCTGGCTCAATTCATGCTTGATAGTAACTGTATTCGTGGAGTCATCATTAATTTCCATAATATTGTCATTAATTCTAAACAGTACAGAATATAAAATTGTATCTCCAGCTGATCGAAAAGCAGTACTCACGTTCTACAAACACATAAAGGCTTATAGAGAAAGCTTATTATATGAACTTAGGAAGGGTGCTTGTACAGTGGAGCATCAAATACTCGCCGATAATCACCATCGAAAAATAAGCACATGCTGTGTAGTGGTGTACGTTATTGGAGCAGCGTAAATAACACTGGAATAACCATTCCACATCATTATCTAAAAATATCAAAAATAGATTTCGCGATGGTAATAATTATCCTCGTGTATTGGATGCTATACTGTGCAAGTACTCTCAATTCATATAATCAATTATCACATTAATTTCAAGTAGCACAGAATGTATTGTTACGGGCTCTAATGGCTGAAATGAGGCTGGCAACACTAGAGTTCACACTTGAACTTTATTTACACACACTAATTGCAAGTTCAATTAATAAAGAAAAACAGATCAACAAATGACAAGCTAATACTTATTTTCAGTAATTATTTACAAGAATTGATGAATAATTAATTACAGGCCGATCAATAATAAAAGAAACAAGAGTCCAATAAACTGTACAATAATGTAGAAATAAATGATAAAAAGAGCAACTAAACACTTTCAAAACACAGACCAATTCGTTATTGACAGTCCCAAATAATATCACTTGATACAACGTCTTTAAACTGTTAGTAAGCTGCACAAATAGTAAACACTAATCTCTGCACTTTACATCGCAATCGAGCGCTGTTCACTCCAACGGCACGAGATCGTCTCTCACACGAATCTGTCAGACTAACTCACTGGTTCACGTGAGCTCCTTTATATAGTTGTCATAATTCCAAGTACTGGAGGCTTTTAGATGCTTTGAGAAGGCTATGGAAGGTCACAGAATATAGTAGAACACGACCTCGATTATTCAGGAAGTTTGTAGAATTGTCGAGAAGTTCAATTGAGTGAGAGAGATGCATATTTGAAGAATAAGATGACGAAGACATGTGAAAAGCAAGAGAATGAAGATTCAGATTACAAGTCACGTTCGTCTATGAATGGAAACGATGTTAGTAGAATGAGTGCTTGAACAACTGCTTGTTTTGCATTCTTAACAGTATGTTTTCAGCTATTTGAAAAAAAGGAAACGAAAGGATAATCATTTGTACAAAAACGAATAATGAAATTTGAAAGAATTCGATAGTCGATTCACAAAAATTATTTGGTATAAGTTATTATGAGTCTATTATAAAAGCTAGCGACTGATTTTAGAAATAGTAAAAGCTCAAAGTATGCAATATAAGAGCAATAGTTGAGCGGTAACTGTTACAATAATAAGTTATCTAATAGGCAAAATGGTGTGATAAAATTAAAGGGTAGAGAAAGGATAAAGAAAGAATAAAAAAAATTAAAGACTTTTTTGTGGATGGAAATATTGACCGAAGAGAAAGAATATGATAAGGAATGGAAAAATAATATCAAAATATCCACCAAGAATACAGAGTATTAGCTTATCATTAGCCTAGAGAATGACGAGATTGGGGAGGGAACAAAAATAGGAAAATGAAATGCTATTTGAATCATTGGAGTGCAAGTGCAAGGCCAATACGGTATAATTTCAGCCACTATCAATAATTATTGATTCATTTAGATTTTCTTAGTACAGTAACTGTTCTAGCTCTCTATGATTAATATATCGGAAGAAGAACTATGTCAATAAAATAATTATCATAGACGTTTAGCTCTTCAAACCAAACAGCCAGAACCAAATTTTGGGCATTGTTTCATGAAAAACCATAACTTTAAGAAAGTGCTTCAATTATTTGTTATAATGAGGAAGTGATTAGCTGTGAGCCGTGCCAGGTATCTATCTGTTCAGTCAGATAAGATAAGACACGAGCGTTCAGAATAAAATTGGAGTAATGGCCAGATGGCCAACCAAAAGACTCTGTTTTCTGCTGTGAAATCACTTTCCGGTGGTTTGGAACCGATCTAAAACTGAAGGTTCATCTTATGAATCATCATCCAACTCATTACCCTTACACAGATATCAGACCTATGTGGGCTTCATACTTTAAAAAATCATCGAATTTACACAGGGGAAACATCTAGTTTATGAAGGTTGACAATACCTTTTTTATTTATTTGTTCGATACAACAATATTCAAACATTTTTAATTCTATAAAAAAAACATAGGAAATCAGTGTATATTCAATAGCTGACACTCTTAAGACAAGAAAGCTTCAAGGTCAGATCATAAATGCCGGCTTTGATCTTTTAACATTGGACATTTATGAAATTCAATGGAAATTCTCAAAAGATTTGTTTCTATGTTCACTCTGAATGTATCAATAATTATTCATGTCATCATTTTACCAAACATTCCATTATTGCTGAATAAACTATATGGAAGTTCGAGTTTTGTCTACTTGATATTAGAAATTTGAAAAGGCTTCTTTTAAATCGTCTGTTTGCCTGTACCCTAGCGCTGAAAGGAAGATACTAGACTTTTGAAACTTGGTAAATAACGTCTAGTGATTTTGGAGATTGGGGGTCAAATATAAAAATAATTATGATGTGAAACAGATTTCCACTATAGGCTCTAGGTTAGTTTCATCTAGATAGAATCAAACATTGGACATTACAAATGCTGATGCTTAGCCCAATTATTCACTTTATTTGTTTACATTGCAAGTGTTGACGTTTTCATTTTTGATTGTGTTGAAATCTTTTCTCAAATTATTTTAAATCATCGAATTGAAAAAACTGACAAAATATTGAGGCTGTATTATGAGATCTGTTGAACTAGACGAAGAAAAAAAAACTGCCGATGTGCATTTTTTTGAGAATTGGGAAGCACATGATTTTTATAGAAATCGAAGAAGATGGTGCATATGCCTACCAGCACAACTGATGATGATAACTATTATTATTATCTTTATTTTCATTATTATTATTATTATTACTATTATTATTATTATTATTCATAGACTTTTTTGAGATTGCTGCCAATTTCAGAAGACAATTGAGGGCACTGCCCGAAAATTAATTTTTACTGACATCCACCCCCGTGCTGCATACCAAGGCTTCCTGCTGTTCTGCTGCACTGACAAAGGACAAAGTCACTTGACAAAAGTTGTATCGCATTTTATAATTTCTGTTTGTTGTGTGCTTTGTTGAAATAAATAAATAAATTATTATTATTATTCTATTATTTTATGTAAATTCGTCGGGTCCTTGGATACTCCGTTTTATCGGTTTATTAATCAAGCTATGATCTATAATAATCGATTTATCAATTTGCATACCGAACAATTAATCAATAATTATTAAGGTCGTTTTCCTTAGCTTCTTTTCAAGTAAGCTTTCTTTTATCAGCCCCAGGAGAGCTTGAAGTCAAAAAATGTATTTCTATTCCTATTCTACGATGCAAGGACCAGACAAGAGTTTTTCAAGCTTTGAATGCCTATAGTTGTTGGAGATCTTAAAGAGAGTATAGTAATTTAGTAATGCTCCAATCTCTTACTTCGATCATCCAAATTGCTTTCAGAAATTGAGAGAAAATTAAGATGAAAATAGGTCCATTGTGAGAGAAATTATTATTCCCCGAATTTTCGATTATCAGGGTGTTGTCTGGTTCCAATTGATTCAGATAATCGCAAATCTTCTCTAATTTGTAAATTGATTGACAACTTTTAAGGCTTATCCAGTTATCCTATCAGTTATATGGACTGTAGGCCTGTTATTCAGCTCCAAGTCAAAGTATTTTCTCTTTACTTCATAAAGGAAGGAGCAGTTTAAAGTATCCAGACATCTAACCGTTAGGAGCAGTTCACATAAACAAAGACCAGTTCATGAACAGATCACAAAGATTGAGTCGTAAACTTATAAGGTGATGAGTGTGCAATTAGAGAATCGATGATAATTGCAGGATGGAAAGGATTGTGACTCATTCAGGAGAGGAGCTATAGAAGTATAGCCTACTATAGCCTATAGAAGCTATATTATGGAAGTATGAATGAAGAAATTGCTACTGGCGCACCGTAATTGGTAGAAATAAATTGACAGGAGGTTGATAATTTACTTCTTTATATCCCCTTAACTGTACTTTACAACGATTTTGCTGTTTGAAGCTTCCCTTTATATTCTATTGGCATTGAAATATATAAATATTTGAGATTGAAAATTTTGAAAACATTTATAAAATAAGTCAGCAAGCATTAGGAGAGAGTGGTAATTCCACAAATATGAGTCGATTAGCAAATAAGTGCAGTCTGGAAGATTACAGAGCAGAACTTACCTGTAGACGAAAATTAACCCTTTCCAGAGTATTGGCTCTCATTATCTCAAAAATAATGAGAGATGAAATAATTGAGTGATGAAAATTCTTTGTCATTTGACTTCGATTTTGTGAGACAAATTATTTTATAATGTAGTTTTCCTAAATCATGTTTTCTATTGAAGAAGGCCTGAGTGCCTTCCCTCTTTTTTCCTTCTAATATCCTTTAAATGGAAGCACATTTTAAAAATCCTTACACATATATTGTTGCACATTCTTAAAAGGAACATCCATGCAAAATATCATGGAATTCGGTCCATGTGTTTAGCTGAAAATGCGTTACAGACAAATACAAAACGGTGGAATTGAAACAGATCGGTCAATAATGAAAAATACTTCAGTTATTGAGCTTTCAATTTTATCATTTTATCATTGGAGTGGCCGTAGCCGAGTGGGTTAAGTGCTGGTTTGCTAGCCCAAAGGTCCCGGGTTCGATCCCAGTTCTGACCGAAAGATTTTACCTCGGGCCACTCCCGTGTTTCGGAGGACACGTTAAGCTGTCGGTCCCGGCTGCCTAAAAACAGTCGTTAAGTCACGTCAGAGGCCCTGAACTTATTCAGGTGCGACCTGATAACTCTGACACCAGACCTGAGCCAGCCAGGTCACACGATATTATTATATTATCATTGAAGCTTAAAAGTTTTCGTATAACTCATGAACCTAGATTTTGTTTATATTCAATGTATGGACACGTTTTCAAGAATTGAATAATGTGAGATGAGATTGAGCCTTCAAATTAATGGAATAGTACTTATTCACTATATGTTATTTTTTTCATATATCATTGTAGCCCTAATTTAGAGATCTAGAAAGGGAACTAAAATGCTTTGAACTTATTCACAAAATTGAGAGTCAAAATTCCAGTTCATTTTGTGTTAAGAAATATAATTACAGCTACTTAAAAGAGGTATAAGGTTATATAGCCTACTTACTTTTCATTAAGTTTTCTTCAAACTTGAAAGGAAATCGGTTATTGATGATAAACAGCACTCCCACATGAGGGGTTGACAGCAAATAAATGAAGCTATCGACTGACATGGGAAGGCTTTTTAAAGAAGCTAGCATTCACAGTCTTTATTTAGTGCTTTTTGAAACTTCCACCTTTCTTACTTTATAAATAATGATTAGAGTGAATTGCTATGTATAGTCTACGATAAGTATTCAATCAAATTCTATTTTGAATAAGAAGGAAAAAAGAATGGAGATTCTCAGATATCTTTAATTTATATTAGATATATTGAAAAATTATAACATTCAATAGATAAGATTCAACCAAGTTTTATATTCGCATTCCTACATTTCATTCACATTGACATTTTCTCTATTTCTAAACAGACTTACAAATAATGAATACAATAGAAATACAATGGAAGCAAGTAAGATGAGTGTTACAAAGCTTATAATACTGAGTATTAAGTAATAAAATAACAACGAAACCGTTTTGAGTGTTTTCTTGTATCTTTCTTATTCTTCCACCAAATAGTTGTGGCTTACAATAACTATGAATGAGTTGATTTGATTACTGCTTAACACTCTATAAACCTCTTAAAAAGAGATACATTTTGAAGAATTTTCCATTGGGATTAGCTAATGTAGGTACAGTAGAAAATAGTTGAATTTTTAGTAATTTGCTTTATAAACGGAATATTGAACGACAGCAGCATTGGACGCTCTAAGCAGTCAGGGCGATTACTGTGAATGACTGCTACTCCTGCAGTCGAGGGTTCGATTCCCTTTCAGCCTTGCATGCTCTGGGTAATCATTCACCTCATTCGACTTACTCAGGCATCTTTAGCAAACAAGTATTTTGGAAATAATTGGAAAATGGTCCAAAAATCTGATAGTTCAAAACACAATCATTTGAATAGTTTGATGATTTATTCTAGGGGATAGGTTTATTCCAGTGAATAAATTTATTCTAATATTATATTCCAGCGAATAAATCAAACGATTTATTCTCGTACACTTAGAAATCTGCTGGAGAATTGAGAATCCCTTCAATCGCAGTTTGTCTCCAGAGGAAGATAAATCACAGTTATGTTGCTAGCACGAATCGAGCTCAAATCAATCAAAGAAGATGGCCAAGATGTCAACGGAAACTGGTTTTTTGCCAGTCATCTGTCCAGCAAGGAAACTGTCGACTGTTCGCAGCTCGCGCCTGCCTCATCATGCTCATCTACTTTTACTGCACATGTAGCTTATGACTTCTGTCATTTATTTATACCATTATTTTCGTGCTGAAAGAAAGTTTAGACCAAGTCCATTGTAACATTCTCATTATTGGTAATCATATTTATAAATGCTAATTTTTTATAATATTCTTTGAAAAAATACTATTCTAGTATAGTATAATGATAATGCTCGTTATGATAATATTCTTTGAAAAGTATTGATAACATATTTATTTTTGGAATTGAAGGGGATGGTGACAAGGAGAAGAGATTAGCTATTCAAACAGTCACATTCGTTGCTCAATCAATATGAGAAAACAACAGTGCTTAAACAGACAAAAAATTCAACGAAACAATTATCTAATCGTTGAACGAATGCTGCATGCTGCTGAAATCAGTACACGATCAAATTCATGACTATTCTTATTACTTTAGTAATATTAATAAACTATAATTAACTATTATTATTATTATTATTATTATTTGTGTTGTTGTTGATCGAACAAGTAATAAAATTTTATTAGATTAATAAAATGCATGTCAATGCCAATGCAAATGATGAATAATATTAAGCATTGGAAGATTGGAACCAAGGTTTATCGTGTTCATTGAATTTCATTATTATATTTAATTAAACCCCATAATTTAACAGCTGATAGTCGTATGGCTTCTTTCAAGAAAATCAGAAGGATGTCGAGATTTAAACGAGATTTCGGTTTTGAGGTGAAATTTAATACTTGTATTTATGGAGGTTAATTAATGGTAACGTTCCAAAAAGGTAACCTGAACTCAAATATTCACACTGAGTTTGTTGTGCACAACAAAGTCAAGAGTTTACACCACCGAAGTTGAGTATGAGTCGTGGGAAGAGTTATAATTGATAAGCTGCTCATTATTCAGGAAGCTTGAAACAACAAGCAGGTTTGGTGTCCTGCGTGAATGAAGCAGCAGGCAGCGCGGTTTCACGACGTGAGTGAAGTTGAGTGCCATCTATTATTAAAGATTTCCCGGCAATAGACAGAATACAGGCGTGTGGAGTGTTTGTAGGGGGGGGGGGGGGGTGAGAATGGCAGAAGCTATATGGCAGTCGGTGGTTTCTGGCTTGCAAATGTTTAAAGGAGCAGGATGCAACTCTACTCCACGAACCACACTGAATAAGCTTCAAATTACGTACTTCGTGACATTCCACGTGGCTGTTTGTTGTTTGTAATTTGATCTTGACAAGAGAATTAGACTATAGTCAACCAGAAATCAAGGAGTCCTTTCACACCATGTTTATATTAGCTTTTGTTGATTGAAAACCAAAACACATTTAATTAAAATTAAGTAATGACGTGGTTCTCACACTTTCGGTTTTGAGTTCTGTTCAGACGGAGACCGTCTGTTCTTTTCAGACAGATTTAGACCTGTCTAAATTTAGGCGTTCGTTATACTGGTTGCGAGAGTTCGTCTAGCGAAATCTGATTCGGCTATCCAATAACTTACATTCTATTAGCCCAAAGACATTGGACTATTAAACAATAGTAATATATACAATACAATAGTATCAGCCCTTAATAATAAGCCTTTGTTTTTTACTCCTTGGGAGAAACTTTACTGGTTCCTCCCCACCCTTTGAACCATATTCTATATTAAATTGACAGAATCATATTCCCATCAAAATATTATGATTATCTCTATCTTTACCTGGTGAGGGTATAATTTAAAGTTGGTATATTAGTTTTAGTTTGAGATTGAGAATTGTGGGACTGCCGAAGCTATAACATATCTCCATTCATAATAGATATGGTTGTGACCGCGTTGAGTAAGGTGTAATTTCTATGCGGCAGCCTGTACAGCTCAGCTCTTACGACTCGACTGCTAGATCATACTGCTTCGCATGTAAATCAATGGACGCGAGGTGGCTCTAGCCGTTTGCAGTGATAACAGCTGTGCAAATCGAGCCGTCAGCTGGTCTTGATGCATCACTATATTATATATATATTTTTTTTTCATAGATATAGAAGCTGCTGTACTGCTAATGTGAGCAGATGAGACGTGACGGCTTGAAGTTGCATCTACTTATATATTTATGAAAAATATATAGGCGATCTGGAGATCGACAGACAGCGCTCCGAGCGGAGGATCTTCCACTAATTCAGTGAGTCAAAATCTGATCGCCATTAATTCGTGTGCTAAATTGTCTCACTTCAAATACGTTTTTTTCAAAAAAGTATTTCTTTAGACAAACATACAAAAAATGCCCAAGAGCCGTATTATGTGTTGTCTATATGGGTGCAGTAATACCTATGAGAATACAGAAGGAAAAGGTGTTTCATTTTATTCATTTCCTGGTCGACCTTACGAAAAGGATAGACAGGAGAAATGGATCTCTAATGTTCGAAGGACTAAGTGAATTATATTATATTTACAAATTATTTAATGTGTAAAAGATTGCTGATTAAAAATTAGACGTTTTCTATGCAATTGTGTGATTGATATTTGTAATTTATTAAAGAAATCAATCCTAATAATAGCTTTGAGGTTATGTTTTTGTTATTGTTGCAAAATATTAATTTATTGTAAGCAGAGGCGGATTTAGACAGTTGCCACCTCTAGGCAGTTGACTTTTGATAAACAAAGTGGAAATTTTTTGACAAAAATATTGTAAAACAGCGTTGATGCTAGTTTGTCTCATCACTTTTCCATGTATAATACCTTCGCACTCCTCCACATCAAAAACATGATTACTCTCTACAAGGTTCTTCCCTTTATCTAGATTAGATTTCCTTAAAAAATCGCAATTGACTTCTTTAAATCCTGTTTTTATGATAAGTTTCCCAATGTTAGCCATTATAAACAATGCAACTAACTCACGACACTGCTGCCGATTTATGCCGCACAGAGTTCGCGACGATCGATCTTTCGGCCAACTTCTGATCGCCTATAGATAATTATATTTAGAGCTGCACCAAGACCATTTGACGGCTCACACATCTGTTATCACTCTTAACGGCTAGAGCCGCCTCGCGTCTCGAGTCGTGTTCCATTGATTTACATGTGAATCAGTATGCTCTATCAATGGTAAGGGCCGAGCCGTATTGGCCACCGCATTGGAATTCACCTTTATTCGTCAATCAAAACTAACTACTCAAACCTGAGACCTTTTCTAGTATATTTTTTCCTAGTATATTTTGGTTATTCACGTACTAGGAAAAGCTATCTATGTATGGAAGAAGGAGGGAGAACTGGATTGAATTAAATTAGATAGATGCCCATCTAATCTTTTATTTTAATATATCCTCTATTTTCTTTTCATTAGACAAGGCACGATGGCGAAAGGGATGCGAGATGCGACTCTAAAGTTGCAAATACTTGCCAAAAAAAAGTAGACAAGATTAACATTGTTTACTCCTTCATTTTCTTTGGAGGGGAAATCGGCGACGTTGAACAGAAGCCGGCCCTTTTCTCCCATTTGACTCTCTCTCAAAAAAAGGGGGAAAGGAAATAAATGTTAAAAATTTATATGTTTCAGAATCCTATTAGACACTGTACTAAAAATGAGTAAAACTAGAAATCAAGCCTGAAAATCCCAAAAATATGGTGGAAACTGGAAATCCCAGTTTTCTCCCATGAGATTTCGTATTGATTGTATCATTCCATCAGTTAGAGATGTTCCTCGAGAAGTGCTATTGAAAATATATCTTTGCTGTCAACTTCCGCAACTACTCTTGTTGATCAGACAACGAACAAGAACAACTCGGACTGAAGTGTATTTCCAATTCCACTACATCGGATAAAATCACAATTTCTTTTCGTGTTCAAAGGAATTCCATCTTATCGATTTGGATGCTGTTGGACTTTGGAGGCCGAACGTGAACTGACTTCTCCATGGAATCGGTTTCTTTTCCCCAAGGAGTTGAGTGCTACTATAGACGATAGACCATGGACTACTAGTGATAAGGACTGATTTGTAGGGAACGGGTCGCCGCAAATCTCGTTCACAGCGATAAGCACACGTTTCAGATAAGATAGCCTGCCTGGATAAGCTTCAAATACAATCCTCGTCTCCGGTTCAAATATATATATATATAGTAATATATAGTATTGAACAATGCTTTTATATAACAGTTGGCGCTGAACTACTGAACGTAGCTTAGGTTCTATTGCTAGTAGTTTGGAATGGAATCGTAAATATCATTAAATATATATATATGTATCCAAACTACTAGCTAAGTTCAGTAGTTCACATTTTTAAGCGCCAACTGAGTGATATAAGAGCATTGTTCAATACTGTCAGTTACTGTGAGAGCTCTGTGTAAATGAGACATTTTTGAGTGCTCCAACATGAATGAGCATACTATTTGAGCTTAACGTCTTTGTTAAATTTTAGGAAAATTGAAGTTTGTAATCCTATTGATGTCCTTAAAATATTTTGAAGAAGTTTGAGTTTTGGAAAGCTGGAGATGCAGCCGTGTGGCGCAGTTTGTTGGAGCGCTTGTCAATGGCTAGCGGCTACTCCTGCAGTCACGAGTTCAAATCTCGTTCATCCTTGGATATTTTGTGTAATCATTCACATAAGTAACTACGCGTGCATTATCTGCCAAAAAAATTAAATAGTAACAAACCGAAAAAGTAGAAACCAATCACCAGCCTGAATATTATATGATCATCAATTATTATAAATAGCATTTTTTAAATCATTTTTTCAAGATCAAATTTCTCAAACGTGTAATTCAAGTGAACTGAATTACTGTTATTCAGTACTGTAACCAGTGGGAAAGTGATTAATCGCGTATAACAAAATTAACTAATGACTATTCGCTTATAACTGTGAGTTATTACAATTATATTTGTTCAAAAAAACTTTAAAAAGTTCCTAAAATTACAAAAAAAAAAATGTTATCCAACCTGCAAATTATGAAACTACATCGTTGAGAAACGGGAAACATGCACTTGATGCTCAGTGGGGAATTTTCTTTCAGCTTATAGCCAGCTCTCATTGGTCAGCTCTAAAGCACTATATAATAGCTTACAACCAATAACGTTCTTTTTCCTCCCATTATATTCCACAGATTGGACAATCATTCTGTCCGTCTCTTCTATTGGCCCAGGACTCTTGGCTCCGTAAATAATGCTCCGCGAAGTAGAAATCATTAATTAACTTGAAATTTAGAAAAATTAGTAAAATTAAATGTTTTAAAACTTTTTATCATCACGATCATTTCTACGATAATTATTAATTCGGTTTGAAAATCCACTATTTCTTGTATTGATGAAAATTGAATTGTCTAGATCAGAGGGTCTCAAACAGTGGTACACGTACTGCAATAAAGACGATAATAATGGGCTCATGGGATAAAAGGCTAATAGGGAAGGGAATTTGACAAGGAAAATATTTTTTCATAATAATTTTCTATACTACTCGTACAAGCAGGTGCAACGTTAGAAAAATCAAGTAGACAAATATAATTAAGACAACAAGCTTTTGCACTCATTCATTCCGTGTATTTAACGTACAAGTATATACAGTATTAAGAGAAATGTGATCATAATGCTACAGCAAATGAAATTACGAGTATAGTGAGTATGTAGCCTGTTTACTGAGAATGAAGTCTCATTTTTAGAGCAGATTTAGAAGATGTTCAATTACTAGAATGGGCCTCTGGTACCAAAGCCTATGTCAAAAGCAAAGCAATCTCGTATCTGTGCTTTTCTTTCCTCCAAAGAAAAACAGAAGGATTAGTTCGAGGAGACCAATTGAACTGTGAAAGGACCGTATTCTTGTTTATCTACCTGAAACAGCCAGTTCATTTCCCGAGCTAAGTTGCTGATCTTACCACCTGCAAGATTTCCCGTTCTCTCAACTCCATAATAGAGCTTGAGACGTCATTGCTATTTGAACTGGAGATGGATTTCTGAGTTTTCCAAGAAACTAGCCTACTGTTCGAGAGTGTGGAAGACAGAGCCGATTGGAAACTGGTGGGGAGTTTCGGGATTGAGGAGCTGGGCAGGGGAAATCAATCAATAACATCAAACTTCCAAGAAAGTCAGAAGAGAATATTGATTTCAGGAAGCTCAAGTTCAACTGCAATCTAAACGGTTGCTCAAAAAAGCATTAAAATCAATTAACTCCGGTTGTGATAATTTCCAAGAAGCAAGCATATCTCTGAACTTTCTGCTTGACCGTTTTCTGCGATAGAAAATATTTAGAATAAGAAACTCTATTCGCTAAATAGGCTTTAGTAAGTTTGTAATTGAGTTTTCAAACATCAAACATCTTGGTATGAACAGGAACTGCACCAGGCGCGCTTTTAATTGATTTTCAATTATTGCTCCTCAACTTTAATAGTTTTTTTTTTTAAATTGTGTATGAGCTTTAAATTAAATTAATGAGTTTTTCCCATAAGCCATCAGAATTCCGTAATTTCATTCCAAAATCTTTTTCCTCTTAAGTAAGATAATTTAAATGTGCCTTGGTTAATACTCGAAGGGTTTTACCTACCTAAAGAACATATTCTTATAGCCTACAAATGGTTAAATTCTTATATAAACATATTCTTACATATTCCCGGTGGTTCGGAACCCACCTAAAACTTTAGGTCCAATTCATCAATCACCATCACCCAATTCATTACCCACGCACAGGTATCAGACGTATGTGGGATTCATCCTCCGAAAAAAAATCTACCTTAACCCAAAGTCCAAAATTACCAAATTCAAAAAAAATGAAATATATTACTTTTTCAGTAAGCAAGGAACAATATTACAAACCTGTATGAAAATTAACAACATTTGACCCCTGTATAATGCAACATAATTATTGAATAATCAATCACCTCATTACCCAAACATGAGTCTAAAACTCATGTGAGCTTCATTACCAAGAAAGACTAATTTTGAAATTAAATAATTTAGTTTGATTAATTTTGCTGCATAAATTTACTAATAAGCTAAACTTATATTTATTGAACTATACATGCATAATATCAAGAAGTAAGGCATCCAAAAGTAAATGAGCCAGAAAATGCTGTTATGCTTTGAAGCTTTGATACGTAGGCCTATTACCTAACATAGTCCATCGTACTAGAAAAACAAAGAAAAGTCCTGTCATCGGAGTACCTTTGTTTATACACTAAAAAACGAAACCGGTAGGCCTACTGTTTCGTCTGCAGTCAAGTCGGCCTAGTTTCTTATGCTCTGCACTTAATAATGCTGCTAGAATGTTTACCGCGTCACTGTTAGAACGATGAAACCGAGATCGGGATACCGGTACCAGTAATGAACCACGGCCTAATCAATGGATCATGACAGAGCTGCTCTTTAAATACAGAATACGGCTTCTTCATGCGCAACTCATCACTGCTCCTTTTTGTTGATCAATTCAAACACAACAAAAATGAAAACAAAGAAACTGTTTATTTTTATATAAAGTAAATATATAGGAGCTGTTGCAGTAACATGACATCCAATGGCATTCACAATTGGAGAGCTTAGGGGCAAAAACAAGTCTCAGCCTTCTTGTTGAATTTGCTGAATTTATTTACAAGATTGCTCTCCCACCCCTCCTTCTTCCCACTCCTTCTAATAGAGTCAAGTATAAGACAGCCCGGCTGCGCCCCAACTTCGCCCTGCCAGGAAAATAATAAAGGCAGTCAATGAATCAATCAATTATCCCCTTCACCAGTGAAGTTCCAAGTGGTCTCAACCCACATGTCACCTCTTGAGACCGCACTTGGTATCACAATTTTTTGCTTGATTACTACGTGAATTTGAGGCTTATGAATCGGTGAAGGGATTGATGATCACTCATAATAATTATGCCAAGCAAGCTTACATTATCTTATGTTTGCATCATCTCATAATTCTGTACTGTATTTATAAAAGGTAACCTAAAAAAGACAATCGATCACATCGTCATGAAGGGAGAAGACTTATCATTTGGCCTACAAGGTGTGCATTAAGGTAGGTCCAGACTTCAAACAAAACCCCGTAACGTAGCTTCGTCGCTAGCATCACTCCACAATAATACAGTAAGTAAATTCGTATGGCTTTTCGTGGTGGGGAGACCCTTACGGGTAGTTCCACTTCGCCGTTTTTTTAACGACTGCTTTTTTTTATATGCAACCGGGACCGACGGCTTAACGTGTCCTCCGAAACACGGGAGTGGCTCGAGAAAAATATCTTATATCTTGTACTCAACTGGGATCGGACCCAGGACCTTTGGCTTATCAGACCAGCGATAAGCCAACTCGGCTACGCCGACTCCAAAATAATACAGTAATAAGATGTTACGCGACAATGTTACGATCAGTTATGGATTGATGCTAAGCGACGGGGGCTACGGAGTTCTGTTCGCAGCCTGGACCTTCCTCGCCTGCTCAACACTCATATTCTGATTGATATTTCAAGTATTCAATTAATAAAATCAAATATTATTGATGAAAATGGAGATGGAATATTCATGAGTGATGCATATTCATGAATAATCGTGGAATGAATAGTAGGGGTAGAATAACCGTGGAAGAGTTTGGTGGGGTAAGAGCTACTGCAGTAAAATCAACTGCACTTTATTGTAGATCAATTAACTATGACTTGGTTACTACTCGAAGGGTTTTACCTGCCAAAAGAGCCTGTTCTCAGTGGTGTAGCCAGGATTGAACTTTGGAGGGGGTTACAAGGGGCTGGGGGAAATGGGTTGATAGGGGGTCCGGGGACCCTCTCCCGGATTTTTTTTATATTTTTCATTTCAATAATGATTTTTTGAGCATTTTGAGTAATGTTTACTTGGATATTTCAATTAAAGCAATTTTTAATTCGAACGAAATATATCTCAGATCCTGAATAAACTGATGTAGGCCTATCATATAACTTTATGTGATTTCCATGTTAGCTATTTATATTTGAACATGGAGCAATATTGGCTCATTTACTAAGCTAAAATACTTTTGATTTTATCATTACTTCAGGGTTTAGAAAATGGAATAATGTGTTGGTGTAACACTGCAACTGTAACAATGCATTGTCTAAATTAAAACCACATGATAAAGTGATTGCCTTAAAAAAGACAATTTAATAGAATAATTAAAAAATTTTATTCAAATTCACACATAAAATCCTCAGTATAGTAGTAGTAGGCCTACTGTGTATAGAAACTATGAACGTGCCCTTGGCTGCATTATTATTACTATTATTTCGGTCCTAAAACGCCTAAAATAAAACCAAAAGCATTTCCATTATACTTTTACATAACATAAACTAACAACTTGAACTACTAGCTGATCCACTATCAGTAGATCCACAACATTTCGGGGGGGGGGGGATGTATACCGATGTTCCCCCCTGGCTACGCCCCTGCGCTGTTCTAATATAAAATTAAAATTTTATCAGCATTGGATTTTTGTTTTTCTTTATAACGTTTATAATAGTAAGTGCAAATGTTTTAGAACTTCCACTAAGCTTTAAAATGATGTGATTTTGAGACTGTAGGTCCGTCCATCAATGTTGTTACGATTGTGCGGAAAAATCTAATAATTCATATTATTTATCGTTTGGGCTTCTGGTGGGGATCACATTTAGCATTTGTGTAAGTTGTTCAATACTGAATATTCTTTCTCATATGACTGATTGAAAGGTGTTAAACCTGCATTTTGTAATAATTCAAAAGCCCTTTAAAATTGAGTCAATCTTTTTTAATTACCCGGTAGTGTCTACCTTATCCATCATTTTCTATTTTCTGATATTCGAGGTAAATATTTAAAATGATGTTACTCACCAGCTTGTTAATTACCTACTATACTGAAACTTGATTTGAAACTAGCATTGATTAATCAATTAACACTTTGGTGGTACTCCCCTGAGAAATGTTTGAAAAATAATCCCTTTCAAACCACATTTTAAGCGATTCTAGACACAAATTTATCCATTCTAACATTATTCTAACCCGAATATTGTGTGTCAAATTTTCATCTAGTTTTTGCATCAGAACCCTCGTGCTAATAATTTATTGTTCAAGTAGCCAAACTTTAAACCAGGCCTACTTAAAACTATTTCCGCTCTGCTATTTTTGATCCCCCACCCCAACTGACTACAGTATAGTACTGTACTTAAAAATGTCTTAAAATGGAGAAGAAGGGGTTTTCTAGAAGCGATTCAAGACTTTATGCAGCTTGTTTGTCCGGGGTTTAAAATTACCCCTCTAAAACTAAATTTGCAATGATTCAAGATCTCTTTTATGACTCTGGTCGAAAACTATTGTCTCACAGGCTTGTTAAAATTCCAAAATACCTTTTGTTTCTAGTTTTCTGGGGGGGGGGGGGGATCCTCCTGATCACTCCATAGTTACGCCGCTGGTCTACTCAAACCTTCAGTAATACATACACTTTGGAGTCAGACTGCTTTGAAATCAACATGAGTACCGGTACATGTAGAACTCACATGCTACGACTGCATACGGCAGTGCTTTCGATTATTGTGTTTTCAATTATTTATTTAGCCATTAACAATTCCATTATTTGCCATTGTTACGACCAGGTGGATACTTTAAGTGGCCAGAAGATTAAGTAAAAGGAGACAGACAGTCAACAACACATTATAAGTGAATTAGGTTGACAGTTAATCATATGAAGTTCTTTTCAAGCGGAAATTGGGATGAGAAGACGGATGAAAGAGCTGCATTGCAATAATAATTTCAGGATCGAAGGCGTAGCGGAGCAACGGTTGCATAGAGCAAAGCGAATGTGGAAAATCTCTTTTGGACTGGATTTCATAGACGGTGGTAGAAGGTAGAATGGAGTAATGGATACTCGCCTTCCATATGGAAAGATGCTGGCTCATCGCTTTAAACCGCTTGCCAAATTATTATCATCATTCATTTTATGCTCCACTTCATTGATGATAATAATATTATTATTATGACTGTTTAGCTATAAATCTTAATGCAGGCAGCTGAGAATTATTGATGAGTCAACTTGTAGACATCATTTGGGCAGAAATCTATGTGCACAAGAGAGGCGATGAATGCATTTAGGGTATGCCGTTAGAAAAGTGCATCCATAAACGGAACAATACAGTAGACGATTTGCACGTTATAAACCTGAGAGAGATGATGGTTTGGTCTACTTTGAACTTCGTACCGTGAGGGCGAGCTGAATGCATTATGTTGATCAGACACTATCGAATATGCGAGCAGAAATCACTTTTCTGAGAGTATATTTTCCTGAAAGGCTGAAAGGAATGTGATGCTTGACTTTTTCAACAGGAAAATCAATCTCCCACTCAAGCTACTTAAAGCAAACACTTGTAGGACATGAAATCATTCACTTTTAGTGGGTATTTAGTTAACTCATTTAGGCCTTCTCATTCATGTTAAAAAATAATTTCTTTCTGTTATTTCAATATAAGGTCCAGCAATACATGTCAAATTTATTAGCTTAGAAATGTTAGATTTATAAATAAATTAGATTTAGTAATAAATTTTAGATTATGTTATAGAGTTCGTGTTGATGCTTTAGACTTAATGAATGAAATACTATTTATGATAACTGTGCAATTTTCAATAAATGTTTTCTGATTTACTAAACCAGTGATTTAGAATCTACCTAAAACTGTACGTTAACCTGTTTCACTTCATGCAAGCTTGTTTTCCAAACAGCAATATGGGCCTACCAGCATCTTATTCTTCAGGACCAACCGGTCATCCCACCACGCTTATTATTATGACTTTGAAGAGTTCACAAAGACAGACTCATTCCTCCGAGACTTCATCCTCCGAAATATTTGAAAAAAGGTATAGTACGCTCATCTTCATGACAAACCATTTACAGTAATCATTTTAGTATCAGTTACCTTATTTTTTCAAAACTTCTTAGGCGTGCCTGTCGATTATATAAGCAAGGCAAAATACGACCGAAAACAACGCGGAAAACTAATACATTTTTAACACAAAAAAGAAGACTTTTGTGTGCTCTGAGAATTGGACCTTGAAAAATTTATTAATATCTTCTCAAAATGAAAACATGAAAATTCATCGAATTTGCTTCGAAGCAGATGGAGTTTTGTGAGGTGATCGTATTTTCTCATCTGAAGATGACGAAGCATTCAACTCTCCAGCCTGGGAGCTGTAGTACAAAATCCACGTTTTTCTACGTGCATGAAAAATAGAATAGAGTAGAACTAGTTTGACCTAATCATGGCAGACCGTGGTATAAAATAGGCTACCCCTTAGAACACAGAGTTTAAGGTCATGTCAGTTTGCTGAATGTAAGTTTGCTCATGTCAGGTGCATGAAAAATGGAATACAGTAGAACTAGTTTGACCTAATCATGGCAGACCGTGATATAAAATAGGCTACCCCTTAGAACACAAAGTTTAAGGACATGTCAGTTTTCTTGCTTGAGTTTTGAAATGCCAATACTATATTATTATAGTGAGAAATAAGTTATGAGAATGCTTGTAACTAAGGAATAGGTTACAAATTACAAGTACAATCTATCAAGTAAAAATGTCTATCAACTTTTGAGGTACTCTATTAATATTAGTTTGTAATTTGTTACGATACATGCTCCTGATTTCATGAATAAATAGTTTATACGTACACCACAAGCATTTATGTGTTATATTTTTTATACTCGTGCTTATAATGTATACAGGAGTTGAAATAATATTTTTTTCTCAGTTGCTACAAAGATTAATGACTGTAATATTATCTATGTTTATAAAAAATGTCCATAAGATATTAATTTATGATATTTCTTTTGATGATATTAATTTTCGATATTCCTTTTGATGCTAAAAAAGTGTCCGTAAGATTTTAGCAGATAAACTTAATGTGCGATTTAATTGACTTTGATCAATTGTTTTTAAAAAGGTTGTCACTTGATTTGAATCTAAATCATTTTTTAAAATATTTGATAAACTATCGCCAAATGATTATCGGAACTGATGATGGAGGCATAGGAAGAGTACAGATTGTTAGCGCAAAATACGGCTGAGAGCAGCGCGGAAAACTCATAAATTTCAATGACAGATACAGAAAAACTTTTATTACAATTGAAAGTCGGTATTATTTTTAATTTAACAGAATGAAAAAACATAGTAAATATTTAATTCAAGCTTTTAAATAATTATCATTAAAGTTGACCTAGAATTTATGCCACCTACGCAGTGGCGAATCCAAAGAGGTAGGCTACACAAGATACACCAAGCCCCGAAACGCCACTGCGAGATACACCTGAAACGGATGAAAATTTTACTTCATACTTTTTGTGATTATACACAGCACTCAATCAGCTTCTTCTTCTCGCCAAGAAAGATGAAATCGCCTATTGCGGTTTCAAAAAGTCGGATAAATTCACCATGTTTTTCAGAGTCCTCCAATATTTATTTCTTTCACTCCATGGTTTGCATTCAACAATGAATAGTAATCAATTTTGCTTGGAAATTCAGATATAGTCTACTATTCTAGTTCAATCTTGAAGACACCTTTGTGATGCATATTGAATGAATTCCAGTCTATGATTGAAAAATATGTAAACTGTACCAAAATAATTTTCTAGATCCGCCTCTGCACTGATGCAATTATAGCATTGGAATGGGCTCTCCTCATATCAATCAATATAGATTATTTGGTCCGAGCTTATCAATAATCTTTTCAAAATTGAATATTTGAGAAGAGTAATAATAATGAGAAGAGAATAATAATAATAATAAAATGCAAAATAATTATTATACAATGTATAATAATGATAATAATAATAAGCTTATGGCTTTTGTTGGTGGGGAGATCCTTACGTATAGTTCCACCTCGCCGTTTGAGCCGTGTTATTATTGAGAACATGGAGGGCCTACAATTTTAGTTGGTTAGTTTTCCGAACCACCGTGAAAGTGATAATAATATTTATAACAACAATTCATAGAAATAACAAGTAATAATATTATCATCAGTAGCTAGCTGTTGTTCATTGAAAACGTTTTGCAAACCGTGTCTAGAGATGACCGTACGTGACCTCTACATGTGCATTAATACGGCCTTGTAAAGAGCATGCAATCCCGTTGATCACTTTGTTTATTTTTTCGATTATTCAATAGAAGGCGCTTGTTCTGTGCCAGTGGCAATGGCAGCACATACGGCTGCCTGGGAGTTGGGCTCGATATACGATCTGCAAATGGACGCCAGTAAGTTAATGGAAATGCTTTTACAAGTACGTCTGGCCGTAAAATAGCAACGAACGCTGCGGAGCGTGACACGGGTGTCTGCCTGCCTCCGGACTACCGGACCAGCGACCTTAGGCCTATACTCAGCTTAACTTATTTGCATTCCATGGTCTGCGCAAGTCTCATGAGGAAATTAATGCCCATGAAGAAAAACGTTTACACTTTCTTCGTCCTTCTGTTCTGAATCACGATGATTCCCATCAACTACTCTCCCATCCCACTTCAGCTTCTAAGTTACGCATAATAAAATGGAGAGGATGAGTTTGAAAATGAAGTTTAAATTGATACTATCCTTTATAATTTATAACTTTTAGTACCTTCCACCAAGTTCTGTAGAACTGTGGTCCTAACTTGTCACACAAGAGCACCTAATATACCGCTATATATACCGTATACACCGCTATACATACGGAAAATACATACAATTAGAGGGGTTGGAGAAATATTGGAATACAGTTATTTTTCCATTTGAGAGATACTCAAGAGAATTGGAAGTCTTAGAGTCCGTACATGGAGCGTTCGCCAAGTGTCTTGAATAAATAGCTGTGATTAATAATAATAATAACAACAACAATAATAATAATAATACACTGTTTATATTAATTCAACTTACTTTACCCCAAAGTGGGTGAAACGAAAAAAAATTATTATTTTTCACAATACACCCAGCAATGTCAACCTATTTTAACCTATTTTAATGTCAACCTATTTTTTGTCAACCAATGTCGGCCTATTTTATTGGTCAAATGCTGTATAATATAATTTTACTCTTTCACTTTTTCATTTTAATGTTTGTGACTAATGGCAGGTTCTGATTTCAATGAAATTTATTTGAAAGAAAGTATTCTAGAATACTTAGGGAAGTGATAGCCGAGTGCCATAGCAGGTATCTGTTCAATCAGAGATAAGCTACAAAAATCCTGGGCCATCTTTGTATCGGTGACCGATTGGATTGGCTTGCGAAAACGACTCTGTTTCTCTGCTGTAAAATCACTTCCCGGTGGTTCGGAACCCACCTAAAACTGGTCCAACTCATCAAACACCATCATCCAATTAATTACCCACACACACAGACCTATGTGGGCTTCATCCTTCAAAAAAAGAATCTTTATTTGGGTATTTTAATAATAAATTCAATAATTTTCATGAAACATTTATAGCTTTTATAGCAACATTATAAGATAATATTTTGTTTGGAAATTTTCATGAAAAATTATTTTTTTGCTTTTTTATTCATTATTAAAGAAAACTTCTACCATAGTGATATAAAACTATTTTTTATTTTAAATATTCTATTAATTCGATACATGTTAACATTGTAATATTTATCATCTTTTATTCTTATTACAAATTCATAAATGCAATCATGGCATCATGGCCTTACCTGATCCGGTTCAACGAGATATCAAATAATCTGTCAATAAACTACACTTTCAATACGAGCAAAGCAAGCTTCGTTTTTTGTGTTTCATTTGTCAAATCACTAACCTCTTATTTAAGATCCATGAATTTATGTACAAACCGATATCTACACAATAGTAGCCTATTAACATTATTTTTGTTGGTTGTGTTGTACGGCATTTATGCTTGTAACTGACAAACTCTATCCTTTTTTGCATTAATATAAACTACTACCGTAGTAATCTACTATATACTTATAACTTATATTTTTGTAATAAATAATAGAGCCATTCCATAAGGGGTCATTTATCAAATGAAGCACATTTTGAATGTGATAAAAAATTCTACCGTTTGTTGTCATTAAACGCGGTAATAAAAACAATAACAAATTAATTCAGCACTGTACCTAATATTCCGTGATTAATGCATTTTGTAGCTATTTTACACTCTCATTATGTGAAATAATACCAAATTAATAATGCATTTATTGTAAAATTTCAAGTGGGAATAAGAATTATATTCAAAATTATTTGAAATCATAACAACGAATGATAGTAGCAGTAGTAGGCTATTTATAAACTTAGCTAGGATTTTTTTAATTTTGGTGTTAACTTCTATTAAATGAATAGATAATTTGGAATCAAGAAATAAATCTTAAACTGCACATGCATATATTACATAAAATGGAATTAAATGTTTGCAACAAATATTTTGCTTGATAACAATGGATTTTCATTAACCAGGAGATTTAAATAAAGATCTATTACCTTATGATGAAGCCTCCAAACGTATATATGAGTATTAGTAAAATATACATGAGTATGAAACTAAATCTACAACTAAAAAATAAACATAATTTTTCAATGGAAATTACTAGTTCTAGAGTGCAGGGTTTTGGGGAGCAGGGTTAATATTTAAATAAAGATCTATCACCTTATGATGAAGCCTCCAAACGTATATATGAGTATGAGTAAAATATGTATGAGAACGAAACTAAATCTACAACTACAAAATAAACACAATTTTCCAATGGAAATTACTAGTTCTAGAGTGCAGGGTTTTGGGGAGCAGGGTTAATATTTGATCAGAGCTCACAAATTATTTGAAACAAGTGTTTCTATTTTGTCTTCCTGTGCTTAATATTCAATCATGTAATGTGATTTTGATTTTTTTACGGCTTTAATGTTGTCGGGAAATAGATTGTAAAATGTTGATACTAAATGGTTGAAGTATCTCTGGTTGATATTATCGGGAAGTAAATTGTACAATTTTGGTGCTAAATGGTTGAAGTGTCTCTCCTGTACAGCGTTCTTAGCTGTAAATTATTTTTATTGTAATTATTAAATAATAACTCTCAAATGGAAATGAAAACTATTGATGAATATTTTAAAAAAGATATACAATCAGTAGCAGCAGTACTTACAAGCTAAGTGTTTTATTTCGTTGGCGCTGAAACGAAACAGATGCGAGGGCGCCGGCCCAGCTATTCACACGAGAAGAGCGGCAGGAGTCGCGTATACACACACTGCGACTGAATAACTGTGACCAGCGGGTACGCGGTTCCAGACTCGACTGACTGCTGGAGCTGGAGAGCTCTGGAGTCAGAGCGCGCCAACGCCAATGACTTCTCACTCAGTCTCTCTCACTCTTCCCACTCAGTCTCTCTCACTCTTCCCACCCAGTCTCTCTCACTCTTCCCACCCCCTCTTCCATTACCGTGAAAACTACCGGCGGAAACTGTGCTCGCTGAGGAAGACAAGGAAGTTTTGGAGGGGTCGAAGGGAGGAGGAAGCAAACCGTAATGCACTGTAAACATTGCTACCGCTCTGTATCCAACATGTGTAACGAAATTATCATACAACACGGCATATGCTAGTTGGCTGTATTGTACATCGCTTTACAAAATGATTTTCTGATCTGTAGGCCTACACTGCACATTGTACGGAGATGCAGACTTTCAGGTTTGTATTTTTGAAACATAATTTGAAGCTTACTCAAGACAAACTTGAAAAGTTTTTTGATTGATTTTAAAACATACCTCAAGTTAAGTAAATACCATCAAGGTGGGTTCATGGGTTCCCCAGGGTTTTAGGAGGAACGGATCATACTTCATACCACTCAAAGCAAGAGAAAATTCAAGCTCAATAAAAATAGGCTTTAAAAACATAGGCCCGCAAAAATTCTAAAAATGATCAGATTTTTCTATAAATTTATACATTTTAAAAGTGTGGTATTTCAGTTAAGGTTGTAAATTATTGATCAGTTTTTATGTAGAATGAGCTGAAAATCTTATAACGAATAAAACCGTTATTAGTTCCATTGCTGTACAAGATTCAAAAAATTTACATGAAATATTTTATATAAATGAATGTTATGAACTCTTTTCAACTGTTTTTTAGTGTTTCCGTTTCCTGTAAACTGTTGCGGGTTCTATCTGTATAGCCGCGTCTCCACCAACCGAACATGTCTGCCGAACATTGTTGGCGAATACAAAAAATGGTCAAACTTTAAACATATGGGTCACCAAACTTTAAACATATGGTTCGTGAGTTCAATTGAAGAAAATCGATAAACAAATCGTTCAATAACGTAAAAAGAAATGTCTAATAAACGGTTACAAAGCACAGTCTATCACTTATCTTATCAAACAAAATCATATCACTGAGTACATACCGCTACTTTGTCGTTTATCACATTGAAAGTTTGAATGACAACTGGCTCACTGCAAACGACAGCCCCTTTTACAAAAGACTGCTGTTTATTTTAGAAGTCTCCACATATATAAGGGTCATTCTATTATTTACATTCTAGTATAATTATCGAAAATCCCAAGACGAAGAGATGAGGAGAAGAGAAAAACAATAAACATTGAATCCATGCTTGAATACGGTGAGAGATTTATTACCTTTATGCAGATAAGGCGCTGCCATGCCGGAATTCATTTCCACTCATTACAAAACTTTTAAAACAATAGCCTTCAAGTGAAATGGAACAAATTATTTTTTCAAGTTTAGTTTTCAGTGAATCTAAAATGTCTTGTAAACTAACCTCAAAATTTTGTATAACGCAACAATCAAAATTTGAGAAGAGAGCAGTTTTGGACTCTTACATCATTGCATTCATTGGAAATTTTGCGTCAATAAATGAAAAATAATCAATATAGACGAATAATATTATTTTCAATCATAAAAGTTCCAAACACAATTAATTGTTATCTCTTTGAACTGTTTACGAGCTTCATTTCAAATGGACTTCCAAATCAATACTTTTCAACTGGAACGGAATCAAGTTATATTTAGTGAAATTACCCAGAGAGACTTGAACCTAACCTGAGATTTTGATTCTCTAATTAAACGTTTAAGTTCTTCACACTCGATTGCATCTTAGTAAAATACTCGATGAATAAATAAATAATTGATTGTTCATTTGCCTATGGTAACCACCTCTATTGGTAATAGCAAAAGAGCATAGACCTCTCTCAGGTTACGCCACTAGCTACTACATTTTACTCTGAAAGTCTCTAAAAATGTCTAATAAACATCCTTCCGTGAGTGAAATGGTTTTTGAGGAAAAACTGGTTTAAAGAGAAAAAAAATTGAAAGACAAAATCAATATAACATAATTTTTGAGGATAAATCTCACATAGGCCTGAGACCTGTGCGTGGGTAAAGAGTTGTATGATGATTGATGAGTTGGACCTACAGTTTGATGGTCAAACCAATCAGTCACCCCTAAAAGGGCCGAGGCAATAGTGAAACAGCAATATGAAAGACTGCTAAGAAACTCATATTCTGTATACATATTACACTATGCTTTTCAAACCTTGTATAGCAGGCCTATGTAACAATGGACGAGTGAAGCTTATTCTCCTCTGACATCTAAAGAAAGTGAGACGATAGATTTGTTAATAACAACACCAACTCAAATTTTATAACAAAATTGTATTCAATTCCACATACAAACGAGATCATTTATCAACAATTATTAATTGAGTGTCTAATCTTAAGATACAATTTACAAAATCTAAACCTATCTATCTTAGTCATCTTTATTTTTAGTATCTGATGAGCACGAAGTTTCACTTGTTGTTTTGCTCTTTCGTAATTTACTAATAGCACTTTTCACCCATTTGAAGTAGCCACCAATGCCCTTCTCATTGTCTATTTTCATCATGTGCAATCTGGAACAAGAAATTATTTATTTGATAACATTTTAAATTAGACAAAATACTTAAAATTACTTGAATTATAATTCAAAGCTTGAAAGTTCACATAGAAAAAAATGGCAATTTATGAAAATAACTTTAAAAAATGATCAAGTTAAGAAGCTACTGTTGGCAAACAATCAATAACTCAAGTATACTGGATTATATTATCAGTTTTAAACCATTGTTTATTTGTGGATTATACGTGAATTATAGTACATGGCCAGAAATGAGATTGACACGGCAAATAAATGGGTATAATAAATATTCCGGATAAAGAATGAGACCCGTATTCATGAACCAAACTTGAGGGGCTTCCTTAATTCAAGGTAAACTCGAAAAGCAGCCGTTTGAGTTTGAGAGGATGCTTTTCAAATCTCCTTTGAGTTGTGAAAGTAGGTTCAAATAAGGACCAAGTCAATCTTCTAAGATTGGAGGAGGAAAAACTTATTCATAAAATCTGACTTTTGTTATTACAGTCTGTGAGCAACTATTCATTCTAAACCAGAAAATTGTTAAAAAATCCCCAATGGTGAAATTTCTATAACGATCCACAATAAGGGTACTAATTGTTCAATTATCACAACAGCAACAATATTACATTTACACAAAAATTGAGTATTCAGTTATTGAATGAAATTTTCAAATTGACAAGTTCACCATACTAAACCATACTTGACAAATTGACATTCTAGTAAATAATGGGCTACGATTTGTTTAATTTAATTTTACAGTTTATAATGGAAAGCTGGAACGTTCCAACAAATTTATTTATTCAATGGAGTGTTTCCGGCAAAATATGTAACATCAAAGAAATTTCAAAATTAGTCATCTTACAATTTTATAAAATTAAAAATCCAGCACTCAGCCTATTCCTATATAGATCAATTAATCGCGAAATAGAAACATAATATAATACAAAGTTTCATTATCAACTTATAAGGAAATCTTAATTTTCTTTCATTTACACTACCTAGCTCCCTAGTACCATTTAGGCTCCCTAGTACCTATTCAATATGTGACTTTCTTTGTGAGACAAAAAAACTTCATAGGCACCAGTCACATTGGTAGTGTGAGATTATCACTCACTAGAAGACCCATCTACATTTCGCCACAGAATCCAGACTGGGACCGCTCAGAGCATTTCTTTATATCAGGCTTGCAACTTAAATCACAACATAAATTACATCAAAATTATCAATAATGAACTTAAATTACATCAAAATTCTTACCCACCTATCAGGTGTCGTCCAGACACAATATGTGTGCTATTTATTCATTTATTTATCTGTTGGAAGTAGTTGGGGAAACATGATTGATCTATTATTACCCTTGTAACACAACTTCCATACCGATTATCAAAAGAAATATTATAATATATAGAGCTGGTACAGAAGTATAGATTGATTGACTGCCTTTATTATTTTCCTGGGAGGGTGAAGTTAGGGCGCAGCTGGCCCTCTCTTACACTCAACCCTAAATGATAAACGACAGAAAGTTGAAAAACCACAAGATAACAATGACAGATAATTATTGAAAGATATACGTTAACAAACTGAGTACAAACAATAAATTACCGCAAAGAAAAATGAAAGTGGATTTCGAATACAAATTTCACTTGTTATTATTAATATTAAATTATTGAACTATTGGGAGTAAAGTCGATCTATCAGAATACACGTGTTATTAACTTAAAATTATTTATTAATGTTAAATTATTGAGCTATTGATTGATATTAATTTTGATCTATCTGAATATATACAGAGATTATGAGCTTGATTTGAATGAAATGAGACCTACTTAGACTAAAGTTATTTATTCATCACAATCACTCAAACAGATTTTTTACACAAACTAATAAATTAATATATGTGCACCATTAGTCCCTGCATTTGTCCTAGACGCTTCGAATGAAAAGTTTGGGTGTTGATGTATAGACCTATGCTCTGGCCTTTTAGGAGTCTAGCCCTAATAACTTAAGAATTTTTCTTGTGGGGTAAATCAATAACATTGTTTATAATTTAATATTAGAACTGACACTGTATTTCACTTTTAAATAATGTTTTACTCACATATGTTGGAGATGTTTGAAGAATGCATTTCACTTCTGAAAAGAAGCTTCGTCAGCCTTCTTTTCAGAAGTGAAATGCATTCCTCAAACATCTCCAACATATGTAAGTAAAACATTATTTAAAAGTGAAATACAGTGCCAGTTCTAATATTAAATTGTTCATTAAGTATTTCGTCATGGAAAACATCACACATTGTTTATAGTCTATAATCATTGAAACAACAGGATTAATGAAGGAATGATGACCGTTAAGGATTCAAGTTCACGTTCAAGTTTTATTCAGGTAGAAGATACAATTGCTACATATAGCCAAGTCAAATGGTAAAAAAAAACAATTATAAGGTTAACATAAAACATACAAATACAATACACAAGGTTGCACAAGAAGGAACAAATCTCAGATTTGAAATCAATGAATACTACAAATATGATAATGATAAATACTGAGTTGAAAGGAAATGAATTTATGAAATTAAGGCAGTTCAGTCATATTCTAATGGGATATGGTGTTCCATGGTGCTATGATTAGCAGCCAATAACTCATCTCTTGAATAAAATGGGTTATCCTCAAGCCATGACCTAATTATCCTGAGAAATCTTGCCTTTGAAAGGCCTCTAATTCAAACAGGTAAAATATTGAAATGCTTGAAGGCCACCACAGGAAAGATTTCCTAGTCTTGTCCAGCCTACATCTAGGTATGAATATATTTTTTTTGTTCTTGTTGAATAAACATGCATGTCTCCATTCCTCAGGAGATGGCCCTATCTCTCTTTTATCTCCTTAAGACATTGATAGATGTATTCCTTGTCAAGATGCCATTCCTAATGAACAATGGCTTACAATGTTCTAAGTATACAGCCCCACAAATCACCCGAATTGCCTTTTTCTGGAGTAGCGATACTCTGGAAGTACTAGTGGCATGACCCTACAGTTTCAAACCATAAGAGAAGCTAGAAAGCAACAGAGCAAAATAGGCCTGCCTGACAAAAAGGCAGAGCCAGTTCAGACATCAGCCTTCTCAATAAATATAAGATCCTGCTCAGACTACAGCACACCAAACCAATGTGAGTAACTCCCAGAGTAACTTCCGATCCAGTGTGAGCCCCAAAAGTCGCACTGGATTACATTACATGCCGTCAGCAGACAAATAGAACAAAATGCCTTGTGTTTTTGACTCATTCAGTGACAACTTGTTTTATGAGAACCATTTACGAGCCTTATCATATAGCTTCACAACAGAGGCTTGAGCAAGGGCAGAACTTCTATTTGCTGTAAACAATGTGGTATCATCAGCATAAAACAGTAAATGGTCATCAAGAATGTAATGCAAGTCATTTATTGCCACAAGGAACAGCAATGAACCCAGCAGTGAACTCTGAGACTCCCTCTGTTTCACCAGTAGAGGAAATGAGTTTTCACTGTTCCAGCTAACAATCTGCCTCCTCTCTTTTTTTTTGAGGATGAAGCCCAAATAGGTCTGAGACCTGTGCGTGGGTAATGAGTTGGATGATGGTGATTGATGAGTTGGAACTACAGTTTTAGGTGGGTTCCGAACCACCGGGAAGTGATTTTACAGCAGAGAACGTGTATTTTTTGCTGGCCAATCTAATCGGTCACCGTTACAAACAGAACCAACGAGAACGCAGCTTATCTCTATCTGATTGAACAGATATCTGCTACGGCTCGCAGCTATCACTTCCTATGACACGCGGCTATCACTCTGACAATTAAACAATTCTGACAATGATGGATGATATGTTAGATAAAGTTTGGACTTGTGTGTCGTGCGAATAACGGTGCACATAATTTAGTAATTTAGAAAAACAATATAGAATGTTGTGTAAAGAAATGTTTGAAACGACCATTTTGACAAATAAACAACAATAACTGTGAATAATATTTTTTCATAAAATCATCTTCAAGCCCCACCATTCTTTAATGAATAAACTCTATATAGAGCTTGTAATCATCCAACTGAAATAAAGTTATACTCTACTGGTATTTATTAAGCAAGTAGTAGCAATTACAGTCATAATTGATTGAAAGCAATTCTTTGAAATAATATACTTACTTTTTAGTTGTGATGTTATGAATAGGCCCAAACGCTAGAGCGACAACTGTGCATGCAAGACAAATCACATTATAAGGCATACTGAAATCAGGCGTTGGCAGATTAATTATCAGTGCTTCAGTGCGTAGCTGGATTAAGTAGCTGGTTCGAGAAGCATTCATACTAGAACAAAACGTAATTAGTTACTTTACGCTAGCAAAACTTTACTAGGTTATTACTAGCTTCTAATTAAAAAAAAATAAGAGGAAACCAATTTATGGAATTAATTGATGAACAATTGAGGAAGTGTTGAGAAAATACGGACAAGAGGACTAAAAAAATAACATTACAAGACACAATAACAACAAAAAATAAAATTATCAAGAGAGATTTGATATTAACAAAACGTTACTCCTTAATATCTAGATGAATAAAAGCACGAACTACATTTGAAAAGTACAATCGAAGCTTAGTGACTTTCAAGATACTTAGTGATTAGTATATGCTTAGTATATTTTGTACTTATGATAAAACAGTATACTTCATACAGGAAATGCCTTCTGATTTGTAAATTGAAGAAGACTCCAGTGCTGAAGGTTACATTTCCCTAGCGACGCAAAATTATTTTGAACTGGCGTGATAATGTAATAACTTATTGAAGTTACATACTACGCATGCACAGATCATGAAAAGATTACTGCGTCTTGCATAAGACAGTGCTTCTATTGACAAAAAACGCGAAGTATATGGCTGGAAGATAGAGCCAGAAGTCTTTGTTGTAATTGTCTGCCACCTTGTTGAGTTAGGGCTTCCAGCGGTTGATAAGAACCAAACTGTGATTGTTTGGAAAGTGAATCAAGGTCTGAAGGTGCCCTCCATTTTGATTAGTTGACAGCATTTTCGAAGAAAAACTTTTGAGTAGCAGTTTTTTTTAAGAAAGTGCTTTAAAGACTGACATCAAAAGGCGTTGTAACTGGTTGACAGGTGCAGCAAACAAGTTAGACTACAATTGGCTCCCTGCATTTTAAGCAAGTGTGTTCCCCTAGGTTAAAACAAAACGCTTTGTAATTTGTGGGATGAAGGGCTCAGTATGCTATGATTGGTTCTATTATTTTGATTAAGTGATCCTATTAGTTGACAAGAAACGTCTTGTTATTGGTTGGAAGGAGGACCCAGCATGCTGTATTATGATTGGCTGCCACCGTTTTGAGCAAGTATTACACAATACTGCAGAAGTGACAAAATATATATTTTTTAAATTCCTTCATCATGTACGGTTTGCAACAATAATTTGAACCTCCTATAAAAAATCGAAAATGAGAACAGAAATATCAAGTGCAAATTACTATGTATTGTACACTTGTACATAGGTAGGACTTAGCATGATAGCTTAGATCAAGATATTTCAATTCAGACTTGCTATATAAACTTTGCAACTTGTGAAGGAAGAATAGAAACATGCCTTCGCTCCATTGCAATAAGTAAGTGCATCTTCATAGAGACAAGCTTGGCAACATTCTTAATAGGTGAAGAGAAATTAACTTCACAGCAAACAAACTACAAATACAAGATATATGTAGCAGTGTGGTATTGTATTCTTTTGGCTCACAAGTTTCTAAGAAATCAATACTCTTATCTTTGAAACAGTTTTGAGCTAAAAGCATGTTGTCCCCTTCTAATTTTTATGTAGATCAATGGAAAAATATTACAATTGAAAAATGATCTCACCTGGATGAGAAAAGTGAGCCATCTAGTGGAGGTCCAGTGAAGTTCCTGGCAATAGGAAGGAGAGCCGTTATCACAGCTGAGCCAACATAGAAGCCATGGTTGGCATCTGGAGGATATTCTTGCCACTTGAGAAACATGTAGTCGAATTCAATAGAAATCTCTGTTACTGACCGAGGTTTCAACTCAACAACAACCTCCAAGTAATAGGGCCTTATTCTCTCTTTTCCAGGTACAAACTTCTTCAAAACTGCAATGAAATCAAATTAAAAGGTTATTTCAATAATATTAACCTTCACAAATGACTCCACTTAATAAATGACCATAACGGAGCACCGGGCCACTTACAGCAGAGATGAGCCATGTGATTGAATGTACGCGTTCAGACAGATCATCTGCTAAGCTAGGGTCATTGCTAAGTTATGGACGGTCACTTACACATAACCGCACATACCAACCAAGTTAGGCCACAACCTCGTTCAAAACTCATAAGAATTTATTGCGCTTGTGAATAAAGATGAAAAAGGTAATATCGAGAACATCGTCATTCTAATTTCTGTTTCATCATATCTTCAAGTCCATTAAGTCTGTCATGTGCTACTTTGCAAGTAGCAATGCAAGCTACTTTGCATGATGTATTCATAGAGCAATATTGGGGAAAATTAAATAGTTAAACGTCAACCATGGAATGAAGGAATTTGGGAAAAGTATATATCATTTCCCGGTTGTGCGGAACAGAATCTCCGCATCAAACTCAAAACAGAGTTTTTAGATATAAGGAGAGTAGGACACTTTATTGAAATAGTTCTTAGTTCACTCAGCTCAATTAGCCACCTCCATTATTAGAGGTAGTTGAAAATTTATAATGTTTACTTATTCAATATATGGAAAATACAAAATCAAAGAGCCAGCTGAAAGCTAGATGGACAAGCAAATGCAGCTTATGAATCGCATCTAGTGGAGGCTCGACGAGTTTTGCGTTCTCACTTTAATCATTAGAGGCAGTTCGAACTGTTTTGATGCTTAGTTACTTTTAAGCCTTTCCCTAAACTACTGAAGCTCAGGAAAAAACAAACGAATTCCTTTAAACATATCTAATTGTTTCAGAAGTAGCTAATGAAGCTATTCTGTAGTTCACTTGGATGAACTAGGCTAGTCAATTCACATCTAATCTCTATAGAGTCGGCAAAAGTACGACTTTTAAAAATATTCTATTAATCTGTGTCCTTGCATTTGATTATTTCACAAAAACATAAAACGAATTGGTTTCTAATCATAGGCAAGCATAGATGACTAACTTCATTCAAATATACCAATATACCAATATATATAGGCAATATACCAAATGAGAAGTTGATGAAGATCAATGAACTTACTTGGTTTGATTTCTTTTCCATTGCTGAATATCTTCAGTGTATGAAAATAAATAGGAACGAACCATGGAATGTTTTCAAGGAAAATCACTGTTATTGGAGCCCAATGAGAGTTATGTATCTTTGTAACAATTCCACCCTGCTCTTGACCATAGCCTGAAATAAACATTGAACTCATAAAGCCGACTGAAATCAGTAATTATTATCATAGAGTAACAGATACTATATATTATATATATTTACACAATCGTCTGCCAGTTATAACAAGCCGCCATTTTTACCAGTCAAAGCTACAGCTGGTTTAATTCAGGCAGATAACTAATATTTTTGGTCATGAGGGTAAGCACATTTATTCACAAATATACTTTTAATATAACAACTATAAATAATAAACCATAATTGAGAATTATTGAAAAAAAACAAACAAGGAATGATCTATTACTAGAATTAGAAAATGCCGATGATTTGACAAACCATCATAGTTGCCAGTCGTTTCTAAAAAAGATCAGACATAAACAGTCAGAAGATTAGACTTGGCAATAAATAGAACATTTATGTTAATAGTTTCAACAATTCTCAAAAACAAAAACCTACGAAACATTCCAGAAAATAATATGATTTTCACAAGATTTTTCTTGATAGTTTTTAACAATTTTCAAAACAAAAAAAAAAACTTGAAAATAGCCTCAACAAATTACTAAAAAAAAAAAAAAAAACAGCATTATATTTAGATAAACGTGCTGATTGTATTGGAGTGGTGAAATAATAATCAAAAGATTCAAATAGTAGCATGTGCAACAATAAACAACGAATATGAATAGTTTGAATAACTTATTTAAACTAGGTTATCCCGGGTCGCACGAAAGTGTGACTTTATTAAACTTTGTAAAATACATTCCAAATGTAGATTTTCTACATATTGAACGACAGCATTGCCTATGATGAAAAGTTTAAGTAATATAATATTTAACACACCTGTGCTAAAGAAATTTTTTAATTCTTCTTCTTCTTCTTCTTCTCCTTCTTTTTCACAACTTCTTCTTTTTTTCTTCTTAATCTTCTTTTTCTTCCTCTTCTTCTTTTTCTTTTTCCTCTTCTTTTTTCCTTTTTCTACTTCTTAATCTTCTTTTTCTTTCTCTCCTTCTTTTTCTCCTTCTTCTCTTTCCTTTTCTTTTTATTCTTTTTCTTCCTCTTCTTTTTCTCCCTCATCTTCTTTTCTTTTTCTTCTTCTTTTTCTCCTTCTTCTTTTCTTTCTCTTCTTTTTCTTCTTATTCTTTTTCTCCCTCTTTTTCTTTTTCTTCTTCTTCCTCATCTTTTTTCTTCTTCTTCTTTTCTTCCTCTTCCTCTATTTCTTCTTCTTCTTCTTCTTCTTCTTTTTCTTCTTCTCAGACTTCTCCTTCTTCCCCTTCTTGTTCTTCTTTTTCTCCTCTTTCTTCTTCTTCTCCTTCTCCTCTTTCTTCTTCCCCTTCTTCTTCTTTTCTCTCTTTCCTCTCTCTCTTCCTCTTTATCCTCCCACCCCACCCTCTCTCTCTGAATGAACAATGAAAAATAAACTTTTTGTTTCAAAACAGCTGATCATCAAATCATAAGTTGAAATGTAAAAATTTTCAGCTCACCGATCCCTATGTTAAAGCAATGGCAAAAATTGAAACTTTGATCGTTCATTCCTCATGTCCACGATGACTTTTTTCAAAATGTAAGACCTTATCAAACATCTACTCGATGAGATCTTTCAAATGAGACGTGAAAGAACAAAATCGGTCGAGAAACCACGGAGGAGTTGTCATCACAAAAAAACATGTTCGCCTATTTTATATAAAGATGAAATAAACGATCATATAAATATTATTACATAAAGCAGTTTTAGTTGACTGTATTTAAATGTGAATATTTTGTTTTTAAAGATCGGTTGGTACATTGATTTTTAAAAGTAGCCGTATGGAAATCGTTTGAATAAATTTTGTTGACAATTAGGATGACCTTAAAATCATCTTTTAAATATAATTTTCATAAATAACTTTTCTGTACACTTATTCCGCGAGACGTCAGCAATGTCTATGGACGAATGTTTTTCGTCATTTCAAGTAGTAGGAATTAATATGTTGGTCAATGTCTCACATTTTCCCCTAGTAATTTATCACTATTTCGCACTGTATAGGAAGTATTAATTTGAAATAAATTTAATTAAAATTGTTTCAAACATACTCAAAGCATTGAGTTTCAATGTAGGAAATAAATAGAAAATACTCACCCACAATGTATCTGTACGCATAAATAACAGGCGGAACGTTCAAGTTATAGACTCGAGGTTTATCATGGGTTACTGCAATATTGAATAGTTTATCTTCCATTTTTTTCATGTCAAACACAGCAAATTCACTTGTGTAGCCTCCTCGTGCACTTACTACACGCTCATGAGGTTCTGGTGTTAAATGAAACGGAGATCCAGTCTGTGAATAATTTATAGAAATCAATTAGAACCTTAAAAATGTATAAAACATTTTATTAACTCTATGTACGAAGGAGGCGGGATGCAGCAATGTGATACCCTTTTAATAATTTTTATTCAAATTGGTCATTGCTCTTAAATGATCCGGTGCATAAAGAAATAAAAAACAACTTTTTTCTAGTCGGGTAATGCCCATAGGTGATGCAGTCTCATCTAATCAGAGACAAACGCTACCATGAACAATTTAGGAGTCCAATTATGTACTGAATTCGTTAGCTACTTTTGGTAAATTTTTAGCTAACTATCAATTTTATGAACATATCTGATTCATCAATACATATCCTCAATCTGATGATTGAGATTTGCAGCCCTAAATCATCATATCTAATATCTAATTAATTTTATGTGGGCATTAGAAAGTTACGACGCTTTTTCAATTTTGGACAGATTAATCTAGTAGTTTAGTAACTGGTGGGTAATTTATCTTGTAATTTTTTTTTTAGGATGAAGCCCACATAGGTCTGAGACCTGTGCGTGGGTAATGAGTTGGATGATGGTGATTGATGAGTTGGACCTACAGTTTTAGGTGGGTTCCGAACCACCGGGAAGTGATTTTACAGCAGAGAACAGTGTCTTTTTTGCTGGCCGATCTAATCGGTCACCGTTAGAAACAGGACCTACGAGAACGCAGCTTATCTCTCTGATTGAACAGATACCTGCTGCTACGGCTCGCGGTTATTACTTCCCTATGAATTGTCGCTTCAATGGGTATGAAAGTTGACATAATTGTACTTCTAATTCAATTACAAGTATATTATAAGTGGGAGCACTTCCAATGTAGATTTCAAACAATAAGCAGAATTTTAAGTATTCATGATACAGTTGTAATTGAATAAATAAATAAATATAGCACAATATTATTTACGTTATCATCACTATTAGGTACGATTAATATATTATATTAATTAGATGAGAAGTAGGTTGAGCTTACTTGATTCGAACTGACATCTAGATAGACTAGACTACTTTCCGCCAAAGGACAAGATCCACTAAGACCAATGCCGAACAACTTCCTTACTGACCAATCTTGAGTTGCTCCTTCCAGAATAACAAGATCATATACTAACGATACTGTCTGTTTCAATTCGATGATAGGCTCATCACAGTTTGAATCAGGCTGGAAAAACAGAATATTGACTAGTCAATTATCTTCAAATGCCAAAAATCAACTAATCTACCATTGCATTGCCTACTTGGTATTCTTAAGGCTGATTCACACATATAGGACTGGACTACGACTGGACTACGACCGTACGCTGACTGTGATGGTTCGCTATCATTCACACATATAGGACTGTACTACGACTGTACTGTTGTCGTTTACTTCTATAATATGGAAAGAGCCAACCATAAATGGAAAGAGCCAACCCCGGACACTGTTTAGAGAGCAGATTGAGGTGTGTTGAGAATACTTTATGATGATTATGTAAGATCAGAAGGGAAGAATAGAATTAATAAAATACTCGAAAATCTTATAATAATACTGTGTTCTTTTATTTAAAAAAATGTTAGTGATAATTTATTTATTAATTATACGTAAAAAATACGGTACTGGGTTTACGTTCTTAACAATGAAAATATTCTATTTCAAAACGCGTCCAGGCGCTTCTCTCCCAAACCTGCAAGAAACCCGTACAAATATAAACCCCGGACATTTCCCGGACGCGAGCTCGAAACCCGGACGAATGGATAGCCCAAATATATTGTTATAGTAAAAGTAAAAGTTTCCCAATGGGTTGAACAGAGTGAATACATACATTAGACAGTAGAGTCGTTATCAGTTCGATAATATTGTCAATAATAGGTTGAATAGGTAGTTTTTGATCATAATTATTAAATTCAAAATTAACTTTGAAAATTATAATTCAAAATAATAATAATCCAAAATTAACTTTCAACATATTTCTTGTGTTTCTACTGAATGGGATGTTTGAGTTGGCTTTTATAAGCAAGAATCAGTTCCATGTCATGTTTAACTTTAACTCTAGATGGAAATTTTCAAAGTCAAAAAATTGATACTATAGGCTACTTGAAATATTTTTTTCTTGTAGAACTTTTTTTCTTTCTAGAAATAATGGTAACTTGTGGAAGTGATAGGAACTGCCATTCTAGATGAAACGAAGTTGAACTAACTTGACTACTGTATAGGATGACTTGATATCAATAAAAACAACTTCCTCAATTTTGCTTATTTTTGAGTACACGCGAGGCAAATTATTAATTTTAGGGTGCTGAATCCGAATCTGAAATCACAATTCTTCTATCTCTAATTTTGGAGATAGTGGAAACACTCGATCCTAACAGTATAGTCGGCGCACAGTCCTACGTTGATTCACACATATAGGATTGTGTTCAGACCGGACGCAAACTGTGTAGGACCGTGTCCTTGAAAGATCGCTCTGAAAGTGATCTACGACAGTACAATCGTAGTCCGGTCGGTGTACAGTCCTATATGTGTGAATTACCTCCGACCGTCTCTGTGTATTTCAGATGGAAAGACTGTTTAGGCGAATCCATTCAAAACGACACAGTCGTAGTCCAGTCGCAGTCCAGTCCTATATGTGTGAATCAGCCTTTACTGAACTTTCACGATGAAAATAACTAAATAGAAATAAATTTTATTTCATTTTAATTTATTGTGTGGCTGCTTCTTAAGCACCAGATGGTCAGCCAGGTTTTAAAATTGTCTGAAATTAGTGAATTAAGAGAAAACATCAATTGACACTTGATTTTATCATGTAATTCAGAGATTTTGCTAGCTGTGTTTGAATTTTTTTCAAGACGAATAGAAGCGCTTCATTACTATAGTAGCAATAATTAATTATAAAGACAAACGTCTCTACCACTATACTTCGTAGTAGGCTACAGTGTGTGGAAGATACAGCTCCCCCAATAAAAAAGTTCATGAACAATTCGTCAAAGGTTTATTTGGAAATGTCATTGTGCAATTAAAAAATAATTGCAATTCAATTCTTAATAGATGTAGATCATCGTTCACTCCCTTTTTAATCAGTGATGTTTTCAACTTTTTAATAATGATGAATTGAAATGTGTTACATTTTGTCACAACTGAGAGTGGGATTGTACTGCGAGATTCTTGGACTTTGGAAATAAATTTTTGTAATGATTTTTTTCCCTTAACATGCAATAAAATTGCATTCCAAACTAATGACAATAGAAATTCCATCCCATGAATTCAATTAAACTAAAATACTCATCATGAAGTGTGTAAGGAATTTCATTGCACTGAATTGTGATATCAGAATCGCTACTTTTAAAAACGTTCCAGTGACAATTGATCAATACTCACAGGCCAATGTATATTGTGATGACTGAAATGACAATATTTTACCTAAACTGCATCAAAACCCACCCATGCTAACAGTAGCGCAAAGCCACGAGCCTGCCTAACATGGCTTTCAGACTTAATAGAAACTTATTCTGGTTTTTATCTACGGCAAATGAAATGTGTTGTTTCAGCAATTTAACTGATATTAATCATTCAGTTAGTTAGATGTATGAAGAGTATAAATCATAATACAACCAAGCTGTTGGATGTGCAACTGAAAAACTCAATGCGCATTATCACTGGAGCCCTGAGATCTACTCCAGTATCCTGGCTTCCCATACTGAGTGGCATACCACCGCCCACTCTACGCAGATCCCAGGCCCTTCTCCGACTTTACAACAGGATATGCTCCAACCAGCAGCTTCCAATTCATAATGATATTCCAGACCTGGACAGAAGATACCTCAAGTCTAGGAGGCCAACAATTAAGCTGGCTGAACGCCTCAGGAATGAAAACGTTTCTCTGACTGATAGATGGAGAGAGGAGGCTCCCCCAGAGATACCAGATGCTCTAAGACAGTGCACCATACCACCAGGCTTTAACCTTCCTAGAAATTCCTGGGTGACACTGAATCGCATCCGTACAATGCATGGTAGATGCAAAACATCTTTTTACAAATGGGGCTTCTCAGACTCTCCAGTATGTGAATGTGGGGCACCAGAGCAAACAATCACATTAATGAAGCACATTATTTATGAATGTGAAAGACGTGCCTACCTAGGTCAGGCGAATGACTTCAATGTAACAAGCCCCCAGGCCTTAGAGTATATTTTAAACTTGGACGTGCACTTGTAAATAGTGTGAAATTACAATGACTTAGAGAAAAAATGTCATACGCTATATACATATATATATTTGTTACATAAGTCTAGATGGATTAATACAATGTGAAAATCGATACAGTATATTAAATTAATAGTATTATACTAAATAGTTTCCAAAAATAAGAACGTAGAAAACATAACACGAATAATATTTTATATTTGTCATTTTCAATTATTTAGAGCTTTGGAACACACAGGCAACAAATGACTCGATTTCAATGAATCAATTAACACTGCATACGTTATTGATAACACTGATATTCAAAGTATTAAATTTGTACTTACTTTACATATTTGCCGCAAATGGATTCCAAGAGAGTGATAATTCGTATTATGTATATACCCAGCATTCAAAAGCGTGGCTAATCCTTTCTATAAAAGGTGAAACAAAATCATTGTGATACATAAATAATGAAAAATGGTGAATGGTAAGACTATCCACAAGTTAACACAGGAAGCACAAATTATAATCTAGTACTTTAAAATTGAAGTAAAAATTAAAATAAGAAATAAAATTGAACTTATTGATCGTATTGTTTAGTAGGAACAATATCTGCTAACTAATAAAAATTAGTTATTATCTTTAGCTTTCATCTTTCTAAAATTCCTTGTAGATAGTGAATTTGTTGTGTTAGATGGACCATGAAATTCAGAAAATTTTCAAGCGTTAGAAACGTTCATCATCATACGTCTGGTCTCACACCAGAATAATTTGTAGAGAATTCTATCTGAATATTCTGTAAGAATGCGAATAAGAAGTTTATATTAACGTAGTTTAGTTCAACGTTTAGTTTATAATAACGTTTTCGGAAAATTACGCTTGTGTTGAAGCTAATGGATTTCTTTCATTCAGTTTTAAAGATCTAAGAATAATTAAAGCTAACAGTTTTAGTCGATTGCACTTTTGGCAGAATTTATTACTATCATCTTCAACGACAAAACATTTTCCGAAGTTACATTCAACTTTTCATGAATTACAAAATTGCTCATTTTGATTATCACTGTATATAGAATCATTTCGTTCTACAGCAAGATTAATTTAATTTGAAACGATCAGTCAATTGAATAGATAGATTTCAAATAAACTGAGAAAAAAATATTTTGATGCGGGAATGAACAATATCTTGTGAGATTTTGCATTTTGTGTGACAATTGTTTCACTCTGTTGAACATCATTGAACATCATTCAGGCACCGCTGGTACCTGACAGTGACACGGCGAAGGTATGAATTTTGTTATGGTTATGTTCACAACCATAAAGCCGCGTCTCCACCAACCGAACATGCTCGGCGAACAGTGTTCGCTGGAATTATCTGATGTCGCCGAACATTGTTTGGTGAGAACGCCTTCTCAAACATCGGTGTGGTGGGGGTAGTGGCAGGACTTGTTGTTGGTTGTTACTGACCGAACATTTCAATTGAACTAACGAACATGTTCGGTGATCCAAAAGTTTAATGTTCGTCACTTATTTGTATTTGCCAACAATGTTCGGCAAACATGTTCCGTTAGTGGAGACGCGGCTTAACCAAATTCTTACCTTGACCCTCTATTCCAACACCAAAGTATTTTTTCTACTCAGTTTAATTTCTTTGAGAAACAAGATGGAGTCATAAGTTATCACTAGATTCTACCTATCTGCCAAGTATAGAAGGCATGAATTTTATTAGATTTACTTCATCTATATTACCTTGGAATCACAAGGCAGCAGCTTCTTCCATGGGGTCAAATTTTCGGTGCAGACTATTTCTCTTGGCAAAGTCGCATAACGTAAATGGGTGTGGTTCAATGGATTCAACAGATTGTCAGTTCCCGAAAGTCGAAAACTTAATTCTGGACTGATACTGTTTGAAGAATCAATGAAATTCAATGATGCACAAAGGAGTCCTGACAGAGCTGCTGTCAGCTCTTTCCAATTTTTATCAACACTGAAAGAAAATTTGTTCATAAACTGAGTCAAAAAATTGAAAATGTAATAATAATGAAGGGTTAAATCTGATTAGTAATATAGTAATATTAGTAATATAAAATGTAATATTAAATCTGATTAGTAATTCTGACGCAAGTCTCCAATTTTCTTAAAATTCACTTATATTATGTAGAACACAGAAAAATACAAATAAGTGTCGCAAACACCGGTAAGTAAGAAAAGCGCAAAGTTGCGTTTTTGAGCCTATGGTAAACGCTGTATTACTATTTTTATTTTTCTGTGCTCTAGATAATATAAGTTAATTTCAAGAAAATCGGAGGTGAACAATACTTGTTTAATAATTACCATTTGATTCTTTAGAATTTAACCATTAAAAGTATCGGCCGAGTAGCTAAGATGTTTCGCTCCATGCCATATAAAATGTATTCAAAAGAGAATTACATAGTTGTGCAATGTAAATGGTACAATAGTTACATCATTCACCTCACGACCCACGCACAATTCTCAAACTCATATGGGCTCCACCAGCAAGAAAAAAAGGCGTGCCATTGGTTATTACGCTATTTTCAAAATAGATGATCTCCCATTGTCTGTAATCTTTGCTCGTTCTGCATTCTGTGCATTTTGACGGTTGCACAAACACGTTACATATTACAAACACTGGTATATAGCACGTGGTATAGTAAGCAAGGTTACAATCTGATCTCTTTTTTCATACCTGAAACGGTCCTAATGAGTAGAAACCTTGAATTTCATTTGAAACCGCCAATCACAAATGCCCAAAGCATTTGGATCACTTATCTGGGAATGAAAGTAACATACTTCTTTCTAGGTTACCGATTAAGTTATTCAAAACTTTGAGTATTTTCAAATGTAATAAGTAGACTAACTCATCAATGACGGTACCCTAAATGCGTTATGGAATCCTAAGGGGGCAATCTTACCAGGCTACATGATACTGGGTCTACCTGAGCTGTTCCAAGAATTCTATCAATAATTAATGAAACATTCGCTTTTATCACCATTCATAAATTCAACATGAACAATATAATCATCTCTGGGTGAATTAATGTAACTAATAAATACAAAGTTTTAGTATTGAAATTTCTGGTGCTCCAACAGATCTACACACAGTCATACAACTATGACTGCTCCATTAGTAGTGGACTAAACCACTACTACAACACCAACTAAATCTCCTTTAGGCAACTAGGAGCCATCACGGATGAATATTTGCCAATGCATCTGTCGATAGAAGAGGTGTGTAGGTAGGTGTAGTAAGAATAAACAATAGGATAATTATGAGGAGGGGTGTTATCAGGTAGATTCAGAATGTTATGTACCGTGGCCCCTTTACGTTTCCATAACCACCCTAAATTGTGGAAAGATGATTAAAGCCAAGATGACATAATCCTTGCTAGTCGAGTTTGAATTTGATAAAGAGATTAAAACTCACTCTTTAGTATCCTTCCGAAACCACGCCCACACTTCAGCTCCTGGTGGAGCATCATTGACTGGATAACCCCAAGATTCATGTCTCCAAAGTCCTTCAGTCAAACTAATATGTAGTTCTTGAATATTGAATCTCCCAACAACTTCTCCCAGTGCTCGAGGAAATAAATGACAATGGTCGACTGCAAAAAGACAAAATTTCATAAAAGAACAGTAGTCAAATTAAGCACATGTGAGATCAACTAATATAAAAATCCATACTTACATTTATGATTATTGTAATCGGTGTTCCACACAGTAGTAAATTGGAAATACGAATAGACGTGCCCACTAGGAAGAGGTTTTAACAAGAGTTCTTCATAAAAGTGATCCTCTTGAAATACACAAGAAACAAACTCGATAGAGATAATAAAGATAACTAAATATTTCAACATTTTCATCGACATATGCAGTAGCTGGTTTATGTAAATGTTCTTTGCCAAGCATTTAAATTCTTATAAAGTGGAAACAATGAATTCTCAACACTAGACATCAACATTCTAACCTAATCCACCCTTTACTAATCACTAGGTCACTACCGGTACTGATCAACTAAGAAAAAATGTAGTATTCTACGATTCTATTGAAACACAATCAACTTTCCACATTACGAAAAGTTTAGATTATTAAATTACTTTTTTCTATTTCATATTTTAAACACATTTCATAATATAAACCAATGATGTAAAAGATATGAAGTGGGGAGGAAAGTTGTATTTGTAATTTTCTATCACAGAACAACGAACTGGTAACCCGCCCAGACGATTTATTCAAATTGAATGGGTCAAATTGAATGGTTCGTCTATGGTTGTATTCTTGTATAATTCCCCGTTGTAGGGTTTGGTAGTTCGTACGCTGCGATATTATCGATATTAATCAATATCGATACTTCTGCTTAAGGGTCGATTACATTGGGATAATTACTCGTGAGCGAGTAGCGAGTAGGAACGTTACATACCGACCGTGCTACAGCAGCTCGGCATACCAAGCCCAATAATAAAAAAATGACTCCCAGAATTACCCGCATACTATGGAATTTAAAAGACAATAAATAATATTGCAACACAATATTCAAATATGGATTTTACCAACAATTATTCAATATAATTTCATAAAACAGTTCACAAAAAATACAATATTGTAGCGAATATGGAATTGGAGAGAAAAGAGAGGAAGAAGGCACAGTGGTTCTTGGCATTATCTGCTATGTAAATGTTTACTTTTAAGGAATTTATTACACTGCTTTTGACACTTTTATAGTGTTTACTTGGTAGTTAGTAGAATGTTCTAGTTGTTTGATTAGAAATTAATGGAGTCTTATCAAATATTGTAGAAAGTTCCAGTTTCCTTGATTTATTTATTCAGAAGATGATAGAAAAATGTAGAAATTGCTTGATTGTTGAAAAACCTATTTAAGGTGAACGCATTTGTAAATTAGTTCAGTTGTCTTTGTAATTTGTCATGATAAACAAGTGTGACAGTTAAGTAGTTCAGTTATTGTTCTCCGTTGATAAGTGGCAGTAGTGACAGTTCCCATTAATACAGACAGTACAATTCCATTGGCGCTATTAAAAACCATCTAAGGAACTTTTATTGTCTGTAGTGATAATTCTCTTGACAGTTCAATAGTGATAATTCTTTTACCTATTACTTGTGCTACATAAGCTAATTGTTCTTCCTCAACGATTCTTTTCAAATATTATTGGACAGTTTATTGTACAGTTATTATTTAATATTGGATCAGCCTTTTGACATTTAGTGATTGATTTTTGTTCAGTTTATTGAAAACTCATTATCAGTTGAACAATATTGTTTTATCTGTTTCCGATTGTTTATTTTTGTGTAAGAAATTACTGAACAGTGTGAGTTGTGAATTATTTGTGTAAATAAAGTGTGAGTTATAAATTTAAGTGTTGCCAGCGTTATTTTAGACATAGAACCTGTAACAATATATATATGAATAAAATTAGAGTTTTGTCTGTACATTTATCAGAATTATATATGTTTTAGTTATTTCTACGTTTTATACATTAAAGAAGCCAAAACAAGTCTTATCTTAATTTCTGTCTGTCTGTCTGTCACAACCCTGAAGGAATTTTACATGTATTTTCTGTGAACTGTTTTGATGACATTTTATTGAATAATTGTTTGTTAAACTTTATATTTTTATTTTGTATAGCAATAATATTATTTATTGCCTTTGAAATTCCATAGTATGGGCTATGGGGGTTATTCTGGAAGTTAAATATTTTCTATTATTTGGCTTAGTATGCCGAGCCACTGCAGTATGGTCTGTCTGTAACGTTTCTACTCGCTATTCGCTTAGCTAGTAACTATCCCAATGTAATTGATCCTTGATACTGATGCCACAATTACACGTACCGAGTAGCTCGGCTGAGGTACTAGGCCGAAGTTTGAGCGTTTACTTGATGGGATGACTCCTATAATTAAAAAGCAAGACACCATTATGCGAGCTGCTATCACAGCAAGAGAGAAACTGCAAATCACTTCATGTTATCTAGCAACTAGTTATGGCTTTTTGCAAGGTTTCTTCAGAGTGTCTGAACCATCTATAAGCAAATTTATGCCTGAAGTTTTGAAAAACAAAAACTTCCAAATCAAATTTATGCCTGAAGTTTTGAAAAACAAAACTCCCAAATTAAATTAGATTAATGAGAGAAAACAAAATAAATTGATTGAAACTTTGTGGTAGTTATAACCAAGAAAAAGATGCGCATGCTAGGTGAGTGCAGGCGGAACCGCGGAAACTGATTACATGGGCCGAGTAGGAATGACAGTGACATGCATGAGAGTGAATCACTGGTGGGGGGACACCACTCGGCCAAGCAAATAGAACATTGTTCTATCCACTGACTCGCTCGAATCACTCGCCCATCACTAGGCCGAGTACTGTCTCAGCTGTTCACACTGCGACATACTCGGCGGAGTGCACTGTCTCGGCCTTCCACTCGGTACGTGTATTTGGGGCTTGATACTAGTATCGATACCGACAGTCCGGTATCGTATCGGAAAGTTTCGGAACGTTTTAGAATCTGGCCACACGACAAAAAATACGTCAGGCGTGGGGCAGGGGTTTAGAGTTTTATAAGATTGTTCTCTTGAAATTTACAAGACACTAATTCGATAAAGATAATAAAGAGAACTAAATACTTCAACATTTTAATCGATAGATATACTAGCTTGTTTATGTAAATGTTCTTTGCCAAGGATTGAAATTCTTATACTGGTAGTCAATTGCGTCAAGGGTAAGAGCCTTACCAGTAACTGGTAAATGACACCGGTGGGGTTTGATTAGTCTACTCAAATTCATAGACGTTAAAAAATTTGAATTGATGAATGAGATGCAACCGGTATCATTATTACCAGTTACTGAAAAAGCTACACAATAATGATGATGAATTCATGGGAGCTTTACCGGTAACCGGTCTCTGTGATCCCTGTAATATTTTTATCCCCCATGATCCATGAAAATTCTATACATTTCCCCAGAAATATCACTATCGATCAATTGAAGCTGATGAATTCATGAGCAATGTACCTTCAATAGACAGACAGAATAGAAACGATTTTATTATGTTTTTAGTGTTTGTGAATTGTGTAGTTGCCTCTCTAAGATCTATCTATCAACACATCACACCACATGAGCTGAAAATTGTTCGTGTTCACTGTCCTCTTTGCTCGCTCGTTCAGATTTCGGTACTTTTTTATTCAATTCACTTTTCTATTCTCTTTGGTTAGGTGGCTATAAAGTAATATACTAATCTTTATTCGCTTTTGGTAAGTAATAATTATTATCCTCAGTAATAATTCAACAGTTGCATAGAAATGATTCAATTTATAGTTTGTTAAAAATATTTCATAACTTATATCAATATGAATTTAAGGGAATGATGCAATGTGGGTATCGGCACATAAATGTACTGATGAGATACCGCACGCTTATTAGCTCTGATAAACGATATCATCGTTGATTTGTCTCATGAATACAAGATTTTTTGTTTTCTCAGGACATAGATCTTTCTCAAAACATTTAATAATTATATAAGCTATTGAAAGAATTATTCCTCAAACATGTGATAAGTTATGACTATGTTGGATGTGGATCTTGGAAATTAGAAGTGACAATAAGTTTGCTCATTTAATTTCTTGACTCATTTTGTTGCAGACTTCATATATATATATTACGGATCTGATATGGCTGCAGTACAAATTTTCAACAGAATAGGCCAATTTGGCTTGGGTATTGCTCTCGCTGGAGGTGTTGTAAACTCGGCCTTATATAATGGTAAGTTGATGTTTGCAAAATCTTTCTAGCAATTGATCATTTTTATTTTCAAATAATTAAGAAAATAAATTGTTACTCCTTCACTTGAAGAGTTTTTCGTAAAGTCACTCACTCTGACTTGGAAGTGCATATTAACTTAGTATGTAATAGCATTATAAGGCCAGACACACAGAGAAGCAGGCGCGACTCGACAAGGGGCCTTGAGGGAAGACCCTTAACTTGCCCTAATAAAATTGCATGAGTTTGGTAATAGATATGATAATATGGGATCTTCTCTAGTTTTTCAAGACATCTCAGGTGTAAATACAAAAAGGAGTTACTGCAATTCTGTTGAACATTTCAGCTATTGTTGTAATTTGATACATTTTTCAAAGTTCCATAATCTTGTTGATTTTTTTCAGTTGATGGAGGACACAGAGCTGTGATTTTTGACCGTTTTGCGGGAATAAAAAATCAGGTAGTTGGCGAAGGTACACATTTTTTTATTCCTTGGATCCAGCGGCCCATTATCTTTGACATTCGCTCCCGTCCCAGAAATGTCCCAGTCATTACTGGAAGTAAAGGTAAGCTATGTTGTTTAATGGGTGCCTAGCTTATTAAAAGCCGAAATTGTTCATGTTTTCAATGCCAATGTTGATAATGGTGTCTACTAGTTTGACTTCTTAAAAAATCTAATCATGTTATAAAATCCCATTCTACACTTTTTAGATGCTTTTTATATATTCTAAATATTTATTTCATTCAAAATTCATTAGCCTATAATTGTCTAGCATTCATAATAAATTACTTTTGGGTTTTGAGAATACTTGAAAATAAGTATGATTTTCTTTTCAGATGAAACATTACTTATACATATACACATAATGTAGAAATTTTTTAATACAGTACTTAAATTGATTTCTTCTACAGAGATGTATAATCTCTTATAACTACTTTTTACAAAGTTTACTACAAATACAGAATTATATTCTAGATCACATCATCTAATGCAGTTGTGTATAGTCTCTGCAGTTGCAGAAGTCTTCAGCATTATTTATAGCATTAAAAAGAATTTCAAAATTAATTATTTTGTAAACATTTAGCAAGTGAAAAATCTGTATGATCTAAAATAGCCGATTTCATAATTGAATTAAATACATTACTAAGCTACCTAGTGAATGTAGGTTAGATAATAATTTCAATATAACTATTTTTATGAATTCTGCATGTAATATGACAGATTGAGCGAGCAAAGAGGCTGCAATCACAGAAGTTACCTTCCACAGATGTACTAAAATATAATTTTTTCGAAGCTATTTCATTAATCTACTGAATCAGACTCAGCCTATCAAACTTTCGTACCTAATCTTAATTGAATATACATAAATCCATACTAAATTCTTATTCTTTAATACTTAGCTGGAAATTTAATCAGATCTTTTCTACTGTATTTGATTGGTATCAATAGGGAAATCTATGATAAGTAATGGATACGTTCAAATTTGTGAAAATAAATGCTTATTTTGAAAACAATTAAAAAAAAGGCTATCCGCAAAGGTTCAGAAGGGTGTAGGTTATGAATTGCTCATAGTCTGTATCTGATTCACAGGGTTGCCACCCAACCTTGAAAACCTGGAAAACCTTGAATTAGCCTTGAATTTGGTGAACCTTGAAAAAATCTTGAAAAAACCTTGATTTTCAGGTACAAACCTTAAAAACTACGAATTCACCACAATAATTGAATTTGAATATGTCAACATGAAAAAATAAATTAAATGGTGTTTCTATCCATTTAGAAGATTGGTGAGAAATGAATAAAACTGCGCTCTGTTTGGACTCTACTTTATAATAATTTATTGTAAGTTTGATCATAGAGAAAGCATCTCTCTCTCTCTCTCTCTCTCTCTCTCTCTTAAGTATGCTTTCTATATGGTTTGATCCTGCCGTGTCACATGGATAGAGTTATGGTGGAAGAACAAGAGAAATTCACTCGCGTTAAATATAGCACAAATAAGAGGAGTGCAATTAAACTGGCATAAAACCGATCAAACATGCAAATGTGTCTGAATACGATTTCCGCCCAGACATGCTTTTTGTTTACACAGCGAATTCTTCCATTATGTGTCATCAACGTTAATAATAAAATTCAGGGTTGCCACTCCAATAACTCAATTGAATAGTATGAAGTGATTTTATTGTAGTCTAGTCAGTTGGTTGTTTTCGTTGTTACTGGTAACTTACTCCTACGCTTCCATCTACATAAGAAGGTAAGAATATTATTTTCACATTTTTTCTTACTACGGTACTTATAATTTATTGTGCACATTACTAGAATGTCAATTTAATTAATTAATCCTACATCTGGAGAGATAGGAGATGCAAGCTGTGAGCTGAGAAATTGGAAAATGATAGATAGTCTTCTGAATAGTAACTCTTCATCACTGAAACCCATGATTATACATTTCACTGATTGGAAAATATGATAGAGGATTATTGATTCTTTGCATAACTTTTCCAATGCTACCGCTATCAGGTGGATAAAACTGGAAGCAGAAAAACTTCAATTATTATCTGATGCCAGAAAGAGAGCAGCGGAATTAGACGAGAAAATAGTTGAAATTGGCAAGAAATTAAAAAAGTAATAATATAGATTTTCTTGATGTTTTTGTAAAAAATTCCTAATGTTTTATAGTTTACTGCATTTCTTTCTTTTTTTAATAAAAAATAACTGTTTATTCGTCGTGTACATTATACTGCTTCTAATCTACTTGATCTTTGAAAAATTGATAGCCTACCTTTTATAATTCACATAGAAACTATAGTCCATTATCAGTGTTTTATTAAACTTATACGAAAAGGAACAAATTGTGATGTCTGATGAATTCCATTGACATGAAGCAGCAAAATAGTGAGTATTTTTTATATGTTCACAAACTTTAATTATTATAAGCATGTTTTCTATTTCCATCTGAAGTTGGTGTAATTTAGTGTCAGCAATAACCCCTGTCAATACTTAGTTGTATTTATTCATTTCCATACAGAATAAAGAATAAATTTGAAAGTACTCTCCTCTTTTAAAATGTTTTTAGTAGAAGTAGGTGAAGTTTAAATATTAAAAATATCAATTTGACGAAGTAATGCACCCGGGAATCTTCTAGGGGGTCTTCATTCATGCCTTTTTTATTTATGTGGCATGGTCGGCAACTATTCTCTGATCGTAAAAATAAATGTATTTGAACCTTGAAAACCTTGAAAAAACCTTGAATTTGTTCATGGATTTAGAGTGGCAACCCTGGATTCATCTTAATGAATCTTGAGCCAAAATTTGTGCAGTCATTCAGTATAATAATGATATGAATTAGAAAAATTAAGGCTTTATATACTACTGTACAATTTCTGGTTTTTGACTTTCAGATCTGCAAAATGTTAACATCACATTGCGTATTCTATTCAGACCGTTACCTGATCAACTACCGAAGATTTATACGATTCTTGGAGTAGATTATGATGAAAGAGTGTTGCCATCAATCACAACTGAAGTTCTTAAAGCTGTTGTGGTAAGATTAATTTCTGTTGACACTACTATGACTTCGAAAATATTGCATAAGATTCACCAATTCTGATTTTCGTTATCTTGAAATGCTGTTGTACATTGCAATTTACTTAATTTTTTATAGAGTGAGATCAAATCAAAACGTTTTATTTCAAAAAGTACAGAAATATCCTCAAACATTGTGAGTCCTCCCGGGCCAAGAACTTGCTCGCAAGAACTTCTAGTTTTTCCTAGGGGGAACTGGCAACAAAAATGGGCAATTATTCCGTACAATGGGAGTAGAATTAATGTAAATAATAAATGACTATTTCTTATAATTATTATCATTCATTTTATTTTAGTATCACAATACATTGTTTTTATTCTATAGTGGACTCGAACACACATGTTGATATTATTTGTTCAGTGTATCTTGAGATGGTTGGCTTTAATCTAGGCTGCAATGTTTTCCATTATAAAGTAGTTATAAGGATTGTATTTTCAGCCTATGCTTTGTTTCTTTTTTTAATTATTGTGCAGTTTTGTGATGTTAGTGAATGACAATGTTCAATTGTTCAGCATTTTAAAGATTTCTACGGTGTAAAAAATATGATTGATTGAAGGAGAACAGCTTTGGAACGCCATTTGACTTCGTTCGCCATTCCGTTTTTTCATTGTATTCAATTAATCAGATGATAAGAATAATAGTAGTTTTCTTGAATTAGATCACAACTGATTCAGATATAACAATACTGGTAGTTCTCTGAACAGTAGACCTCAAGGCCAAGAATAAGGGAGCTTGCGCAGAGGAACATACTCTATCTACTCGATGACAACCATCATCGCAAAATTAAACACAATCATCACATTCAGAGAAATTTTTCAGATCTAACACAATTTATTAGACACCCTTGCTTGAAACGAATCATGCAGAAGTTTTGGAGGAACACAACTTGAAAAAAAAAATGTAAGGAAGAGGGGTAACCACCTGAAAAAGGTTTCTCATTCCCATAAGTAAAACTACAGTTTCACAATAGAAACGGCTGTCTTCAGCTGTTATTTCTAGTATTGCTTTAAAAATATTATTTAGCCTTTTACTTTCTGCAGCAGGCTTGGGCGGGCACAGATATATGAGATGCACAATCGGCGAAAAAAACTATCATTTTTCTATGTATTTTGGCTACAGAAACGAATGAATATTGCTTTTTAGGTTACAGAATACCACAACTTATGTAATCCACAATATAGCATTGAATATTGATATCGACTAACTCATACAATTTATTATACAAATGGGTTTAGTTATGTGATGCTGGATGAATTTTTGTGGAACACAGACCCAACCCTTGATTCAATTCGCGTAGTCTATTTCATGTCTGTATTATTTCACAAAATTCATTCTGTATCACGTCGCCAAGGCTGCGGTTCTATTTTCATCCAGCCTATCATCTGTACTTATGTTGTTTCAGACAGTTGGTTCCTACCGTACTTAAATTTTTATAATTATCATTCACTTAATAATCACTCTTTACTTTATAAAAATATTAGAAATTATTTGTTTCTCTTGAATAAATATGTAATTCTTATGAATGATAGCCTAACATAATTCATATGAATAAGGCTCAACCAGATGAATCTGGAAGCCCGAGGGCTATCTATGAATCTAATTCCAATATTGCATAATAATGGAGAAGCTCGTTTTAAAAATCATATGTTCCTATAGAAGTAGGCATAATAGTCTCACTTTTTTCCTTTTAAATATCCTTTAAATGAAAGCAAATTTCGAAAATCCTTACACATACATCGCTGGGCATTCCTTAAAGGAAGATTCATGCATAGTTTCATTGAATTGTGTCCACGCGTTTAGCCGTAAATTCGTTACAGACAGACAGAATGCAAAACGGTCGACTAGAAAGACTTCTCTTCGTTCAAAAATAATTATTTTTATTCACTATCGGCTGATTAACTCGATCGATCAAATGATTAAACGGTCTATAGAAATACTAACTTTAAATCTTTTGCAAATTCCATATGATGAAAACTGAAACCATAATTTTTCTTATAGTAATAAAGGCCTGAGAACCCATCCTTTATCTTTCGCCTCCAAAACATGAATATTGTATCGGCAAACATACTCGATCTGTGTAATGTTTGGAAGAATATGTGTTTGAAGTTGCTTGGTCAAAGCATACATAAGTACCCACAGACAAACGGACAACGCCGCGAGCCTCGAGTCATTACGAAGAACTCTCTACGTTCTACGCTCGTTCAATTAAACAATATCCAACTTTTTTGTATAATGATGACTATGAACATCCTCAGCTGTAAATGCATCAAGTGAATTGGCGATCCATGAATTTCAGATGTAAGAACTTGCAAAACTCATGCTGCATAGTTTGTATAAATGGAAGGGAAAAGAGACGTTTTCATTAATTGTTAGCTGTGACGATAAAATGTTCAGTTTGAACTATTACTAAAACAGAAATCCAGGTTTATCAAAGTAGGTGACTAAGATAATGAGACTACGTCATGCTATAGCTATGCATAGACTCGCCATCTTGCCAGTCACGACCTCTGAGCACCCTGGTCTCATCTGGGTCACTATTATTATAATGGGTATAATTTGCACTATTATAACCGGCACTATTTTTCTGTTTTGTAATCCGTGTCACCATCAATCTCGTGTCAATTAACTCCCACTATCGTGACTATTTAGCTGTAATGGTTGCTTTAAGGTGATTTCAAACTAAAGCTGGGCGAATAGCGCCTGAACGTCGTCTGCAATGCTATTCCAAAGGCATCGTTTAAACTTAACCTAAGCCGTGCCAAGCTTGGCGAATCCGAGCGATACCGTGGAGAATTTGTGCATTACGATGCCCGGCGATTCAAGCGGTTTTCGTTTCAGCGACCTCTTCAGTTTATATGTTATGTTCGGATTATTCATCTAGTTTGCGTTGGTTCCTACAACAAGCAGACCTATTAACATTGTATTGCTAATGAAAGCTATAAAAGGAAGTCATATGTAACTGGGATGAATAAAAATATTGTAAGGTATTTACTAACGATAATTGCTATTGCATTGAAATTGAAAATGTATTTGATAACGCAGCATAATCAAAATTTTGATGTTAAATTCTTTATTTTCTTGAAATATGGTGGATATTGCAATTTTGTTTTTGTGAAAATTTTGCAAGTATTCTTTGTAGTGGCAAAGGTGATATTGTGGAAGGTATCACTACGTGTATCACTTTCCCCTTTTCTTCTTCCTTTACCTTAAATTATTAATGTTATGTTCTTTTCTTCTGAAATATTTCTCTGGTTATGATTTTTTTAGATCTTTAAATTTCTCATTTAATTTAGTTTCTTTTATAGTAGTGATGATTATTTATTTATGGTTGTATTTTATATTTTGAATAATGTTCATGAATAGCACAATGGCACATTAAATGGCTTGAAAATTTTCTTTGTAGTGGCGAAGGTGATATTGTGGAAGGTATTCATAATGAATGATAAGACGAAATTGTCACAACCACATTTATTAAAAATATTGAGAAACTAGTCTCGGTTGTTATACCATTATTAATCTCGATCAAACTAAAGTACAAAGTACGTTATTAAGCTACTCTGTACTTTAGTTTTAGTTTGTTTGAGATTGATAATGGTATAACAACCGAAACTAGTTTCTCAATATTTTTAATAAATGTGGTTGTGACAATTTCGTCTTATTATTCATTATTAGCAATTAATGTTAGTAAATAAATAGTCAACTTGATTATTTATCTTAGTGGATGGCATAATTTTAAAGCGCCGTAATTAAACAATTACTTTAAAAAAATGATTTTTGTGTTCTTAACCTATAGATACATTATTTTGAAAAGTTGGAACAAGCATCGCTTAGTCCGATTTTGGTCTGTAAGAACCAGCAAACACATAAGACCAATAGAAGGGGCTTCTTGTCGCCGAGGTGAAGCCACTTGTTACGCGCTCGTCCACTACAAAGATGGTGGCGCAGGGATGACTCCCCAAGTGGCGAGCGCTTGAGAAGCCGGTTTTTGCTATTACCAGTATGGCACGCGTTACATCGCCAGCCTGTTTCTTCATAATATGAATTGTTCATTCTGGAGATGGATAAATGATAGAAATGTCATTTCTCAGTTGATCTAATTATGAAATTTCAATTGTGAGGAGAGGCATTCTGTGATGAATTTTGTTGACAAGGATTACTCAAACTTTGCTAAAAAAAATAGTTAATTTTCTAATGGAGTGACATTTTTTTCACATACCTTCCTATATTATATCTGACATTATATCCTTAATATCTGTCATTTGACTGCCACGTCCTTTTACTTAACATGAAATAGAACAGTAGGAAAAAGAGAAAACAAAAAGCTGAACTGAACTGGATAATGTATTTACTTTGCAAATCTAGTCACAGCGATCATAAAAGACATCAAAAAGACACTTATCACAATTATTGTATTTTGTTATCGCTGTCTAGTCACAGCAATAATAATTAATAATCTTAATGTTGTTTGGCATTCTCACTCATAATTTCTATAAATAGAATAGTCTCTAACTCTAACACATTGCACAATACTCAGTGTCTTCGCGAGTGCTTGAAGAATACTTTTTTTTATCAACCCAAAGTTGGTCTGGTTGGCGCCCATATAGTAATTATATCATTCTGGATAGCGAAAGTAGGGCCTTCACAATAGGCTATTTCCCCATTAGACAAATTAAGTAAACGTTCAACTTTTTGTAGTCATTTCGATTACTTTTTGTAGTCATACAATTCAATTTAGTTACATAACTTTAAAGATGAATTTTCATTTTATAATTTCATTGTGTAACAGCATAGAAGAATTTTTAAACTTTAGAGAAATTTAAAAAGTTGTGACATTTATTTCTATAATAACTCATATTAAAACTGAGTTATATTGTATGTATTATGTATTTTAATGGAGATGACTGTTTATATTTAAAGAATAATTATTGTATGACTCATGTTTATATTGTACAAGATACAATGCTCAACATATGATTAATAAAATGAAATAAAAAATTGTTCTAATAAACATTTTCCTATTTGGATCTTGTTCATTTGCGTTCATAATGGAAAGAATTAAAGGTTAGACTAATTTAATCAATAATCTACTAAAAACAATCTAACTATAATATTATTACATTACAGTAATATACCTTCAAGGAAGTATTGAATCAAACACAAGAAATAAGTAGTGAAGAATTGGCTTTGTGGTCCCGGATGCGCAAGCCGGCTGACGACAGCGCGCCATCCCGATCGCGTTTCAACGTTGCACTTCAACCTAACATTGTATCCAAAGTATAAGTCGTAGATTAAAATAAAAATCATGAAAAAATCATTCCGTTATTTCTGTACAACTTTCTCGCTTTGATCACATCTCTACCCAAAAGATAAAAATTTTGGTAGCCGACTCACTTTTTTATGTCATGTTTGAAACTCGGACAAAAATTATAACTTTAAACAACTACGGTAATTAAAATTTATAGAGGTAACTATTAACTTTTATAATGCCACTGTTATTGTCAGAAACGAATTGTCTATACCCATGCCAAGTTTGAAATTTATATCTTAATAAACAGAATTTATTAATTTCGAATTCCTTTAATTGCTATTACTTTATACTGAAGACTTCCGCAATGGCGGATATTGACAACAGCATATATATTTGTCAGTTTATTCAATTGTCAGTCACTTCAAACTAACTTGTTATATCTTAATCCTAAGTTTGTTAAACTGCAGTTCATTTGGAGAGCGCGCATTGAAATTTTCTGCTCTCGAAAGCCACGATTTCGTCTTTCTATCCACTACATGGATGGCGGACTTGGCTTCACGCACTGTAATGCTACGCTAGTGAATACGCCCCTTCTATTGGTCTTATGGGTTCGTTGGTAAGAACCTTTACTGTTGCACTATTATTTACCAACGGATTATATTCCAAGGGACTTCTCTACTGTAATATTGTTTTCCTACAGTTAGCCAACAAAGCGGCTATTTTTGTACTCATTATGTACAATACGCAAAACAGAAGTTCCTACTCTATTATTGTATCGCGCTGTAAGAAGAATTTAATGTGTAATTCGTGCTCAAAGTCTGTTTGCTGCACTCGAGAAACTAATCCGCTCTCGCCTGCGACTCGTGTATAGAACTTTTCTCTCTAGCAGCAAAGTGCTATTTACAAAGTAAATATTTTCTGTTAGCTATTGGAATCACAATACCTATAATCTTGTTCTTCCAGGCACAATTTGATGCCGGCGAATTGATCACACAGAGAGAGCTGGTGTCGCAGAAAGTCAGTGAAGATCTAGTAGCACGTGCTGCTCAGTTTGGCGTTATATTGGATGATATTTCGATTGTGAGTGCTTTATTTCTATTTCATTTTCATTAATGTAGTATATGGTATTGCCACATTCTGATGCATCTGACGTTTATATAATATGCTTACACTAATGTAAGAGAATGCAATGCTTTTTAATAAGCCTTCTACAGAGTGCTATGTAAAAACGTACATCCTATAGTCTTCTACATAGTGAAATATACAGAATATACTTTTTTAATTCATAAATTTCTACTCAGTTCTCCCAATATCAAAACTTTTTTGTAGAAAATAAAGGGATTGGAATTAAAATTTCTTGAACTTCTGCATTTATACCAACTACAGTTCCAAAAATAAGGTTTGTTAAAATTGATGTTTTCAAATAATATGATGATTTCTTTAAAAATAAAAACAAAATGACACACGGGAAAACTGAAGGGATTTTACATTTTTTTATAGGAACATTTTCTGCTCTCATCTAAGCATTTTTCTAAATATGATTGATATTTTTGACAGAGAAATTATATTCAATTTAAAAAATTTATTCCAATTTACTATGAAATAAGTAAGCATGCGATTGCTATCAATATCAACTTAACATTTAACTTGAATTGTTGTAAAAAATCATGTGATTGCTATCAATATCAACTTGACATTTCACTTAAATTGTTGTAAAAAATCATAACGTAAAATGACCAAATTGCAATTGACATCAATTCAACTTTTTTTAAATTTATGTTGATATATGAATGTGAAACTTTATAATGAATTCAAGTACAACAGTGAATGCTCATGTTAATAAATACGTATCAAATTGAAAATTTAATTATGAAAAAGGCGTTTAAAATGTATTGCACGTATCTACTGTGTATGGGACTAACTGATATTCCACACTATAGCAAGTAAGATAACAGTTATTGTTCTTGAGCTGAACATTTTTGGCTGAATTGATTCTTTGTTTGAGATGTCCATGTCTACAATATAGTATGATGAATATAACTATGTAATTCTGTTCTAATGTATTATAATTGAGATTGAATTTTACTTATTTACATTTTTGTAGACTCACCTCACATTTGGTAAGGAATTCACACAGGCTGTTGAATTGAAGCAAGTTGCCCAACAAGATGCTGAACGGGCTAGGTTCCTTGTAGAAAAGGTGCGTTGTAAAATGATCTCATTAATAATTTAATTTTAATCAGTTAAGATTATTATTGCTCGGATAAGTATGAGTTATTCCTAGGTTAATATAATTAAAATACCAGGTTGTATTTTAACTATTTATAGAAAATACTATTATTAAGGATCTGACAGGCCCTTATTGAAATTGTGTCGTTGTCCATCCGTCTGTGCCTGAATGCAAGATTCTATGTATTGTTCCTGCTTGAATGGAAGATTCTAGATTTTTGAAACTTGGTATATATAGCTTCCTCATAGTCCAAATGAGATCGCAATTGATTTTGGAGTTGGGGGTCGAATATAAAAGCTACTATGATGTAAAACAGATTTCCACTATAGGCTCTAGGTTAGTTTTGGCTAATTAAAATCAAAACATTGGACAGCTGGTGCTGTAGCTGTTTCAAAAATCAAAACATCACGAAGACCACCAGGTATCCACTTTATTTTTTACAGGGCAAGCGTTGACGTTTTTATTTTTGATTGAGTTGAAATCTTTTCTTAAATTATTTTAAATCGTCTAATTGAAAAAAAAAACACCAGAAATTATTGATGCATGCTATATTATGAATCTGTTGACCAACAATAAGAAGAAGTAAAACTATTTTTCAAGAACTGCAGATGTGCATTTTCTTGTAAATTGGAAAGCATATTATGATGGTTATAGAAATTGAAGCAGTTAAATGGTGAATAAATGCCTATCAGCGCAACTGATAATAATAATTATTTTATATTAATTCATTTGGTCCTTGGATACCCCGTTGTTTCGGTTTATTTATAGAAGTATTTATAAAATATATTTATAGATATATTGAATCTATAAAATGGTTTTATATAAATTTAGTATTATTTTATAGTAGGTATTTTTATTTTTCAATTTTAATTTGTTGAAAGCAAATATTTTAAAACCAGGGTTAGCTTGCGGGTAGCCCTGAGAACTCGCCCCTGTTATTAGTCAATTTCAGGCTTACTTGCAGATACAATGAATATATATTGAAAAAATAAGTTTCACTTAAAAAAAATGAGTATATATTTAAATGGCGTTTCAAACTGATCTTTCAGGTCACAAAAATTCAGTGCAATGTATGTGGAAAAAAACTGTTTCAAGTGCTCTTAAAGCAGTAACTTTAATTAAAACAGAACACTTTCATTCTTTTGCAAGTTGGATGATTTTTGCTTGACTTTTTGAAACACCAAGAATGAAACAAGTACCTACTGTATGAAGGAGCAATAGCTGTTTTTTTCACATACATTGGACAGTTTATTAATCGTTAAGCCACTGGGCGTAAGCATTAAAGAAAATGTTGACGTTTCCTTGTGCAGTCTCTTTGCGGCCTATGTTTCACCGAGGCAATGTTGTGCAAGTACCGTCGAACCTCATTATGAAAATGGATAGGAAAATCGTTCTACTGAAAGTCGTTGCTAAGGCGTTTTGTATAAGCCTGTAAGATTTGTAGGAAAATTGTTGCGTTCACTTTCCTTTCCATAGATAGACTGCATCACGAGAGGTGGAACAAAAAATGCTCTCTTTGAATCAAATTTTTGCCTATTTCTAATAACAAATAAAACCTCTTCCAAGTAGTAGAGCTGGAATCGTCAGCAGTCTCAAGTTTCTGAATACTGGTCTGCAGGAATAATCATGTACGGTATCAAGTAATTCAAGTACTAGTGTATCTTATGTGATGACAATGTACAAGTATGACGGTGCTTGTACAGTATGATGGAAAATTGAAATTGATAAATTATTTATATTTATTAAGGTGAATTTATTCACTGATTTTATTCATTCATGACGTTTACTGTCTTGTAACTCATCTGCTGATTCAAATTAAATATTAAAATTATAGTACTTTTATGTTACCTGGATTTCCGTGGAGGTTGCTTCTTCAATAGAGCATAATCGAGCCAAAAGTGAACACGTTTGATCAATGAGCATTGACACATTTATTGTACCGCTGCTCCACTCTGCCTAAACCCTTTCCTCAGCATGTGTTTTGATTTCGTGGCTATGCTTTAAGGCTGTAGGGTCTAGCATTGTAAGCTAGTAGCTCCACTGTGCAAGCACCATTAAAGGTAGTGGTAGAAACAACTAGACCGTACTGTAGCGTGCCAGGATGTATTTGGTCCATGTCAGGCCCGGCAAAGAACGTTATGATCACTAGTGTGCACACTAGAACGTATCCACCACGTTCTATGCAATAAGTCTGCACCATGTAAGATAAACAAGAACAAATAATTTGTTTGGGGATATTGCATGGCAAAGTATAGCAAACGCGGTTGCAACGGGGTGGGTGCGCCAGTATCACATCTCATACCAGTCAAAATATTCCAGTCTCATGGGCGATTGTATTAACACTTGTTAAGGTCCATCAGCTGTTCATTGTGTAAAAAATTAATTTTGATAATCGGCCTTTTAGAAAAATTGACAACTTGCTTAGTCAATCTCAGCAATGTGGAAGTGATAGTCGAGTGCCGAACCAGGTATCTGTTCAATCAAAGATAAGCTAAGAAACTCCTGTGCGCTCTATGTAAGGGTGGCCTATTAGATTGGCCAGCAAAAAAGGCACTGTTCTCTGCCTAAAATCATTTCCCGGTAGTTCGGAACCCACTTCAAAAAACTGTAGATCCAGCTCATCAATCACCATCATCCAACTCATTACCCACACACAGGTCTCAGACATGTGTGGACTTCATCCTGGGCCTTAACTCGACGTTAGATTATTAGAAATAGAAATTAACTTTTAAATTAATGTGTAGATGTATTCGTTTCTGTTCCAAATATATGAAAGTTTCACAACACTTCGATAGCTAATTTTTGGGATTTAGTTTTGTTGGGCCACAGAAAAATTCATTGATGATTATCAATATTGTATTTATTTTTGTCCAGGCTGAGCAACAGAAGCAGGCTGCTGTTATTGCAGCTGAGGGAGATGCAACAGCAGCAGAGTTATTAGCCAAGTCTTTCGGTGATGCGGGCGAAGGACTCGTTGAACTCAGGCGAATCGAAGCTGCTGAGGACATTGCTTATCAACTATCCCGCTCTCGTCAAGTGTCCTATCTACCCAGTGGCCAAAGCGTATTATTAAATCTCCCTTCGCAATAAAACAAGCCTATTGTAGTAAATCGGTTATTGAATAGATAAAGTGATTGCATTTTCATTTACATAATGGGATGTTGTCAAATCATTTTGACTTGAAATGTTGAATTTTCATGAATTAATGTAACTTTTTTCATGAATTGAACTTTCATAGCAAATCAAATTAAAATATTTCATCTTACAAAGTCAATGCTCCAGAAAATAGGTAGTTCTCATAGTTATACGTTTCGGAATAATGTTTTGTTACTGTAATATATTTTGTATCCGTCTAGTTATTAAATTTAAGAATTATAAACAATGCCATTGGAATTGTTGTAGTTATTATGATTATATGTCTCATGAAGATACTGTTGAAAATTAACAATTTATCACACCCGGGACAGTGTTTAAAATATTCGGCTGTCCGCACACGGTGCATTCACCTCATGCTCTAGTGTTGGGCGTTTATGATGTATGATACTTATTTGTCTGAGACAAGAAGCACCTAAGAGCCTTATTACACAAAGCCACTACTTTGGCGAACGCAGGTCACATTTAAGGCCCAATTACATCAGACGAGCAAGTGAGTGACCTAAATAAATACATATTAAAAATATGTTCTATGCTTTTAAAACAGTGGAGCGCTATAAAAGCGTGTATGCCTTCATGTACTTAGACTTCTTTCGAGCTGGTATTCTTGCTCAGCTGTGGTAATTTTGCCTTGAATGTGGCGCGGGTTCACCACTGGAATAATAAGGCTATTACTTGAAAGAGAAGTGGCTCTATAAGAGAAATTTATTGTATCAAAATATTTTTCAAACCTAACCTTAAGTCTTCAACAGATATTTCCTATATCTTGCTGGATTTCTCTCACCAAAACTTACAGGCCATACACAATATAATAATGACATACTTGTGCGAGTATACTCAATTAGAAATAATTGATTTTCAACCTTCATTGATCACCTGTGTAGTTTGCTATACCTGTGCAGGTTGGCCTGCAGCAACAGGCTGTACAGACGTTCAGGTATACCGTTTATGAATCATTCTTGGTCTCTGAGATAACGGGAACCCAATTTAAAAATACACACTACCACACTACCGATATCTATTCAATTCATTAACAGATCTTTCTTCTGTTCAAATAGTTGAACAGAGCCGGCTTAACGGGGGTGTGAGGCTTGCGCCCGCACAGGGCGCTGACCCCAGGGGACGCATGTCTGTATTTCTTTGGTTGGAGAATTCTTTATTTTTTAATCTACAGCGTTATAAAGTTAGAGGTTAGAAAATGATGTCAAAAGCTGACTTCACATCTGATCCAAAAAATTGCTTAGGCCGGCCATTCACTATCAGGTACGCATGATCAGCTCACCTGATCAGGTGTACCTGATACCTGATGAGCACACACACTCTTCATGTATACCCTGTCAAGTTTGTCAGTTCAACATGGATTCCACAGAAGATGATCTGCTTCTCTCCTTATTTTGTGTAGTTTTTGTAAAACATAAAAACAGACGGAATAAACGCAAACAATGGTGTAAGGAATGGTTGCGGAGTAGAAATAAATTTACCCATAAATATTGATAATTTAATATTCTTGGATTTCTTGTTCCATAACGATCTGCGTTGTTAATATTAACTTTTCATAGTAAATTTAACGACTTGCAGTTGATTTTAATTTGTGAATACATAATAATTGTACTCACACTTGGTCGAACGTTTTCGAGTTATGGAAACTTCAACAAGGCATCCTAGATCGGCGATGTTGGTTAGAAGAATTGTGGTTTTTGTATAAAATTGTGTTTTATTATACAAAAACCACAATTCTTCTAACCAACAAACCAACATCGCTGATCTAGGATGCCTTGAAGATGAGTTTCCATAACTTCAAAACGTTCGGCCAAGTGTAAGTACAATTATTATATATTCACAACTTAAAACTGACTGAAAGTCATTAAATTAGGGAAGTGATAGCCGTGAGCCGTAGCAGGTATCTGTTCAGAGATAAGCTGCATTCTCCTAGGCACTATTTGTAAGGGTGACCAAAAAGATTGACCTGCAAAAAAGACACTGTTCTCTGCAGTAAAATCACTTCCCGGTGGTTCGGAACCCACCTAAAACTGTAGGTCCAGCTCATCAATCCCAATTATCCAACTCATTACCCACGCACAGGTCTCAGATCTATGTGGGCTTCATCCTCCAAAAAAAATTACAATGAACAGTTGATATTTTTAATATTGATTAATTAATTTCAAGAGATATAATATATGTCCTTAAAAACGTAATTGTTATCAGGAGGCACAAGGCTACAAAGGTTTTAAACATTTCCCTTCTGACCCACCTAATGCAAACTTTTACAACAGGAGAGTACACCACTGATCGACAGTCACCAACAACCCAAACACACCTTAATCAAAATTAAATAATGTTTTTCAGCATAAATAATATTTATTAACATAATGCATATTAACATAAAGTTTAAACAGTTTTAATCTTTCAAAATTTGAACTATTCTCGCCAAAAAGAACTGAGACACAGGTTTCTGCCACACACACATCAAGTCTGCTCGAACTGTCAGGCGAACTGATCGAATATTCATCAGTTGTCAGGTCGCCTGAAAGGCTAGTTATTCCCGCCACACACTATCATGCGTACCTGATCAGGTGTACCTGATAGTGAATGGCCGGCCTTAAGCTGGGCATTCACGTTCCGATTTGCAGTACCACTTGCAGTCCAACCTTCAAGGTTGGATTCGAAAACGGAACGTGAATGGGCTTGTTGGATGGTTGGAATTGTAGATGGACGACTAGATGGACCACTAGAGGGACGACTTACGAATGTCGACGGTGTTGGAGCGTGTGTGGGGCAGTCGGATCAAAGTCGACCATCTTATCTCAGTCAGTGCATGACCTTCGGGTAAGTTCGGGCAACATCGGGCAACTTCGGTTACATTTTTCGGCTCAAGAGCGACGTTCACAGCTGATTAGGAATAAAGTTGGGTATTAAGTAGGAGCGTGAGTGGAGTCGACTATTCATCTAGCAGTACTGCAAGTGGTACAGTGGTACTGCAAGTTGGAACGTGAATGCCCAGCTTTAGTGATGCTATTATAACCCTGCCATCAGTTTTCAGTACAGGCTTTAGACCAATCAGAACTCAGCATTCCTCCAATTCAATTTCAAAATTAATAATATCATTCACATCAGCTGGTTTATACTTTTTGAAATCAAATTCAATTACAGATGAGAATCGATCGCCAACAATCACGCATTCTAGGTTATGTTAGTTATCCCAGTAATATATAATTGGTAAGTTAAAAGTTTTTGCTAGGTTTTGGTAGATAAAATATTGTATGCAACGATTTTATTTTGTAATAAGAACTTATTTTGCCCCACTTTGCTCCAACTTACCTCACCATGTCCTAACTTACTTCTCACTCGTAGCTTAGAGGCTATCACCGTGGCGTAGTATTAGGCCCTGCAGTTGCAGGGGGGCTCAAGTGGTCAAGGGGCGCACTCAGCATTTAGAGCTAAGCACAAGATATGAATTTTTCAGAGACCAGATGAACTATTTTTCAGTAACCTTGTTGTAGTTACTGAAAAATCTTAATGAGGGATTCACTTGAGTTTGTCACTAGGAATGAGTGTACAATTCATCTTTGAATATCTTTGACAGACATAATCTTGATTACTAATCCATTGTGAAATCTTGCTCCAATGTAAGTATACTGTAGTCTTATCTCGACCAGCTGTAATCTGTGTTGTCTTTATTAAAGCTAATTGATATCTACTTCCTGTATTGAGGGTAAGAAATTGTGTTTATTGCCATTTGTGGTCAGCCTAGAAATAATGCTCTTTTAGGTGGAGATTAAAAGTTAACATACAGAAATTGAAGGTAGTGATGAGATTTCCAAGTCTTCAAAGGCCTGTTTTTAAGAAGTTAAAATCTGCAGCACTCCCCCAGAACTCTATTCCATAAAATTAATAATTTATTTTATATAATACAAAATCTGTTTTTGAAACAGTGATAGAAATTTTTCTCTATTTCTAAAAATGATTAACACATTCTTATTAATAGCTTACAATTCAGTACTGTAGTATTCATATAACTTGGCAGCGTGTAGCAGATGGGACATGCTACATCTGAACCCAGCATACTGCTGCCAAGTTATATGAAAACTACAGTATGTTACTTGTCCCATATAAATTTGAAGATTTCAAGCCAAGCAATTTACCAATATCTGTTCAATTAGAAGAATTATTGCCCATACATAATTGTGAATGAAATTTAGAAGTCTACTTTTTTGCCCACGTCCTGTTATTATCACATGTTATTTAAAATACAACTCAATCGGCTTGATATTTTTGAAATTGATGAAAATTCTTTACCAATATAATTTTTTGAATCATTAGGCCCCATTTATACAGCGCGTCGTGATTTTATTTGTATGCATTCAATGCTAAAGCACGACGAGCGTCGGGCGCTGGTGTATAAAAGTGTTCAATCGTTCAATGCTCTAGCATTCAATGCAAACAAATTGATCACGACGCGCTGTATAAGAAGGGCCTAAGGCTGACTACTCTGAAGCAGGCATGTCGTGACAAAAGGCGCCTTGAGCATCAGTATCATAATCATAGAGGTGCCACACACTGCACACGACAGTTCGAAAAGACGAAACACCTAAAATTATTATGTTTATTAAAAAACAAAAAGTTTCATGCTTTGGGATGATCTGCTTATGCAAGTGATGCGCTCCCTATCAGCTCTATATCGTTCGAAATCATCAAATTAACAACCTCCTCTTCCATATGGTTTTAATTCAAACAAAATAACGCACCTAACCCCAATAGCCTCAGTATACAGAGCCACTGCTATCTCAGTCACGCGCCACAATTTCATGCTAAATGACATCAGCCAGGTGAATTTGATTGAAACTTCAGCTGATGGCTCTAAACACGTGTGCCTTCGTGTACTTTGTCATTGTTGAGCTCGTTCACACAGTCAGCTGGTGTAAATTAGCCTGTAATTGTGGCACGCGACTCGTACAATGTTGAATTGAATATGTAGTGCATATTGGTAGGTGCGTGGACTCCTACAGGAAGACGTTTATCTATTGCACATTTAATTACCTTTACTTTGAATGTACAGGCAATCCTAAAACAAGAGAACTAACTTTCTTCCAGTAGGTATTGGTACACGCCTTGTTTCTTTAGTGGTGATAAAATTGGCGAGTGGGAAGAACTGCTGTACGTATTTCTAGCCTAACAGTTGCTTTTATTGCGGAATTAACATCAGAAATACACTAATCAGAACTCGAGTAGGCCAAGCGGTATAAATACCAATGATGATTTGTGAGGATGAATAATATTTTCAGTACAATAATGAGGATTGGAAAAGACTGAAAAAGTGAACAAATTTTTCAAGTATCTTTTAATTTTTCCAAAAAACCATAACATAACAAATAAAAAAGTATAATATACATATTATGTAAAAATCCAACAAGATAGGCTATACTCTTTCTTTGGTTAGAACATTCTTTACAATAGACTGATTTACAATAAATTGCAATCACACTCATTGCTACATTTACCCCCGGATGCACAAATTTCCTATCATAATGATGGTAGTACATTATCCATTCCACTTTTATACCAAGCTGGTATCACACCATTCAGTATTCAAGTGTTACGTTATTTGAGCAATAATAGCTAGATTACAATGCAGCCAACAGAGCCAAACTAATTTCAAATTCCAAGATCAGCTTAGTTAGAAATACATAAATTAGTTGAATAATTCCAGAGGTTATGAGTTCCATGCGATTTGAGCTCCTACTCCAGAGGAAGTGGTGTGCATCAATGAATCAATGGTACCTTTCAGAGGTTGGTTAATTTTTCATCAATATAATAAATCAAAATGACAAAAATATGGCATAAAAGTATATAAGCTGTGTACAAAAGACTACTACACTATGCAATATAAAATTTATGCTAGGAAAGAGACAGTGAGGGAGACTAATATTGCTGCCAAAACAGCCATGAAAATGATGCAACCTTACATGGACTTTGGGCATACTTTAGTTACTGACAACTGGTTCCCAAGTGTTGGCTTGGCTAAAAATCTCAACAGTAGAAGCTCTCATCTGGTAGGAACACTAAATTCCAATAGATCAAACAATCCCAAATCTGTAATCCAGAAGAAATTGAAAATAGGTGAGACCTATTCACAGCAGAATGAAGCAGGAGTGGTTGTTTTAAAATGGAAGGCAAAAAGGAAGAAAACTGCTGTGGATCTAATGATGATTTCAACTAGACATGATGATAGAATGATCCAAATCAGGAAGAGAAGGTGAGATTGTGTTATGAAACCAGAAATGGTTCTTTTCTACAACCAAGGAAAATCATACATTGAAAGATCTGATCAAATGGCTGCCTACTCCAGTTCTTTGCAACAGTCAATAAAGTGGTATAGGAAAATAGCATTTGACATTCTAATTGGTACTGCAGTTGTGAATGCTTTTTCATTGTATAAAGATGTGACAAAAAACCATACTATGACCATCACTTTTGAGAGTTACTGATGATATTTGTAAGGCTATGGATGGAAGGGAATAGACTCTAATGGTTTTGGTTGACCTAAGTAGAGCTTTTGATTCCATTTTGCATCCTATCTTATTACATAGACTAGCTGAACTGGGTTTCTCTAAGAGGGTGACACCAGTATCAGTGGGCAACACCAGTTCAGTGTGGCTGTTATGGCACTTATTAGAAAGGACTTGACCTGTAATAGTTACCACTATAATTATTGTAGAATTTCTTGGTGGTTATGTGTGAATGTCCAAGTCATGGGTTTATAAGATTTTCAAATAAAAATTTCAATTTTAAACTATTATACAGTAAAACCTGTGTAAGGCAGAACTCCACCAGACTGAAAGAAAAAATTCCGTTTTGGCAGGTTTCTGGGTTAGACAGGGTGATCATATTAAAAGCATGTGACAGGTAAAAAATTACTGTAATTTAATTTTGTCTCATGTAAAGCTGTGAAATTATTTATAAATTATACCTACTGTGATGATGAAGATCCATCTTGTTTCCACTAATATAATAAAAACTTAAAAAACACTTTCAAGTGTTTTTTTAAGTTTTTATTATTCCTACTGTATTAAAAAATTTTCCTTCACTAACCTATTTCATTTTCATCTACATATTTAAAGACAAAGTTTTTGTTTTTAGGTTTGCCATTTCAAAATTAAAGAACACTACTGTAACAACTAACAATTACAGCAATTAAACACCATTTTTTCAAAATAAATAAACATTAAACACTGATGAAAAAATCATGCATTACTTTAAATGACAGAACTCGGAATAAATCAGAAAGAATGTACCATATGAAAGACTTGCTTAAACTTGCTTAAAACCAAGTGGGACACTGGGCCTTGTTTATTTTGCAATAACCTTCTAAGACATCCAGTAATATGAAATAATGTATCATAGTGCACTTGATACATTAAAAAAAACATCCTGCTGTTTTAAAAACAAATATTGAACTCTTTATTTACTTTATACAGAAAATAATCCAGAATACAGTGCTTTGCAAAAGCAAACAACTTCTGTAAATATTTATAAAATTTCCGTTTTACACAGTTTTAATTATTGCAAGGGACTTTTCAAGCATTCTGTTTCTGCATTAGAAAGGTTCCAGCTTAGAAAGGTCTTTTTATATGTAACTATATACAAAATTCCTAGGCACCGGATGAAACATTCTGTTTCAGCAGGTTTCCGTCTTACAAGGGGTCCATCTTAAGTTATATATCCATTGTTATTCATTGTAGCTGACTCAACATTAGAGATAGTATATAAGCTCTAGTAATTAATATCTCTTGTTCTCATTCTGTTTCTTGTGTTGTTACTATGTCAGTGTGTGTGTCAAATAAATCTTTTTAAAAACAATGTCACTGGTTCCTTTAATTTAACTGGCGCCCCGAACAGGGACTGCAGACGTTTCAGTAAAAGTTCAATTACTTTTTTTTTCGCAACCAACTGTCTCGAATCCAAAACATGAGTTCAACTCTTCATCTGCGGCCCACTCTCATCACCCTGGAACCAGCTGAGCATTCTTCAATCCTGTTACAAGGAATCGACACCTGGCAGTCCACAACTAACAGACGACCCAGCTGCACAGACTCATCCACAGACGAGGACTTGGAAGATCTGCATAAGCTCTTCAAACCTGTTGTGAGTACCAACCAAAAGAACTTTATCAAGCCCTCAAAACTTCATCCAGCCCTATCTTCAACTTCACCAATTCTAAAAATGTCACAAATCACAAAACCAATTCCTCATGAACTCTTGAGATACATACCTCATTACGATGGTACTTCTCACAAATTGCATCAATTCATCTCTACCTGCGAAGACCTTTCAAATGCCTACTGTGCTGAAAACGTTCAAGAAAAAGACTCTAACCATTGGATTCTTTTCAAAGCTGCTTTGTGCAAACTTGAAGGACCAGCCGAAGCAGTAGCATTCAACAACAGTTGCTCTACAATAACAGACTTAATAAAATCATTGAAACAAAATTTTGCAGACAATAGATCTGTACCTGAACTCATTGCTGAATTAACTGTGAAGAAATCTTATCAAAGGGAGTATCCTATTGAGTTTTTGAATAGACTTAATGAGAAACGTACAAATGTAATTACTAAGTATAAGATAGAAGGTGTTACAGGTGTATTATTAGAAAATTTGATTTGTCAATTGAATGCCACACTTGTGAATACTTTTGTGCATGGTGTTCATCCTACATTAGGTTCACATTTGCAAGTACTACAAGTACAAGATTTAGATGATGCTCAGAACAAATTAATCAATGATTGTAGCATTGTTTTACAAAACCACAATTGAAGCAATGAACAAGGTAGACAGCAGGAAATTCTCAAATAATTCAACACCTTTTAAATTTCCCAATTACGAGCCAAATTTTCAAAAACAATGACCACAGGTCAACCCTTTTGAACAAACTCAGAGACCATACCAAGGTAGACAACAATTTCCACCACAAAACCAACAACAATCGTTTTATCAGCCTAAATTTCAAAATGCTAGCCTCCCTAATTCAAATTTTAACATGAATTTTCACCAACCAAACTTCAATCAAAATTTCCAACAGCAAAGATTTCGGCAACATTACTCTCAGCCGAACTTACAGCAATCGACCCGAAATAATTCCAATGCTCAATGGAATGCATCGAACACAGTTTCCATGCATACTCAACGGTCCAATCCCACCCAAAAATTAACGAAATTACGATCTCCATACGAGATCACTTATATCGAAAATGAAAATTCCAAATTGAATCAAATAGGAGCAATGCAAACTCCAATTGACTCATTAAGGTCCGATCCTGCTCAACAGTTTACAACATTCGGATCTCCATATGAGACCACCTGTATCGAAAATGAAAACTCTGAATCGAGTCAAATAGGAGTGATGCAAACCCAAATTGACTCATTAACTGAGGCAGTGAACAAACTAACTGATCATTTTTTAGGGGAAAGCCACAACTTTCCGGAAGGCCCACCATATTTGATTTAACACCTTAACTGTAATACCGGTCTCAGAGACCAGCAGGGATATTTATTTCTGCAGGGTGTCAGCCCTGATGAGCGTATATACCGCTCCTCTTCGGTAGCCTCCCCCCTCCTACCCCTCCATAAGTTCAACCAGTTTTTGTTTAGTTTTAGCGTGCCGTTCGGACGTGACACATCAATTTCATAAGTTCTACCGGTCTGTCATACCGGGTATTACGGTGAATGTTTCTGTGACTCTGGTCTCTTATACCGGTTATTACGTTTAATGATAGACATTGTTCTTTTTTACTAATAGTGTATAGTCTATATAGTCTCATGTTTTTGTAAATATAAGTGAATTTTCAACTGATAAGTTATGGATAAGCCAAGCACAAGTAAAGAAAGAATTTTAGTGCAAGATTCTGCATTTGTAGATAGGATAAATTCTCTTCTAGATACACAACTGAGTGATGCAGAAGCAGAAAGTGACATTGACTACCTAGTGGATGACTCTGATGAAGACCCTGACTTTGTTCTAGCAGAAGAGGAGGAAGATGGCTCTTCAGATGAAAATATTGAAGATGAGCAAATGGAGAATGAGGTACTAACTAATGATTCTAATGACCTTCCAGAATATATTTTTGGGAGAATGAAAAAGAAAGAGTATGGACCTCCATACCCATGGTGCACAAAGGAACCTACAAGGAATCCTCGCATTCGAACTCCAGCCCACAACATAATTAGGGGACGATTACCAGGATTGACTAATTATGCTAACCATCTTGGAACTAAGCCTGAAATGAAACAAGTCTGGGATCTGATATTTGACTCTACAATAATTGATACTATTGTTGCAAATACTAATGTGAAGCTTGCATCAGTAAGAATGAACATAACTGATGCATCCAATAAATCCAACTACAGGGATACAGATGCTACTGAGATAAATGCTTTGGTTGGCTTGCTACTTCTGACATCAATTTTGAAATCAAATCATGAAACAGTCCAGTCAATGTTCACAAACGATGTTACTAGTAGGCCTTACTTCAAAACTACAATGTCAATGAGACGATTTGAAGTCCTTCTGTCTTGCCTCCGTTTTGATGATGTACAGACTCAAGCCCAAAGAAAAGAAACAGATAAAGCAGCTGCAATTTCAGATATCTTCAATAAAGTGATCAACAATTCCCAAAAGACATACTGCCTATCCGAAAATGCTACAATAGATGAAATGCTTGTCCCTTTCCGCGGTAGATGTTCTTTCAGGATGTATATCCCCTCCAAACCCCATAAATATGGGATCAAGATAATGTGCCTGGCTGATTCAAAAACATCATTCTTATTTAACGCCTACATTTATACAGGAAAAAATAGTGATGGTGTTGGTCTTTCGGACAATGAACAATTGAGGATGAGTAAACCAACCCAATCTGTTGTTCGACTTTGCAAATCAATAACAAAAACCAACCGTAACATAACGGCAGATAATTGGTTTTCAAGTATTGAAACTGCCGATGAACTAGGAAAAGTGGGTCTCACCTATGTAGGGACAATGAGGAAGAACAAAAGTGAAATACCAAAGGAGTTTCTTCCCTGCAAGCAGAGACCTGCAAACTCTGCACGATTTGCTGTAAACAGACCTAGGACTTTGGTTTCATATGTTCCAGATAAAAACAAAGCTGTCATCCTTATCTCGACTATGCACCACAACTTTGAAATAAACGAAGAAAAAAACAAGCCAGAGATTGTGAACTACTACAACAAAACAAAATGTGGCGTCGACCTTTTGGACATGCGTTGTGCAGTATATGCTTCAAGCCGTAGGACCAGGCGGTGGCCAATGGCTGTTTTCTACCATCTTTTGAACATCTCTAGTATAAATGCATTTATACTGTACATGTGCTACAGAGAGAATCAAATGCTGACACGGTTCCAGTTCACCAGGGATCTTGCTAAAGTGTTAGTGGAACCGCACCTAAGAAAAAGACTGACTGTGCCAAATATACGCCGAGAGACAAAAGAAGCAATCAAGAAGATTTTGGGAGAAAATGTTGGTGTAAGAAGAGAAGAAGGAGTTCCTAATGACAAAATGGAGAAAAGAAAAACATGTTCCAAGTGCCCTTCTGTCAAAGAACGCAAAACACAATACAAGTGTATCAAATGTGATGCACCAATCTGTTTGGAATGCAGTCGGAAGGTCTGCATAGACTGTGCTATGACAGTGTAAGGTATAAGTAAGGTATAACTATGAGTAAGGTATAAGGACTGTAGCAAGGACTGTGTCAATTTTTATGGACAAGATCTGAAGTTTTTTTTACGTTTGGCAATTTTTACAACTGTGTAATTTTCGATAGTTTTATAATAAAAAAAGAAGTTGAAAGGTATGTACAAACTTTTATTTTATTCCTTTTTAAAAAAAAAAAATATTATCTTTCATTGAAAGGCAATAAAATCAGTTACCAGGAACTTAAGCAACACTTAGTAGCATAATAATTAAATTGAAATGATTAAACAGATTTATTTGACATCAAAATCAGTCTACAGGTCTCACAGACCGGTATTACGGTTAGTGTAATTTTAATCACATTACAGTTAAGGTGTTAAAAATAATGAATAAATCATTACCGTACTTTATTGATGGATCAAAAAGAAAATGGCTTGCGGATACAGGATCTTTAAAAAACTACATTAATCCATCAATGGTACCATCCGATGTAATGCGATACAAAGAAGACTTTATTGTGAAAACGCCTAATGGCGAAAGTAGAGGATCTGAATACGTTCTACTAGACCCAGAAAATATTTTTTCAACAAAAGATAAAAAAATTAAGATGTATATATTTGATTTTTCCACGAAATATGATATGTTATTAGGTCATGAGACATTGAGTAAGATTAAAGCCAACATAAATTTTGATAAGAATCTATTAGAATTTGAGAACGGTTCACAACAACTCTTATTTTCAATGGATAGTAAAGAAATACTGCTTAAACCTGGTTTTAATGTCATAACCATCCCTGTTAGGTCGATCCCTAATAATGGCATGGGACTGATTAAATCCATTAGTAATAATAAGTATACTGTTGAAGAAGGTATTGTAGAAATCAATGATAATGCGTGTAAATGTGTAGTTTTTTCACATGAGCTTCTGACAATTTATCCGGAGCCCATGGATGTAGAAGATATAGAAGAAATTATTGAGCCAAATCAATTCACTACCAATGTTAATGATAATCTTGCAGCAATAATAGAAGAAATACCGAAGCTATTATGAACAAGTCACATGAACAATGAAGAAAAACGCAAAATAATTAATTTAGTTAGGCAGTTTCCTGAAATAATAAAACGAGACAATGATCCCTTGAGTAGTACAAATTTGTTAAAACATACGATCAATACCAAAGACGATCTTCCCGTCTACACAAAAAACTATAGGTATCCACAGATTTATAGGAAAGACATTGAGCTCGAAATCGACAAACTACTACAAAATAAAATCATTCAACACTCCAACTTGCCATACAACAGCCCTATTTGGGTAGTTCCCAAAAAGCCAGATGCATCAGGCAAGCGGAAAATCAGGATGGTTATAGATTATCGTAAATTGAATGATAAAACTATTGATGATAAATTTCCCCTACCCAACATTGAAGATCTGTTTGGAAAAATAGGCAGGGCTACATACTTTTCCGCCATTGACCTGGCTTCCGGTTTTCATCAAATCCAAATGGATCCACAATCCATCCCTAAGACAGCTTTCTCAACAGAGAATGGGCACTACAAGTTCCTCCGTATGAGTTTTGGGTTGAAGAATGCGCCCCCCACTTTTCAGAGGGCCATGAACATAATTTTTTCAAGAATGACAAACGTTTTGGTTTACATGGATGATATAATAATTTTTTCTGATACCCTAGAGGAACATCTAAAACATTTGAAGTCAGTCTTTACAAAACTAAAAGAGCATAATTTGAAAATCCAACTTGATAAAACCGAGTTTTTCAAGCGTGAGTTATTGTATTTAGGGCATATCATTTCAGAAAAAGGTGTAATGCCTAACCCCGCTAAAGTAGAAGCCATAAAAAACTTTCCAATCCCTAAAACCGCTAAGGAAATCAAACAGTTCCTTGGGCTGACTGGTTATTATCGTAAAATGATAAGGAATTATGCAAGAATAGCTAAACCACTCACTGCTGCCTTGAGAAAGGATGTAAAAATCAATCCCACTAATAAAGAATACAGGGAAGCTTTCAAAAAATTGAAAATAATTTTACAAAACAGCCCCATTTTACAACTGCCTGACTTCTCAAAACAGTTTATTGTTACCACAGATGCAAGTAATTTTGCGATTGGAGGGGTATTGTCCCAAAAGTTTAATGGTAATGACCTCCCTATTGCCTATGCGTCCCAGACACTTAATAAAAGCGAGATTAACCAATCAACAATAGAAAAAGAGCTCCTTGCTATTGTATGGGCATGCAAGCACTTTCAGCCATATCTATATGGACGAAAATTTTTGATTCAAACAGACCACAAACCTTTGCAATGGCTTCAGAACATAAAGGAACCCAATTCTAAGTTACTCAGATGGAAGTTACTTTTAGATGAATTTGACTTTGAAATTAATTACGTACAGGGAAAAACTAACCATGTGGTGGGCGCGCTTTCCCGCATACCTTCACAACCCATCAACTTGATGGAAAACAGTGATACTGAATTTCTTGGCTTTGACGATAACTTTCTTGGCTTCGACGATAACCTTCATGGCTTTGACAACATAAACATAGACGATTTAATTCAGCCCAATAATAACGATGCCCCACCACCGATAGGTGAAAATAATGATTATCCTCACAAACTTGACGACATTTTGAACGATTTAAGCCCGTTCAACAGTCCAGATGCAGGTAGCAATGTTATGACCAATCAACGAGGTAAGGGTCCATGATCGAATGACAATAATAATGTTAATCTCAATTACGATGATGCTAATGCTACTACTCAGACCCAAGATATAGAAAATAATGATGTTAGTGCTTATAACTCCGACTTCAATATGGATGATTATCTTATACGTCGGAATGATAACGCTAATCATAGTAATGCTCATCAACCCACTCGGGAAACTAATGACAATGATTTATCCATTCATAATGACAACGAAAGCCTTGCGACAATTCACTCAGCGGAGAGCTCAAATGAACAAATCCAGCTAGTAGACGACAATAGAATATTGAACATTGAACATAATCAGATAATTATTGAATGCGGGAACAAACCACCTAACTTTCAAAAAGTTTTTGATAAAAACAGGCTTACTTTCTATTTTCAAAACCCACTAGATTCTGAGCACATAAACAAATTTTGTTTAGAATATCTCAAACCAAATACTGCATACGGTGTACATTGTTTGAAAGAGGGTTTATTGAGTGATTACTATGAATCAATGTTTAACAATTTTGCTGAAGTAATCAAGAGGAATTTTAATTCTGTGAAGATTAAATGGTTTGAAAAATTTAATCTTGACATTACTGATCCCGAGGAACAAACCGAAGTGATTTCTAATTATCATACTGGTAAAACTTATCATAGAGGAATTTCAGAGAGTTATTCTCACATTCGATGATGGTACTATTGGCCTTCAATGATGCGTGATGTTACTGACTTTATAAACAAATGCTCCATATGTTTGAAAACTTTATATGAACGTCACCCCATTCGTGCAAATATAAAATTTCCCCTACGCCTAACAAACCCTTTGAAAAATTACAACTTGATGCCTTTCAGTACGACAAACGTAAATTTCTATCAATTATAGACTGCTTCTCAAAACGACTCATGGTCTACCCTCTCACGAGTCTCAATCAAATTGAGGTAAAAGACTGCCTCTTCGACTATTTTTCTCTCTATCCAAGCCCCAAGATCGTCCAGATGGACAATGGCTGGGAATTTGACAACACTGGTTTGCGCGATTTTCTAAAACTCTATGAAATTGAACCCTACTATGTTACCCCTGGTCATCCAGACTCACAAGGGTTAATTGAACAAACTCACTCCACTCTAATTGAACTTCTTAATTCTATCCAGCTTCAAAATAAAAATAATACCACTGAAACTAACATGAAACTGGCCATGATTGCGTTTAATAACACACTTAATTCCGCTTTAAAAATGACACGAATGGAAATAATGTTCGGTATCTTTGAAAATCCAATCCTGAATGACACTTCGGATCAACTTATCACTGAGGAGCGCACCAAAGAGTATCATGATAGATTGCAGCTCATACATGGGTTGGTGAAAGACAAGATAGAGTTAGAAAAACAAACCAGGACAGAATTATTGAACAAAACTAGAGAAATGCACGTTGAAATCCCCGAAACCCCTTTCATTAAAACAACTTTCAATAAAAAGAACAAACCGAAATTCTTTCCAGTAAAATATAATACAGAACAAAATGTTGCTACAAATCCCAACGCAATTCACAACCCATGTAGCATGAATGGTTGGACAACGGTAGGGAAATTGTAATTTTGGTAGGGAAATGGTTGGTTGTCATGCCGACCGTTTTCCAACCTTGGGCCACTGTTGGGATGGTTGGCTTCACCAACGGTTGGGAGATCAACAATTACCCATCATTGGCCCATGAGCAATTAAGACACAATTTCCCAATTGTTGGAAAATCACAATATCCCAACATTGGCCCTTTGATCAATGGAGACTGAGTTCCTACAGTTGGCAAACCACAATATCCCAACATTGGCCCATGGTTGATGAAGATTGAATTTCCCAACAGTTGGTTAACCACAATATCCCAACATTGGCCCTATTATCAATGGAGACTGAGTTCCTACAGTTGGCAAACCACAGTATCCCAACATTGGCCCATAATCAATGAACATTTGATATTCAACTGTTGGCAAACCACAATTACCCATCATTGGTCAATGAGCAATTAAGACTCAATTTCCCAACAGTTGGTTATCAAAAATATTCCAACATTGGGCCTTTTATCAATAGAGACTGAGATCCTACAGTTGGCAAACCACAATATCCCTACTTTGGCCCACAACTGGTGAAGACTTATTTATATCACAACAGTTGGTAGATCACAATATCCCAACGTTGGCCCTTTTATCAATGGAGACTTGATATTCAATAGTTGGCAAACTGCAATATCCCAACATTGGCCCTTTATCAGTAGAGATTGATATCCAACAGTTGGAAAACCACAATATCCCAACAGCCCATGATCAATGAAGACTTTGATTACTCAACAGTTAGCAAACCACATTATATACATCCCAATATTGGTTCAGTATCAATGAATACTGAAAATAAATAACAGAGATATAATAGATGTTTTCTGGTAGAAGATGTATGAAATGTCAATATATGCCTATATATATATATATATATATATATATATATATATATATATATATATATATATATATAAAAGGTGTATCACAACAATTTATCTACAGGACATCAGAGTTCAGGCATAAAGTCCAATAAAATTCTAATTTATGGGTACCTACTTTATATAATCATTAATTGTCTAATTTTCACCAATTTTTATAGGAATGTATTTTTTATGCTTGATTGATTATTGTGATTATCATTTTCCCAGAAAATTCAGTTCTTACCATATATATATATTGCTCATATTCTATTGTTCATCTTATTATATATATATTGCACATGAAAAAATGCAGCATAAAAACTTTAGGTCACACTAACACTCATAAACAACCACCAGTGATCAAAATAATTAAAAATGAATGGTTTTTTTTAGACTTTCTTCATTTGTTGAAAGGAGACAGTATCCCAACATTGGGCCACAATTGGAGAATACTCATTTCCCAACTGTTGGCCGTCAGTGGCAATATGGGTAAAACAAAAAATCAAGATTATTGATATTTTGACTACTGAAGGTTGTCATCAAGTGTATAAGCATGACTAAACTTTCCTGATACTTTTTTTGTTATGTGTAAGATGAGAGAGATTGAGGGCAATCAATATTTGGAGTGGGGGTAAGACTTCAATATTCTGGAAAAATGACACCAGCAAGTGATCAAGCATAGAAAAATAGGCATTCCCAGAAAATGGTGATGATTGGAGAATAAATAATTGAAATAATAGATGTTTTCTGATAGGAAATATACCAAATGTCAATGTCTAAGGTATATCACAAAACAACCTGCAGGACATTAGAGTTAAGTTGTACAATCAATAAAATTTTAGTATCTCAATAAAAAAAATGGCACAATCACCACCAATCGTCAAGAGAGTTGATGCATATTTTTTATTGTTAGTGCAGTTAATCATTTTCCCAGAAAATTCAGTTATTATAATATAAACTATCCTGCCACTCAAATATATTGATTTTATCTATCTCACTTAATATTGAAATCATGCCAAGAAAAGTTTTGGTTGTGCTTACACTTATGAAAAATCACCAGTGTGATCAAAATAATTAAAAATTAATTGATATTTTGAGAATTTCTTCAATATTGTTGAAAGGTCACAGTATCCCAACATTGGGCCACAATTGGAGAATACTCATTTCCCAACTGTTGGCCGTCAGTGGCAATATGTGTAAAACCAAAAATCAATATTATTGATATTTTGACCACTGAAGGTTGTCATTAAGTGTAAGCATGACCAAACTTTCCTGAGCCTTTTTTTTGTTATTTGCAAGATAAGAGAGATTGAGGGCAATCAATATTTGGAGTGGGGGTAAGACTTCAATATTCTGGAAAAATGACACCAGCAAGTGATCAAGCATAGAAAAATAGGCATTCCCATAGAAAATGGTGATGATTGGAGAATAAATAACTGAAATAATAGATGTTTTCTGATAGGAGATATACCAAATGTTAATGTCTAAGGTAAGTCACAACAATTTACCTGCAGGACATTCAGCATCAGCAGACGAGTTAAGTTTTACAATTAGCAATAACATTTTAGTATCTCAATAAGAAATGGCCCAATCGTCATATGAGAGTTAATATATTTCTTGTTTGATTGATAGTGGTTATCATTTCCCCACAAAATCTCGTTCATATCCGCTTATTTATTATTATATAAGAAGACTCATTTCCCAACTGTTGGCCATCAGTGGCAAAATATAGGTAAAATATTCCAGATTATTGATATTTTGATAACTACTGAAGGTTGTCATTCCAGTAAATGTTAACATGAACAAGTCCCTAGACATTTTCATATTAATATATAATGCAGTGTGAAGAGAGAAGTTTTGTGTTGACTCTTATATGGTAGCAGCATTTTGAGCCAGTACAATAAGATTCAAACCTCGCGCTCGATCTATTATGGCGTTGTGTGTAGAATGTGTGCGTTGTCTCTGCAAGTTTGTAATCTTAACTGTATGAAATTATCTCAAACTGGTTTTCTATTATCTGTTATATAAACTATTTATAATAAATTCACCATATTATATTGATTATTAAATAACAAACTTATTGGCTTTAATTATATATACTGTCAATGGCCATATGTTTGGCAGCATTGTCAGCATTGCTACGGTGGCCTCCCGATTTCATAATTTGAGGCGTTCAGCGCAATAGTGGCCCAACCCACAAAATTATCAAATACATGACGTCAGCTGTAAAGATTCCCTAGAACCTATTACATGAGTGTAAAAGTGGTCTAAGCAACCTTTCTCATTCTTCCCGTAGATGGCAGCACAAGTTTGTTATTGCTCTACTGTTTAGTCATTTGAAAATGATGGCAATACTGGCCCAAGCCACATGCTTGTGGGATAGGCCAGTATTGCAGAAGTCATGTTGATCAGTGCTTTGTATCGTCAATAATATTGCTTCGTAATTTCATCACAATGTTTGAAGGTGAGTGTTTTTATTGCTTGATTTCTTCATCATAATCAAATATTTATATGTTCATTGTTCAGATTTTGACTGAAAACTAATGGATTCCATTATAACATGTTGATGAATCATTTTTCCAAACAAGGTAACCTCTAAATATTTCGGCTAGATTTTGTTTACTACCATTCTACCATATTAGTATTTCATTTGAAATTCATAGAACATAGAACTATTTTGTAATTGATTTTAAACAATTTTTTATGCCATGGAAATGAATTATTTGAATGTACAAGCTTTTATTTTGATAAAATTCTTATGATTCTGGAAACACACACATTAGGCTAGAGTAGGCCTATATGACATGGTTGGGCTAATACACCTACCTACAATCAAAACAGCATATTTACTCTTTAATGTGAAACTTTTGAGCATTTTTACTTTGCTCAAAAGGAATTATACTCTTTTCTATGATAATAACAAAGTTATTATTTTGAACTTGTTACAGATGATTCAATTTCTGAGCTGGAAGAAGACATCTATGACTCATCTTCTTGCCATCCAACTTCAGGTGATGAATCTTCTACCGATGATGACTGCATGAACAACGTTGCTGTGAATACTGAACGTGGGAAAAGAAGGTACAAAGATGAAAGTAAGTGGAAGCGGAATGAAAGAAAAAGACTGAGAAACTCTGGAAAACAATACCATAATGTTTCAAAAAAATTGATTCCTGAGAAACAATTCAACGAGACTATGGACTGTACATGTAAAGTTAAATGCAGCACTTTGATTGATATAGAACATAGGAGAAAATTGTTCAAATCCTTCTATTCTCTAGGAAATTTTGACATGCAAACGTCATATATTTGCTCTTTGATCAAAGTAGGCCCTAAGCAACGTACTTATACTAAGAATGATTCCAATAAGAGAAATAATACTAGAATTTATTACTTGCCCAACCAGAATGGTATTGAAATAAAAGTTTGTAAGACTTTGTTCAAAGCTACATTTGCAATCTCAGACGGTCGTCTGACAAGAGCTCTGAGTGGAAAACCTCAAGGAAGTACACCTCCCATTGATAGGAGAGGTAAACAACCCTGTCAATTCAAAACAAGCGAAGAGAAAATAAATCAGATAAAGCAGTTCATCTCAAAATTTCCCACCTATTCATCCCATTATTCACGCAATAAAAACCCATCTAGAAAATATCTCCCTCCAAATTTGAATCTTTCCAAATTATACAGCCTCTACAGAGAAGAATGCCCCAATCCAGTTCGTCCATTCATTTTTAAAAAAATTTTTAATAGAGATTTCAATCTTTCATTTCATTCACCGTTGTCAGATACATGCAAAAAATGTGATGCATTTGATATCAAATTGAAATCAGCAGGAGCAGATGATAATAATATTGCATCAATTGAAATGGAAAAACAACTCCACTTGCGAAAAGCTGAGTCTGCTAGAGCTGGCATGAAAGCTGATGCAGAAGCTGGGAAAACAGATTCTGATTTGACTGTAATTGCATTTGATTTAATGAAAACTTTACCTACACCTGTACTTTCTGTAGGAACAGCCTACTACAAGAGACAACTATGGACCTATTGTCTAGGAGTGCACAATTTGTCCACTAATGATGCTCATATGTATGTATGGGATGAGACTCAGGCATCCAGGGGACCAGCAGAAATAGGTAGTTGTATTATGCATTATTTAAAAAATCATGTGTCTACTAGCAAACTGATAATGTACAGTGACCAGTGTGGAGGTCAAAATAGAAATATAAAAATGGTGGCATTTTGCACTCATATTACAGATTCAGAACAGTACTGTGTCAATGAAATTCATCACAAATTCTTGGTTTCTGGACATTCATACTTACCATGTGACCAGGATTTCGGTATTATAGAAAAACAGAAGCGTTTCTTCAATGAGATCTTTGTGCCAAGTGATTGGGTAAAAGTAATCAGCCAGGCAAGAAAGAAAAATCCTTTCTCTGTGACAGTGATGAATCAACAAATGATGAAGTCTTCAAAAACAATTCTTGATAATGTGACCAATCGTAAGGTTAATGCAGAAAAATGTAAAGTCGAGTGGATGAAAATGCAGTGGATTTACATCAGTCAGAGTCATCCATACGTTATGTTCTACAAATATTCAAATAATGATGACGTCCCATTTTCTTCAGTCAATTTATCGAAGAGGAAGAGAAATGAAGTTAGAGATCTCCAGCTGCTATATCCAAATGGGAGGCCAATTGACATCGCCAAGTACAATGATCTACAATCCCTTCTGCCTTATGTACCTCCAGTTCATCACCCTTTTTACTCATCCATCAAAACGTCAACTGCAGTAGAAGATACTGGGCTTGTAGTTGATGATGACTCAGATTAGTTGATGATGACTCAGATTCTAGTAAACATTGAGTGAATTTTATTAAAGTAAGGTTTTCCAATAACTTCTATTATAATCTCAATTTTATTAGGCCTACTTGATTCAATATTTTTTAATTAAAGCTTTTTCAATAGCTTACATCATCGGTTCTCAACCTGGGGTTCGCGAACCCCTAGGGGTTCGCGAAGTATTGCCTGGGGGTTCGCGGAATGATAATGTGTAATGGCGGATTTTACGGGCAATATTTCTACAAGCTAAGCTTATGTAGGAAAAAAATTAAATTACAAATTAATAAAATACACTATCTAATATGTAGACTTTGTAGACTAATTGTAATCAAACATTAACAAGCAAAACTTGGTGCTCGTATTTAATACAGATGTTAGTTTGCGTAGTGCGGGGTGATTTCAATAAGGCTGTGGTCAGACTGCATGCGTACTCCCCCCCTACTGAGTAGCCACTCCCCCTGACGAACAACAGTAGACTCGCCCGGTCGGCGGCTCAGTATCAGTGACGTGTTGTCTTGCCTGTGCTGTTTGTTTTCTTCTCGCAGTCGTCTGCCTAACCTCAAACCTCAACTACGTGTCATTGATTACTGTAGGTGTAGTGTTCATTTTAAAGTCGTACAGTCTGACAGTCTGTAGTGAACGAGAACGTTGTGTTTTAAATTTAAACGTTGTTGCTTCGTTTTATTTCAATTTACGATGGATCAGTGGCTGAAAACTGGTACAGTGAAAAGGTCCGTGCCTAGAACTGAAAAGGAAACTCAAAATGAAGAATTTGCTAGTGAAAGCAGCAAATCTTCCCCAAACAAACTATTAGATCAGGCTGAAGAAAATTTAAAGTGCTCTAAAAAAAGGAAAGATGAAGACAACATCCCTTCTGCCAAGAAAAGAAAATATTTTGATGAATACTTGAGCTATGGATTCACATCGTTCGTAGAAAATGACTATCCCAGGCCAAAATGTGTTGTGTGTGGTGAGTTGTTAGCTAATAGTAGCATGAAACCCTCTTTACTCAGACGACATTTAGAAACAAAACATGAAAACTATGCAAAGAAAGACAGAATTTTTTTTGAGCGGCTTTTGAAACAGAAAGATGTAGTATCATATTTTGGTACAGTTCGCAAAGAAAAAGAAAATGCTGTTGAAGCGTCTTATAAAATAAGTTATCATATTGCCAAGGCCGGTAAAAATCACACCATAGCTGAAAACCTAATCCTTCCATGTATAAAAGATGCTGTTAGTTGTATGCTTGGGGATGAAAGTTCAAAAACAATTTGTACTATCCCACTTTCTAATTCCACTATATCCCGTAGAATCCAAGATATGTCTGATGACATTGAGGAAACAGTTGTTTCCAGAATAAAGAATAGTAATTATTTTGCAATCCAAGTTGATGAGAGTACAGATGTTACGAAATGTGCGGTTTTGCTTGTAATTGGTAGGTATGTCTACAAAAATGAAATGGAAGAAAACTTATTGTTGTGTTACCCTCTCCCTGAAACAACAAAAGGTGCTGACATATTTGATGCTATTAATGGTTACTTTGTGGAAAATGACATTTCTTGGGATAAATGTTGTGGACTGTCTACTGACGGAGCAAAATCTATGTCCGGCTGTTTCATTGGTCTTCGAGCATGTGTTAAAGAAGTGGCACCCCATGTAACTTGGACGCATTGCTGTATCCACAGGCAAAGTCTTGCCTGCAAAGGGCTACCTCCAGATTTTAAGTCTGTGCTGGACGAAGCTGTAAAAATCGTAAATGTCATCAAATCAAAAGCCTTAAATTCAAGACTATTCAAATCTCTTTGCGAAGACATGGATAGCATCCACCTAAACTTACTTTACCATACAGAGGTTAGGTGGCTATCCCGTGGCAAAGTCCTCGAAAGATTGTTTGAGCTGAGATATGAGGTGCAGCTGTTTTTTGAAGAAACACCCTTCTACTTGTCATCAAAAATGCACGACAGTGGTTGGTTACAATGTTTGGCGTATTTAGCAGATATCTTTCAACAACTTAACAAATTGAACCTTGCTCTCCAGTTGAACTCATTAACGATATTCAAAGTGACTGAAAAAATAGAATCCATGACAAAAAAAATTGAGTTTTGGCACAAGTGCATCCTTGAAGGTAAGGTAGAAATGTTTGAGACATTGCACAGATTTCTTAAAGAAAATAAGCTGCACATTTGTGATAGTGTCAAATTGAACATAACTGAACACTTGAAGGAGTTGAAGATGTCTTTCACAAAATACTTCCCCAAACTTGATGCAGGTGTTTTCTGGATTCAAGATCCATTTTCAGAGGAGAACTTCCAATCTGCAAAGTTGACTATTTCAGAAAAGGAAACGCTCATTGAACTTTCTACTGACAATACGTTGAAGTCTGAATTTAAAAGTAAAACTATTGTGAAGTTTTGGATAGATTTGTCATCAGAATATCAACATCTGTCACGCCTAGCCATCAAGTTTTTACTTCCATATCCATCAACAGTGTTGGTAGAAAGAGCGTTCTCCTCGTACGCATTTATTAAAAATAAGTACAGGAACAAATTGAACACTGCTCCAGACTTAAGACTATATTTATCTTCTTTCGAGCCGAACTTCAGAAAACTGAGTGAAGATAAGCAAGGACAAGGTTCCCATTAAATCAAGCATTTCTTCATAGAAGTATGGTTTTTTTAAATCAAACCATAAGACATTCATAAAAAGATAACTTAAGAATTTACTTTTTATTTTTGAATTAAATTTCATTTTTAATACTGAACCTGCTGTTTAGTTTTAATTAAGTTAGTATTAATTAAACACAATTCATATTTACTGTATAGATATTTGTGTCATGAAGTATAACCTTTGTAAAAATTTTAACACGAGTAACATTTTTTTTGAATCTATCCTAAGGGGTACAGTAATCACAAAAAAAATTTCAAGGGGTACGCGGCTAAAAAAAGGTTGAGAACCGCTGGCTTACATAAATATGTGCATATTAATTTTTATTTTTCCATTACTTACACACTAGAATGCTCATGATAACACTCATCATACCTGATTGAAATACAATTAGGCCTAGTAATGAAACAAACAAAATATATTTTCTCAATTCTTATTCATTTTTAATATAAATTGTTATTGTTAAGCTTATTTCTCAATTCTATTTGATTTTGATAATAAAAAATTCGATTTTTCAATTGATTTAGTCTCATTATTCTCTTGGCCTATACTACAAATTTCAGAAAGGTTTTGAATTGAGTTGATGCAATAGTGGCCCAACCCACAATTTTTTCAAAATGAATGATATTTTTGAAATTTTCAAATTATTTTCTTGAAGATAGATCAATTATAAGTGTCTATACAAAAATTCAATTCGATTGATCATATGATAATGAATCTAAGTAATGTGTAAATTCTCGAAAAACTTTGTTCCTGCTTTCCCAATAAACACACTCCATGGGCTTGGGCCACTATTGCGCTGAACGCCTCATTTCATCTCGTGCTTGGACGTTTGGTTCGATGGATGGTTTGCAAAAGCTGGGTTGAATTGCGCCATTTTGATTTTTGTGTCTTGGCTTTTTTGTCTGTGCAGATTCCGAGACTGTTCGATTATTGCTGCAGTGAAAAGTAAGTTATCAGAACGTTAATTTAATTGTGTTTCAAAAGAGTACTGGTTTATATTATATGGAGAAGCTTTATTCAGAACTTGACTTACAGGCTACAACACCATCAAGATCTCGTCACTAGCTGCTTGTATTTTTTAGAAAACGTGTGTGAATGAACATGCTTTGAACGAAATATAAATTATTTTTGCATCATTTTTATAAAATTATGATAAAACCCTAACATGCATATATACCGGTTTTTAATGTTGAATAAATAATTTTCATGGATAGATGAGCAAGTAGTAGAGAAAACCCTTGAAAATCGTTAGTATAATAGGAGACAACCTATCATTAATTGTGAAGTTTTCAACCGATTTCCAGTTGAATTCTACTATACCTACCTACCCAGTTGGCTTCAAATTTCTGGTTGCAATTGATTTGGTGCATTATTCTGATGACAAAACCTCAAAAATGTTGTTGCACTCATCACTATTGTAGGCTAAATTTAAATGAAAGATTTAGGCTATCTCTGAGGTGATCGTCATCAAACATACACACCTCACAAGTTATTTGATTCACAATAAAAATATCCCAAAGTGAACCCCATTGTCCATGTAAATTCGGAATTCATACTGCCATCACACAACATTTATTGTAGGCCTAATTCTTCATTTATTCAAACATCAAAATGTTTGATTATTACTATGACAGCAGCCAACTGACCATTGTTAGGTATCAGTAGGTTTGTTAAGTGTGTTATACCGCATAGAGACATGTCTCACTATGGTCTCTTTGTCTATGTGAGACTGTTCAGTTTAGTGCATATAGAACATGTTTCTGCGTTATTGCTTGCCCATGCTCCAGCTATAAATCATTGATACTTTGCACTTGATTTATTTATTAACTTCAGGTGAGCGCCACAAAATATTCAAGGTTTTATCATCAGAATAACATGCCAAATCGTGCAACTATATATTTGATGCCAACTAACTTGGCAGGTGAAGTAAAATTACGCCCGCGATTTTTCTCTTGACACCCGTGAATATAATATACACAGTTATGTACTATAATATTTGTTTAAATGCATCATATTTGAAATTAATTATTTACTATTTATTGAAGGTAGAATGTATTATGTTGTGGAATTTGATGGTGGCAGAGAGGGAGATATTGGCATTGTGCATGAAAAATGGTTAACACCCAAAAAGAAAGAGACACATTGGCCGCCTTACAAGCTAGCCACACGTTTCCATAAGTCATTAATGAATGGAGAAGTCCCTGATGAAGATAAAGATGAGTGGGAACTGTTTCCTATCAGGAGAATCTTTTACACTACTTTCCATAGAATAAAATAGTTTCATATTGAGCAGCTGACTTGGAATATGCCCCCACACCAGACATTCATTACCTAGCAAGCCGTGCTATGCATGTCTAGTATGAGGACATCCACTGTTCAATTTGACAACACTATTTTATTTGATGGAATTTTATGAAAAATTATTGGAACTTGATCAAACAAATGTATTTCGATAGGCCTACCTCAGAACTGTGTTCGAAATGTGTGCTATTGCCAAGAACTGCGATATGCAAGTACTGGATATGTTCTGTTTATGTTTAATATTTTGATTTATTTTGTTACTACTATCTATATTGATGGTGTAGTGTTACTTTTTAATAACCTACAAAAGTTCAAATACTCCCGCCACAAATGAAATTGACTATCAAAGTAAATAAGTCGATAAACATTATAAATCGATAGTCAATAGGTCAATAAACATTCGATATCGATATATTGAAAGAAATAATTTTGAAATCAAAAAGGAAATGAAATGAAAAGAATTTGTTTAAAGATATAAGGTAATAGTTTATTTACATATAGTTAAACACTAGAAAACTACATTATAAAATAATAAAGTTATGAAATTCATAATCATCTAAAAACATAATTAAGACAGCTATGTATTTTAAGTAAATCAAAAGGGCAGTGACAAGCTTTCCCTCGTTCTTCTTCTTGAGGCCTTGAGGACAAACACATCATAAATTGGAAACATCTAACTTAAAACATTATAAATTTAAATAATTCAAAGAAATTACAGTGTTAAAAACATAAAATTTAGTTACAAATATATTTGAGAAGTGTTTCTACGAAAAGAAAAGTATCCTTTTGAAATGTTGTAAGTATTTAATAGTAAATGAAATGATGTGTAGGTCGTCAAGTACATGTGAGTAACTTTTTATTTTGAATGTATTTTGTTAATTTAAGAAAGAAACCCAAAGGAACCAAATTTTATTAACTTGAAACGTCATAACATAAAATATATAATAACTGTAACGTAATTCTTTTGAAATCTTGAAGTGTATTTAGCTTAAAATCTGAAAACAGGTCTTATGACCTTGAACTTGTTGAACACTGAGTTATTTTTCTTTTATTATATAATAAAGAATTATTTGAGAATTTGTACAAATGGTTTGTTGTATGTTATTTCTACTGATTCCCGTCTGGCAATTTATGAATTCAAGTTCCCCTCTGGTTAAATAGGACGATTATAAACTTTCAAACTTGAGATTCGGGTTTGAGACCCTTTCCAAGGCACAGTGTGGATGGTGGTAAGCCCAAGACAAAAAGGGATACCGCAAATTGGTACGAACCTGGTGTGACCTTATTCATAATTGAATTTAGTAGAAGAATTACACAAACTTGAATACATGAATTGCACGGATGGAGTCGGTGCAGTAAGGTACAATCAAATCAGAGATAGCCTAGACGTTTTAAATGCAAAATAATAGATATAACTTGAGGAATAGGAATATGGAAAATCATATAGAACATGATTCAGCTTCCGAGGATACAGTTATATTGGAGGATGTTCTTGATTCTCAAGACCTAACCTTAACCTTATCCAACTCAAATGAAACATTTGATAATGATAGCACAGTGACAATGTCTAAGCCAAATGATAACTCAGTAGATAACCACAATATGAATAGTTCAATAAACTTGAGCCAATTTCAAGAGTTTCTTGCACAAATGAGCAGGAATATGAATCAAAACATGGGCAATTTGAATAAAAAATTTGATGAACAAAATAAAAAATTTGATGAACAAAATAAAAAATTTGATGAACAAAATAAAAATTTTGATAAAAAATTTGAAGAACAAAATAAAAATTTTGACAAAAAATTTGATGAACAAAAGGAAGAGGTTAAAAACATATTTCTTAGTAAGATAGAAAAAGTAGAATCAAAATTAGAAAAAATCAGTGTTAGTCTAGACAACAAAATTAAAGATGTTGAAATAAATTTAGACAAGGTTAGGATAGAAGTTGAAAGCAACAAAATTTCACAAAAAGAGGTCAACACAAACACGGCATATAACCTAGTCAATATGCAACAAAACATTAAAGAATTAGACAGTAACCTAAATAAGAAATCAATTGACATTGAGAAATTACAGCTAGGATTTAGTGAACATGAAGACAAATTGAAAGAAATCAGTACTCAGTTGACTGAATCAGTAGATAAAACCATAAATTTTCAAAATTCTCAAAATAATTCTTTGAAAGGTGACAGATATGAATTTTAAATGACCATTGATCAGAAAAATCCGATGACCTTTATTAATTATTTGAATGATTACTTAACACGAAATAATATTAAGAGCTGGACTCAGATCAGAGGTATAATTGAAAATAATTTATCTAATGGTGGCTTACGTGAATGGTGGTACTTTGTCAAACTTGATTTGAAGGACTACAATGATTTTGTTAGGTGTTACACTGAGAGATTGTGGTCAAAGGAGATACAAAAGGCTGCAAAACATGATCTTCGTTTTGGCAAATACAGGTTAGGTGGGCAAAATAGCTTAAGTGAATATTACATTCACAAAATGAATATTGCAAAGAATTTTATACCCGCTCTTGACAAAGAAACAATCTTTGAGCTCCTTTGTGATCACTTTGATGAGACCATCACCACGGCAGCTATCATGAGAAATATAAAAGATAGTAATGATTTTATTATGTTGTTAGATCAATTTGGTAGTACTGAACATTATAAAACTAATAAACAGAAACGAAAACCTTTTGAGACTGATGCTGTAAATGATAATAAAAATAGTCAGGATAAAACTTCTCTCATAGTAAATAGAAGTTCTTTTGAAAACAATGAGCATCATGATCAGCATATATTCCAACAAGATGATAGGCAAAATTCTTATCAAAATCAAGGGAACTACCAGGTTCAAGGTAGTTATTCAAATCAAAGAAACTATCCAAATCAAGGTGACAAAAGAAATCATAATAATTACAGAGGTAACCGACGTAATAATAATAGAAACTACAATCAAAACAGGTATCCGAATTCACAGCCATACTATGGTAATCAATACTACAATCAGAATGCAGCTCCAGCTTTGTCTAGTGACATAATGGTAAGTGGTAAGTCTGATGCTATCATCCAAGATCAGAGTCATAATTTAAACTAGAACTTGGGCAACAAAAAATAATTTTTCCTGAGTGTCCTCCAATTAAAAGGTTTCAAAATAGTTATGACACTTCTGTAGATCTAAATAATATTAACATTGAAGTATGTAATAAAATTAATGAAGTGAATGATGAAATAATTTGTGAAGATAGTGTAAATGAATCAAACTTAGATGAATTACAGACCAGTGAAGAAAAGTATTATAGAGTTAATTGTATGTTTAGTGAATTGTTAGAAGAAAATGAAATAGAACCACCAGTTGGTTATGATTTAGCAGAAGTTGAAGTTAAGGTTTTTAATAGAGAATTTAAAATGATTATTGATACTGGTTCTGAAGTAAACGTAATTAGTAATAACTTAGTAAAAGAATTTATTCAAATGTCAATTAAATTACACATAATACCAGCACCTAATGTAAGTATTGTTACCGCTACAGGCGCTAAACATAAGAAAGTCAACAAACAAGTTATGTTGGATGTTAGTTTTGAAAATTTGGAATTTCCAATTATTTTTCTAATTGTTGATGAATTAAATGTAGATTTATTAGTAGGATGTGACTTTTTGAAGGACATAGGTGCAATAATAAACTTTGAAAAAGATAAAATATGTATAAAAGATGTTGAGTTACCATTCATAAAAAGAAATACTTCAAAGTATAAGAAATTATTTAACATAAACATAGATAAATCTTTTGAAACTAAGGATGATGCGTGGCAACATCAGATTGACAATATTAAAGTACACTTGAAAGATGAACCTTCACATTTAGTTCAAAATTTGATTAATGTTTTTGAAAAGAATAAAGATATATTTTCTGATAAACCTGGTTCGGCTAATGATTATATTTGTAAGTTGAGAATAAAAGATGAAGTAAAGTTGGTCAAGAAAAGTTACCCAATACCGTTTAATCAAAGAGAAAAAGTTAATGAAGAATTAAAGAAAATGTTAGATCAAAAAATAATAGAGCATGCTAGTTCTGAGTATACCAATCCCATGGTTGTAGTTAAGAAACCTGATAATAAAATAAGACTCTGTCTTGATGGAAGAGAAGTTAATAAATGCATTTTAAGGGACTATACAGAACCTGAACCTATAGATAGTATTTTGATTCGTTTTAATAAGTGTAATTATATTACTAGTTTTGATCTCACTCAAGGTTTTAACCAAGTCAAACTTGATGAGAGCAGTAAGAAATATGTAGCTTTCAATGTTTTCGGACAGGTGTATCAATACACACATCTGCCATTTGGTCTCAATATTAGTTCATCTGAATTTATAAAATGTTTACACAAAGTTTTGGGCGAAGAAGTCTCAAAATATATTATAGCTTATGTAGACGACTTGGCTATTAGCAGTGAAACTCTTGAAGAACATATATATCGATTAGGATTATTATTTGATAGATTAAGAAAAGGTAATTTGACATTGAAACTTAATAAATCTCAATTTATAGCAGATAGAATAAAATATTTGGGTTATGTAATAAGTAAAGATGGCATAGAAGCTGACACTTCAAAAATTGATGCAATAAAAAACTTTCCAAAACCAAAAAATTTGAAGCAATTACAGTCATTCTTAGGACTCTGTAATTTTTATAGAAAATTTCAGAAGAATTATTCCAATTTAACAAATCAATTCAAGCATCTTCTAAATAAAAATAATAAATTTATTTGGACAGAAAAAGAAGATCAAACTTTTCAAGAAATTAAAAATAGATTCATTGAATGTAATATTTTAAAACATCCAAATTATAAAAAAGATTTTATATTGTCAACAGATGCTAGTGATATTGGTTTAGGTGTGGAACTGTATCAAGAAGATGATGCTCATGAACATCAAGTAATTGCCTATGCTAGCAGAAGTTTAACTAAATCAGAACTAAACTATAGTATCTCGGAGAAAGAGTGTTTAGCTGTGCTTTTTGGACTTACTAAACTACAAAATTATTTTGGTGATAAAAAGGTCATTGTAAGGACCGATTACAAAGCTCTTACTTTTTTGAAAAAATGCAAAATTGGACATAGTCGTTTAAGTAGATGGATACTAGCCTTACAGAATTTTGATATTGAGTGGGAATATGTCCCAGGAAAGAACAATGTAGTAGCTGATATCTTGTCAAGAACAGATTATGAAGGTAATTTAGAAGCAAGAAATTCAAATGAATTTAGACTTTTAAATATAATTAAAAATGATCAAAATTTGAAAGACTTAATTAATAAAATCAAACTAGAGCAGAAAAATGATGAGTGGATCAATAAAACAAAAGATAAAGTTCAAACTGGTAACGTAAAGATCTGTAAATTTTATACAATATGTGATTTATTATTCTGTAGAAAATCATCAAAAAATAGTTTCTGGAAGCTCTGTGTGCCTTCAGCACTTTGTGTTGACATGATTGAAGAATTTCATGAACGCTTAGGTCATGTTGGAATTTCAAAGACATACCGATTTATAAGTGAAACTTTTTACATTAAAAATTGTTACAAATTAACAACAAAAACACTCAAATATTGTAGTTATTGTCAATTGGTCAAAACAACCAACGAAAAGAAAAGACTTGAAATGTCAACAATAATTTCAAATAAAAAGAATAATAAAATATTTATTGATGTGTATGGTGAATTACCAGGAGGTAAATATAAATGGCTTTGTATTATTTTAGACGGTTTCACTAAACATGTAAAGTTGTACCCAATTGTAAAAGCAGATGCTAAGAATTTAGTCAAAAAAGTAGAACAATATATAAATGAATTTGGTAAATTTGACTGTATCATCAGTGATAATGGTACTTGCTTTCAAAGTAAATTGTGGAAAAGCTCTATGGAACGTTTAGGGATAAAATATTATTACATTTCTATTTTTCATCCACAGTCAAACCTTAGTGAGAGACCACTTAAGGAAGTAAACAGAATTTTAAGAACATATGTACCAGAGAATAAGCACAATATTTGGTATAAGTACATAGATAAGGCTGAATTTGTAATAAATAACAACTTCCATGAAACTACTGGACATATACCTATAGAAATGATGCAAAACAAAAAACTGTGTCATTTGGTTTTCAAATACATAAAATATCCTTCTGATAACAAATTCGAATTGGAAAGTGAAGAAATTAGAAACAAAAGAATCCTTGCAAGGATAAAAAATAAAGGAGTCATCAGACGTTTCAAATATAATATGAAAAATAAGCCAACCCAAAAATTTAATGTAGGCGATAGTGTATTAATTGAGAATTATATATTATCAAATAAAATTAAGAAATTTTCTGCCAAATTATGTCCAAAATACAAAGGTCCATATCTAATTAAGAAAGATTTGAATAAAGGCTGTTATGAAATTGAAGATTTGAAGAATAACAAAATTTTGAAAGTAAACAAACTTATGATGAAGAAATTTTTTCAAAGGTAAACAGGTAGAAAGAGATTATTACTGTGCTATGCCGGTAACATGAAATAGCATAGTCGTCAACTACGTGAGGTGAGAGTCCTCAAAGGTTCCGTCACTGTTCTATAGCTTAAATCTAAGCCCTATTTCAAATTTCAACAGCATACTTGTCTTTTTCTTCTTATCTTTTTCTTTGTCTTCATCTTCTTCTTTTTCTTTTCACATGGAGTTATGTACACTGATACTAGTAAACACATAGGTCCATGCACACAGTTTCATTGACAGACTTGTTATTATTCTTGCTGTTATCTGAACTTTTATCTTATCTTATATTTTCTTGTAGATTTTTCGAGCAATAGTAGTATCATCCTTCCTGTTATCAGATACTCTTTTTTGAGAATGTTTTCCTCTTTCTACTGGTATATTTTGTTAATAATGTTTAATTTTTTTTAAAAAGACAGAATAATTTGTGATTCTTTATCAAGCTGACTGTGGTATCAGGCATTTAAATTTTTAAAATTAGTACTAATGATTTTGAAATTGAATTAAATGAAGAAATTTTAATATTAATTAAAATTAATTATTTTAATTAATTAAATATTAATATGTTTAAGAAAAATGTAATTTTGTATATTGTATAAAAATGAAAAATTTTTTTAAACATAAATTCTAACAGTCCGAGAATATTGGAATTTAGAAAATGAAATTACCGGCTATGACATATAAATATTTCCTGATTGTGACAAAGATTGAAGAAGATTATTAAACATGCTATAAGTGTTAGTCAATGAATTATAGTAAAAAATGTATTTGAATAGGATTTGAGAGTATTATTTTAATGTGAGATGAATATCATAATATTGTTCTTAAATAGCACAGAAAAGTGTGGAACAATTAATTATTTGATAAAAAGTATGTGCTTAGCACTTTATTTTATTTTATATTATTGGATTAGAAAGACCGAATTAATGGATAGTGCTCAATGAATTATATTGAAAATGGTATGTAATAAAATCTGTTGGAATTTTTTTTTTAAATCAAGAATCCTGAAAAATATAAGAGTTTTTATAAGATGTTGACAGACAGTTTGTATGTTTGATTAAATATAAATATGGAAAAACTTATATTATTTTGTGAAAAGTATGTGCACAGCATTAGGTTGAAATAAAATGAATGAAAAGAAAGATTAATTGAATTAAAAATGAAATTGAAGAAAATTCATTGTATTCAGTAATGTTAATTGGCAAAGATGTTGTAAATAGACAAGTGAGATCTATGAATTTTATGACATTCTAGAGAAATAAATGAAAATGATTGACTGATAAAGTGACAGGAAAATAATGATATCCAAGAAATGTATAACTTGACATACCTTATGTCAAGAAATTGTAAATAAATCTTATAAAAAAAAATGACTGATAAGTTCTCAATCATTATTATTAATATTCCATGTTTCATTATTAAATATATTACTTCACAAAATGTATTATTGCACTGATAAAAATATTTTGCACCAATTGAAAACTCATTCAATAGATAAGTGTCTCTATTGAAGATGTTTGTTATTTACTATGTATAATATTTTTATTTTTTATGAAGAATGATTATTGCAAGGTTTAATTGAGATGAGAAATTTTCAAATATTTAGTATTGAACTGAAAATAAAATAAATAAATTCTCACATAGTCTCTAAATACTCTTCAAGTAAATATCAAATGTTACATATTTATTATTGTAGTAAGCTCTTCAAGTAATTATACAATATTATTAACATTTTTATTGTGTTCAAAAAATGTAATGTTAATTATAAGCATTTATGAAAGGACTTCGAATATTACAAATGATACGAATATAAAGATCATTTCTACCAGTGATAAACGAATCAATCAATCAAAAATATAAAGAACATTTCTACCAGAAGTTGATTGATCAAGTTTTCAGTGATAAAATAAAAATGGACTTAACCACGTTTAAAGTCATGTTAATTAAATGGTACTTATCTATTTTCCTTTTCTATTCCTAGTAACCCAAAATAATCAAGTATAACTTTGCAGAACTTCGCAGATTCTTGTCAATTCCAAGTAACTTCGCAGAACTTCTTGCCAATTTTCACTCCAAATGATGAACTTTACAAATTTCACCAGTTCCATATATTTCTCCAATATTTGCCATTTATAAAGAAAATTGATTGAACTTCATGTGATATAAAGTACAAAGACAATGTTATGATGATCTTCAATGTGATATCACACACAAAGACAGTAATAGATTGATCTTCAATGTGTTCCAGTTGAAAAAGAATTTATACAAAATTCCTAAAGAAACTTCCTATCTACAAAACAATTTTCCTACTGCAAGAAATCTCTATCCTGAAAATATTAATCCTTTCCAGTTCCTGTCTACAGAATCAATTTTCCTATTACAAGAACTTCGGTACTTAAGAAATTATAAATATTTTTATATCAATCCTTACAAACTTCAATCATCTTAAAATACACAAGGAGATGGAAGATCTACATAAAGACCTAAGTAAAGATGTTGATTCCGTGGAGAAGATTTGAGGTCATTGAATTTTGAAGATTTGAAATTTTACAACAATACTTAACTGTAAAATTAAATAATGGCAATTTTCAACTGGATGGATGATGAATGTTGCTGAGATATGATCTTCTTATCTTCTAGATCTTCCAGAACTTGATTATTACCTAGTTCTTTCCTTAATCCTTAATAGATGAGTACTATGATTACTGCAAGGTAGGGCCATGAACATTCTTGAAAATATAAACATTACAAGATTTCCGTTTCTTACTAAGACACATATCATTTGCATGGACTACTCCGATGAACATTGATAAATTGTCTCTTAACATATTTAAAATTTTCTACATTGTACTAACTTGATTAATTGTATTAAAATGATTTAATATATTGCTAAATGATGTCATTAATTAAACTAAATAAAATAAATTTTAAGTAAAATTTTTAGATTTCATATTTTGAGTAATGGATAAATTTCAAAGTTTAAAAGATAAACTTTCTCAATATAAATTTTATAATGAAATTTTTTATAACATTTGTTATCCATATGTTAACTTAGTTATTTTGATGTATTTTGTACTATATCATTTATAAATTTTATAGAGTATTTTAAGTGTAGAGTGAGATTTGAACATCAGTTTTGTGATTCAATTGAAATTTGATGCTTGAAATAAAATTCATCAAATAAAATTTAATTAAAATTTCAATATTATCAAATTTGAAAATATACAAATGAGCAAAATATTAAAATTCCAATATTTACAATATTGGAATTCCAAGATTATTTATTTATATTTAACATGTCAGTAATTCAGATAATATTAAAATTTCAATTTCAGTCTATTATTTATGAAAAGATTTATTTGAATTTAAAGCTTTTAGTATACATAATTTAAATTCCAAGCATAAAATTTCAAAGTGGAAGAAGGGGGAATTTGTAGTGTTACTTTTTAATAACCTACAAAAGTTCAAATACTCCTGCCACAAATGAAATTGACTATCAAAGTAAATAAGTCGATAAACATTATAAATCGATAGTCAATAGGTCAATAAACATTCGATATTGATATATTGAAAGAAATAATTTTGAAATCAAAAAGGAAATGAAATGAAAAGAATTTGTTTAAAGATATAAGGTAATAGTTTATTTACATATAGTTAAACACTAGAAAACTACATTATAAAATAATAAAGTTATGAAATTCATAATCATCTAAAAACATAATTAAGACAGCTATGTATTTTAAGTAAATCAAAAGGGCAGTGACAAGCTTTCCCTCGTTCTTCTTCTTGAGGCCTTGAGGACAAACACATCATAAATTGGAAACATCTAACTTAAAACATTATAAATTTAAATAATTCAAAGAAATTACAGTGTTAAAAACATAAAATTTAGTTACAAATATATTTGAGAAGTGTTTCTACGAAAAGAAAAGTATCCTTTTGAAATGTTGTAAGTATTTAATAGTAAATGAAATGATGTGTAGGTCGTCAAGTACATGTGAGTAACTTTTTATTTTGAATGTATTTTGTTAATTTAAGAAAGAAACCCAAAGGAACCAAATTTTATTAACTTGAAACGTCATAACATAAAATATATAATAACTGTAACGTAATTCTTTTGAAATCTTGAAGTGTATTTAGCTTAAAATCTGAAAACAGGTCTTATGACCTTGAACTTGTTGAACACTGAGTTATTTTTCTTTTATTATATAATAAAGAATTATTTGAGAATTTGTACAAATGGTTTGTTGTATGTTATTTCTACTGATTCCCGTCTGGCAATTTATGAATTCAAGTTCCCCTCTGGTTAAATAGGACGATTATAAACTTTCAAACTTGAGATTCGGGTTTGAGACCCTTTCCAAGGCACAGTGTGGATGGTGGTAAGCCCAAGACAAAAAGGGATACCGCAATGGTCACAAAGTGTGAGAATATTTTATTCAGAACTACCTCAGAACTGTGTGCTATTGCCAAGTACTGCAATATGCAAGTACTGGATACGTTCGGTTTATGTTAAATATTTAGATTTATCTTATTACTACTATCTATATTGATGGTCACAAAAAGTGAGAATATTTTATTTCATATTACAAAGTAATATGTTCCCCTATTAGAAGGGGTGTGTACATGTTCAAATTCTTCATCCAATAAAATAAAATAGAAGAACTTCAAATCTTTTTCAGTACTTTTAAAAGCTTTAAAAGAGTTTAAAAGTCTTGTCAGCTCTTGAAACAGATTTGATGGAATTTGAAGCCTATTGGATGAGATCGAATGGAATTGCAGAAGAGTAGACTAGCCAGCACAGCTGATTGAATAAACATTTGGTCTATGTCTTTGATACTCTTCTGCAATGCCATTCGATCTCATCCAATAGGCTTCAAATTCCATCAAATCTGTACTGTCGTCTAGCGGACTCTCACCTCTCGTTGTGGAGGAGCCTTTTTCGATGATAGTGGGGGAAGCCTATTTTTGGACATTAGTAGGGGAGCTGTTCACTCGGCATGTTCATTCTAATCCACCATTCAGATACTCTATAGTGACAACATTACATCCAAGATATCATGGCTGAGTGGAAGAATCCTCGTTTACCAAGTCTAAGGTTGGTGGATCGAATCCTCATTGACGAAAAATTTTTTGGCAAGTGATTTTCAATAAAATACTTCATGATTACTTTTTTTACAGAATTGATTGCCTTGTCAGTTGCCAATATGTGTGAAGATTTTTTAAGAATGCCAAAATTAAATCACTTCAGCACTATTTTAATAGTTATGTCAAACAAAAACAACCTCATTGGAAAACATACAGTAGAACACAGTTGTACAAAATTATTTGATATTATATTGTATTGGCATTTTTCAAGTGTATTATTTGAATTGATAACTGCAGCCAATAATTTATCAATAATAACTTCCCAGGTTCCCCTGGGGGGTTTTTATTGATGACATTTGTCATATACTTATGGTTAGCACGGCGTTTTGACCGACCTAGTGAACAAAGGTGGTTCAGTCACATCTAGCCAGGTTAGGTTAGGTTTGGTTATAGGCTACAGGCTGCGCTAGCAGTAGGTCGATCAAACTGTTAGGTCGTCCTAAAGGATACCACCCAATTGCAAATGAGTCGACTCGTGTGCGAAGGGCCTAAAAATAGCCCATCGTGATGGCGTGCAGCTTTGGCGCCAGCTGACAAAATCAAAAGAGTGCCAGTTTGTCATTACATGCACCGCCAATCTGGCACACTTAGGAATTCAGCCCACTGTGACGGTGTGCAGCTTTGGTGCCGAATGACAAAATTGGAAGAGTGCCAGTCCGTCGTTGCATGCACCGCCAACCGTTGCATGCACCTAGGAATTCAGCCCATGGTGACGGCGTGCAACTTTGACATCGTCCCCCTACAACCTCCCCTCTTGGCTCACAGCTCCCCCACTACCGTCGAAAAAGGCTCCTCCGCAACGAGAGGTGAGAGTCCGCTAGATGTCAGTCAAATCTGTTTCAAGAGTTGACAAGAAGAAAGTTGAAAAACATTTGAAGTTCTTCTATTTTATTTTATTGGATGAAGAATTTGAACGTGTACACACCCCTTATAGCTACAATTATGTTTATGTTGAATATTTTGATTTATTTTATTACTACTATTATATAATATTGATAGTCACCAAGTGTAAGAATATTCCAATTTTAGTATTTTGCTCTGCCTATTAATATTTTATCTTTTGTATGATAATAAAAACCAATGGGTTAATAATTACTTTCAATAAATAATATGTACTTGCTATTAAGTTTAAGATCTATTAGTTGTGATTCAATCAAGTGCTGTATTTTCCAGTGTAACCCACATCAAGTGCTAGGGCATAACTGAAATTTTTCAGGTTTTTGCAATAGAGCAAAGATATAGCTACAATTATGTTTATGTTGAATATTTTGATTTATTTTATTACTACTATTATATAATATTGATAGTCACCAAGTGTAAGAATATTCAATTTTTAGTATTTTGCTCTGCCTATTAATATTTTATCTTTTGTATGATAATAAAAACAAATGGGTTAATAATTACTTTCAATAAATAATATGTACTTGCTATTAAGTTTAAGATCTATTAGTTGTGATTCAATCAAGTGCTGTATTTTCCAGTGTAACCCACATCAAGTGCTAGGGCATAACTGAAATTTTTCAGGTCTTTGCAATAAAAATAGCTCATACTTCAAAGTTTCAAAATATTGTTCTTTAATATTTCAAAAATAATATAAATACTTTGAGCTAGTGTTCAGAAAAAGAAAAAAATATTTTGTTAAGCCATTTGTATTTAGATGTTCAGATTTTTCATCAAATTCCATAAAATTAAATAGCTTTATATTGAGCAGCTGACTTGGAAGATCACTTTAGACATGCAGTATTCATTACCTAGCAAGCCATGCCATGCATGTGTAGTATGAGGACATCCACTGTTCAATTCTACAATGCTATTTTATTTGATGGAATTTGATGAAAAATTGGAACGTCATCAGACAAACAAATGAATTTATTTTATATTACAAATAATACATTCCCACATTAAAAGTGTCTTATAGCTACAATTATGTCTATGTTGAATATTTTGATGTATTCCATTACTAATTATATTAATGGTCACCAATAGTGTAAGAATATTTTATTTTTTGTATTTTGCACTGTCAATTTCTCTTTTGTATAACACTATACCAATGGGTTAATAAATACTTTCTATTTACTTTTAAAATGATTACTTTCAATAAATATGTCCCACTTATTCAACATTTCTATTTTTAGAATATATGCAGAACTATAGCTGGGCCCTGTTTCATAGCAGAATACAAACTAAAACTATGTTGATGCTCTATAGTGTAGTTCATACCACAAAAATTGATCAAATATTCTGTTAATATTAAAATTGCATTTTAAACAAAATTTGAATAGTTTGTATTTCATTATGAAGCAAGGTATTTTGAGTGGACGGTCGTTTATACTATACAGACAGTTCAGTATTTTCTTGTATTAGTATATTGCTCTATATGACAATTATCTAATTGTCAAATTATGGTGTAGCAACAAATAACTCTCCAACAAATATCGCAGCTGCCACATTTGAAAATACAAGGGAAATACTGTAATGTCTACACAACTGTAGACACTAGTTCGGGAGTAAAGTGTAGACAGTTTACTTTGTCATAAAGTTTGGCGGGTCCAATAAGATTATTATAGTGTAGCAACACTATAAAATTATAGTGTATATATTTGTTGTAAAATGTGGTTGTATTTGTAATTGTGAATGTATTGACATTTTATTAGGGCCTACTGTAGTAATAATGTTGGACCAGGAGTGTTTGATTTTGCAGGCCCTGTATAATAAAATTATAGTGCAGCAACAAATATATTTGATGCTACACTATACTTTTATTGTATATAGGGCCTGCCAAATAAAACACTTACTGTAAAACGGGGTGATTTGATACGCCGGGGTGAATTGATACAGATTGCATGTTTTGTGTTATTGAGCTCTCTACAGAGACTCTTTGTATGAACAAAGTTTCAAACGATGCTATTCTGATCAGCTGGAATCAGGCTATCAGCTGATCATTTTGAAACTCTTCCCGCCATCTTCATTACGTTTCTGTACTGTTTTGTTTTCCAGGTTATGAACTTGCAATTTTTTTAGTACTGGAAACTTTGATAGTTTGAATTAGTTCCTGAGCTGCTATCAGCTTCAAATTTGGTAGAAAGGTAAGTCAAACAATTACTTTTAATGACTTAACATTACTTTTGGTTCAATGTATCTTGATGAAAAAATATAAACATTTGAAAATTTTCTAACCTCAACCCACATGTATCAAATCACCCCAGTATTGTTAGTATCTTTGTTACAGTTCATTACTTCTCTTTTCAGATGCCCAGATTTTATAAACGGCTTCCCGGAACAAAACCAAGAAAACTTATTAATAATGATGACTTGCAAAAAGCTGTTGATGAAGTTCAATCAGGAAAGCTAAATTACAGAAAAGCAGCAGAAAAGTATGGAATAGACAAAATGAAAATATTCCGAAAATGCAAGCAAATTCACCAGAATAAATGTGGTGGGCAAACTACTCTAACTGATAATGAGGAGGCAGTTCTAGCAGGTAAATTCCCATTTTGTAATAAAAATCAAATACCTACACATGTTAGCTATGTTAACTAACATTTATGTTAGCTGTGATATATTTTGTTATTCATTTTTCTTTTTTTTTTAGATAAGATCGTTTTGCTTGCTGAGTGGGGATTCCCATTAACTGCAATGGATGTTCGACTGCTAGTAAAAGGCTATCTCAATAAATCAGGAAGAAATATTGCAAAATTCAATAATAATTTACCAGGGGAGGATTGGGTGGCATCATTTTTAAAAAGATACAAATCTCTTCTCAGTACACGGATGTCCCAATCAATCAAAAGAGCTCGTGCAGCAGTATCTGCAGATACTATTAATAGCTATTTTGAAAATTTGGAGTGCACTCTTGAAAGAGTGCACCCATGCAGTATCATCAATTATGATGAGACGAATCTCACGGATGACCCCGGAAATAAAAAAATTATTTGTTGAAGGGGGCAAAAACACCCAGAGAAAATTAATGACTTCACCAAATCGGCAACTTCACTAATGTTTTCTTGCAGTGGAGATGGGAAATTATTGCCCATATATGTCATATATAAGGCCGAAAATTTGTATGACTCCTGGCGCATAGGAGGCCCAAAGGGGGCGCGCTATGGTTGCTCCAAATCTGGTTGGTTTGACCAGCAACATTTCGAAGACTGGTTTTTTACCATTGCTCTTCCCTACCTTATGAAGCAACCTGAACCACGAGTTTTAATAGGTGATAACTTGTCAAGCCACTTTTCAGAAGCTGTTTTAACTGCTTGCTCAGAAAACAGTATTTCTTTTACAATGTTGCCCAAGCATTCTACTCATCTAGCTCAGCCCTTAGATGTGGCTTTTTTCTGGCCACTCAAATGTAAATGGCGATCTCTGCTGCAAGAATGGAGGAATCAGGGTAACAAAGGTACATTAAGTAAAATCAACTTTCCTCCCATGGTAAAGAAACTTCTTGAGGGTATTGAAAATGTTGAATCTAATATTAAAAGTGGGTTCAAGAAAACTGGAATTATTCCAATTGATCGCCAGCAAATTCTGAATCAGCTTCCCAACAAAGGAGTGGATGCCAACCCAGTCGAAGTTGAAGAAAACATGGACGGTAGTGTAGTGGATTTACTTCGTGAGATGAGATATGGGAAGGAGAAACCAAGGCAAAGAACAGCTAGAAAAGACAAACTACAAGTTGAGCCAGGGAAAAGTGTAAAAAATGTGTGTCAGAGTGAGTCAGAATCAGAGATTCTAGACGATGACAGTGAGGAAACCTCTGATGAAGAACCAGGTACAAATTCAGACTCTGAGGAAGATGAAGAACCTGCACCGGTACCGGTAGTAAATTTGAGAGAGGAACAAGAACCTCAAGTTGACTACATGTCTATAATGGAAGAAGAATTTTTAGTTATTAAGTTGAAGGACTCAATCACAAAGAGTGACAAATTATATGTGTCAAAGGTCTCATCCATAAATGAGAATTCTGCACGAACTACCAGAGTTGTAGAAGTGAAGTTTTTAAAGCCCTACAGAAACCATAGGGATATCTTTGTGTGGCCGGACATTGAGGAGTCAAGTGTAGTGTATCCTCATGAAATCTCACAGCGCCTGCCTCCTCCAGAAAATATTCGTTATGGACGATTGAAGTTTCCAGAAAATGTTGTTTGAAGTTCTATTATTAATCTCACGTTTATTTGTTCTATATAAAGTTCTATTATTAATCTCATTATTATTAATCTAGAGAGAGAGAGACTCCTCCAGAAAATATCCATTACGGACGATTGAATTTTCGAGAAAATGTTGTTTGAAGTTCTATTATTCATGTGAAGTGACTTTTTTTGTATTATTTTCTTTAATAATAATTTTTTAAAAACACCAACTCTGTCTCAATGGACCCCACTACCTTTTTAAAGTGATATTCAATGAAAACTGTATGGTGTATCAATTCACCCCGTATCCCGGGGTGACTTGATACAAAGGGTTTTTAAAAAAATATATATAAAAGGAAATAAAAATTTAAAAAGGCCAATGCATGTTTTGATAGAATACACAGTCACAAGAAGTATCCCTGAAAAAAAAACGGGGAAATTTTTTTTTTTGAAGAGATATTTAATGTTAAATTTTGAAACTGTATCAAATCACCCCGTTTTACGGTATGGCCCAAAATTATCACTAGTCAGCCCTAATGTCAACACAACAGGTGGGCCAAATGTCAATGCAACAATTGGCCCAACAGCAATACAACAGTTGGGCCAAATATCAATACAACAATTGGCCCAATGGCAAAACAACAGTTGGCCCAATGTCAATACAATCATTGGCCCAACATCAGTTCTACAGTTGGCCCCAATGTTGGTACAACAGTTGATCCCAATACCAATACAACAGTTGGCCCCAATATCGATGCAACAGTTGGCCCCAACATTGGGTCAACAGTTGGCCCCAACAGTATCCCAACAATTGGGTTGACTTCGCATATCCTGCCAAATACTCAGTTGGCCAACCGTTTTCGGAAAACCATTTCCCTACTTTGGGCCAACCAGCCATGCTACATGGGAAACGACCTTTTAAAATCCATCCCAACAGGATGAAACGACCACGGAAAACAGTTGAAAAGAAAAATGCTAAATTTGTTTCAGGACAAAATGATCCTCACTCTCCTGTTGCTGGTCCCAGCAGTGGCGTATAAAGTAACAGACTTGAGCAAATCGTCTGGCATTACACCAGTTCAAGTACGGAACTCTTTCGTTATAAATGACTCATACACATACATGCACAACATAAACATTACACGATTACATGTAGAATTAATGCATATTGAAGACTCTGTGAACCTTTTAAGAGCTAAGGATAGTGATAAGAATCGTTCTAATATTTTACGTTTGTATTTAGATGATATTAAGTTGAAATTTGAACACATCTATATGAATACTATTAGAGTTAAGAGAGGTCTTATAAACGGACTTGGTTCTGCAATAAGTTGGGTTACAGGAAACATGGACGCTGATGATAAAGCAAAATACAACAAAATATTAGAAAAAGTGCAAGCCAACGAATATCATTTGGAACATAACATAGAGAATCAATTGTCAATCAATAGAAACTTAATACGCAAATTTAACAATGGGATCGATGTCATTCATGCCAACAATGACAAGCTCAAAAACTATTTCAATTCGATTTCCAGTCAATTCACCTCAATGGAGCTAACTCATCAAACTTCTTTCTTATTCAATACTTTGACTCTCATAAAAAATAAAATAGATGATATTGCAACGTGCTTAGAATTTTGTCAACTTAACATAATCCACTCGAGCATCCTGTATTGGAACGAATTGTCTTTATTAATTCGTTCGGCTAAATTGCCTCTCATTTCTGATGAACCTGAAATTTTGTGGCAACTAGGGTCTGTACATTGTCATGTGAAAAATGAGTATATTACTTACTTTATACAATTGCCTTTGTATTCTCATGCCTATGAGACATTTTTTCTCCTATCTTATCCAGTTGTCAAAGGAAATGAATTGAGAACAATTGTTGAACATCCATCTTTCTTACTTTGAAAAGATAACTCATTGTTCACAGGAGATTGTTTATTAATAGGGAATAATTATTATTGTAAAAATATGTCTGAAGTAATTAATAAATGTATAAGTCAACTTTTAGATGATAAGGAACTTCATGATTGTAAATCTTTAATTATAAGTGAGTCTAAACCTTTTATAAGGTACATTCCAATCATAAATAAGTATTTAATGTTCAATATTACCTCTGGCACTATTAGTAAACAGAATCAAAACATTACAATTCATCCATGAATGACCCAATTATTGAACCTTGAAGAATCAGAAAAACTGTTCAATTTTCAAGAACCATACGTTTATTGGGAAAGCATTGTAACATTGCCCTCAGAACCACCTGCAAAAACGATCCATACAAGTCTATCTTTTGACTTGATTCACAAAGCTAATGTCAACATCGAGCCTTTAGAAATTTTAGAAGACTTCACAGCTGAAAATAGTTACCTACACTATTATATTATCCCAATTGGACTCGTTTTGCTATTAATTATTGTAGTTCTATATCAAAACAAACGTAAAATCTCATCAAAACTTTGTAATCAAAATATTTCTGATAAGGAACAAGTAGATTGTGCTTCAGGTGGACTGTGTCTTCCGACCTGAACAAATTTTTGGACTTGATTTTTGTTTATTAAGGAAATAATTTTTCAATAATTTTAATCTATTGTGTAGTGGGTAGTATGGATTGTGTATTTCAAAGAAGTCTTGTTCTTGCATAATTTTGGGGGTCTTATCAGTTTTTGGTCGTTGAGGACAGCTCCAAACTTGGGGAGGGAGAAGTTATATATCCATTGTTATTCATTGTAGCTGACTCAACATTAGAGATAGTATATAAGCTCTAGAAATTAATATCTCTTGTTCTCATTCTGTTTCTTGTGTTGTTACTATGTCAGTGTGTGTGTCAAATAAATCTTTTTAAAAACAATGTCACTGGTTCCTTTAATTTAACTTTAGACAGGTTTTACTGTATTTTGTTTTTTACAATTTCTTTAGTTTTACTTGTTGATGAAGTTATTTGTTTCTTGGTACTGTGGGTTAAGTAGTTTTTTCTTGATAGGGGGCTTGTATGCTCAACTTCGCCCACAGCACTTTTTGTATTGTAAAGTGCAAAATAAAGACATTTTATAATCTCTAAAGTGACTTAGGCAGGTACATGGGGGGGGGGGGGGGGGGGCTTAAGAGGCTTTAGCATGAAAGGCTTATTATTAAATACTGAAAAGTTCAATTATTGATTAAAAAAAAGATATGAGGCATAAATCACCCCAATGTGTCTTTCAAGTCCCATTTTTACAAGTGTGTTAGAAAATCTAGATGAACTTGAAATACAATACAGTGAAGATAGACAAAAAATACTCAAATCATTAGATAAATTTATAAAGTTTGAAAGAGGGTGGGTAATTATAAATATTTCCAAATTAGTAGTAAGATAAAGGTCAATTTAAGGATAACATTTTTCATTCATTCACACCCCTCACAAACTTGTAAATTGTTGCCAAATGTATAAATTTTTACATTGATGAATATGAAGTATAAAATAAAAGGAAAATAAAAGATAATTAACAGAATGTATAATAGTTGTATTTTAATGAAATAAAGAAGTTGAGACGTTGAGAAACAATAATCATAACACAAATTGATGTATTTTGAAGGTTAACAAATATAAATATAATTACATAAATTTAAATCAAAACATCAATAATATAATTGACTTATTAGTCAAAACATAGTAGAAATAAAAGGTTGAAACACAACTTTATATTATAAGATTTGATTATGAACTGTACATATGAAAAATTACTATGGCAGTGGATTTTCTTACTTGTTAAAAGAGAACCAAAGCTTATTTCTCCCTCTACAAAAAATGGTGTTACAAGAATGAGTGGTAATCAGTTTGTACAGAGTGGGCCAGATAAAACCGGTCCCGAGAGGCGTAGGCTTCATACGAGACGCGCCGATGTACAGCATGACGGGACATTGACCTTTCCCCTTCCACTACTGTCTGCCGTCCGTTCCTGTCTATCTGTCCACGTCAGTGTAGCTTGAGTGTTTGACCGAGCAGTGTGGATCATGCCGTATTCAATAGAACAGCGTGTTTTCATAGTGGAGGAATATGTTCATACAACTTCAATAATGTCGGTCCGTGAAAAGTTTCTTGAGAAGTATCCTGAAGGTCAAGTTCCTGCTAAATCAACCATTCAGGATTTAATTAAAAAGTGGCATACAACAGGCAATGTGTCCAATATGAAGAGAGACAAACAACCAACTGTATGAACACCAGAAGCTGTGACCAATGTACAGACCATTATTGGAAGGAGTCCTTCAAAGTCAACACGACGATTATCGCAACAAGTCGGAATTTCTCGAACATCTTGTTGGCGTATACTGCATGGATTAAAAATGCATGCCTATCGTGTGAGTGTTGTTCAGGAATTGAAAGAGGTTGATTTGGCTAGACGTGTACGTTACTGTCAATGGGTTCTTCAAGAAATTGCAGAAGGTAACGTGGATCCATTTTTATTCATTTCTACAGACGAAGCATGGTTCCACTTATCAGGGTATGTAAATTCTCAAAATACGCGGTATTGGGCAACACACAATCCTCATGTAACCCATGAGAAACCACTGCATGACTTAAAAATTGGTGTTTGGTGCGCAATGTCTGGTCGCCGGATCATTGGACCAATATTCTTCGAGGAGACAGTTAATACAGACGTTTATCTACGGATCTATGAAGAATTTGTTACACAACTGAATCCAGAAGAAGTGTCATATGCGTACTTCCAACAAGATGGGGCAACCTGTCACACTTCTGATCGATCTCTCGCTCGAATCCACAGTGATTTTACTAAAGAGAGAACCATCAGTAAAGACTTGTGGCCAGCCAGATCGCCCGACCTATCGCCTTGCGATTTTTATCTCTGGGGCCGTCTCAAAGGTAATGTCTATCACAACAACCCACGGACTTTAGAAGAATTGAAGCAAAACATACGACAAGAAATTGCCAACATTCCAGTAGAAGAATTGCAGACTGTTTTCCTGAACATGATTTGCCGTGCTGAAATTTGCATACAAGTTGGTGGCTCCCATTTTGAACAGAGACTGTAAATCCTTAAATGTACATGTTGTAAAATAGACAAAATAAAATTTCATTTTACTTAATATTATGTATTTTTTTTATTTCGCCTAGTCACTTTTTCAGTTTCCTGTACGCATTGTATGAGTATTACGTAAACTCGCTCGGGACCGGTTTTATCTGGCCCACTCTGTAGCAAACTGAATATTCAATTTGAATATATAAAACACAATTTCACAAGACATAAATTGATGAAATTTGAATACATTTTTCAACAGATAATTAGATTCATTAACTCAAAGAATATAATTGATGTTGTGATGGATGAATAACATTCAAGAATCATATTGTAAAATACATGCGCATAAAAAAACTGTATCCTTTTATGCAAATTCAAATATTAACTTTAAATAAATGTATAAAGAGAACAAAAAACACATGTGTATTTCTTTCATACTAGCTATTGTGCCCATCCTTCATATGGATTATGTTTAGAAATAAGACTAAATATGTTTCGGCTGTTTTGATAGCAACAATCATGAAGTTGTTAGCAGATTAGGCCCCGTTCAGATGATACAGTTTTTTTTGTGGTATGTTTTTTTTACAGTATGGCATTAACTGTACTGTGATGTTCACACGGTCCGGCTTTGCTGCTTATTGCTGATTGTGCTCTCCTCCTTCTTCCATTGTGCTTCCAGTTCAGTTTTATTTATTCCAGTCCAGGATTTTTTTATTTGTGTAAGATTTTTTTAAATAAGTTACTAACTGAAGGTTTCTCTTAAATTTTGATTAAAGTATGCAAATTCTTCAATATTCCACACATTTCTCGCCGCGCTGATAATTTTTTTTCTTTATTTTTATATTAATCTTAAGTCTTGTCCCACAAGGCAGGTCTCTCATATATTGGAGAAATTAAATTTTCACAATTATATCTTCCATTTCTGGACACTGGAATTCACTAATAAGAAGATCAATGAAGAAGATCAATGCTGACGATCTGAAGACTGCTTCTAGTGTAATAAGCGTATCGTTTGAACATATCCATTACCAGTACAATACATGTGCCACCAGATACGGATACAGTTATTTTGCTGTACAGCTGATTTTAGCCATACAGTTTTCGAAGACAAAACCGAATGTAGAAATCGGCTAGAACAGCTTTTTTACTGGATCCAGTCGAAACAGTATTGTGTGAACATACAATATGAAATGTACATGCAAACGAAAGCACTGCAAAATAACTGATACAGCAAATTCACTGTACCGCACAAAAACTGTATCGTGTGAATGGGTCCTTAGTAAACAACTTAGAACGTAAGCAATTCAGTGACAGGTATCGGAGAGAATATTTTTTGAGAACAGCTGATTGATATATCATGATAAATTACGTGATTTGTTCTTACTTGGTAATAAAACTCAGAAGAAATGTATCCAAAATCGCACAATACTTGGTTTTTAAATGTTTATTATTCTGTTAAAAAAAAAAGTTAATTTAGTTTTTTATAGCTAAAGACATTGTCTAAAAGGTTTTCAATACTGATAAATAACTTTAATTCCAATCGATGCTCTCGTTTTTCAGGAGAAGGCCACGTAAAATGTATCCGAAATCGCAAAATACTTGGTTTTTAAACGTTTATTACTCTGTTAAAAAAAAAGTTAATTTAGTTTTTTATAGCTAAAGACATTGTCAATAAAGTGTTCAATACTGTTCAATAACTAAAATCCCGATCGATGCTCTCGTTTTTGAGGAGAAGGCCGCGTAAAATGCCTTTGGGGCCGTGACAGACAGACAGAAAGTGAGATAAGACTATTTTTGGCTTATTTGATGTATAAAACGTAAAAATAACCAAAAAATATATAATTCTGATAAATGTACAGACAAAACTCTAATTTTATTTATATAGATTGTCTATTTATGTCATTCTATTCAATTCAAGTAGCCTCAACTTAGGCCCTGGTGTTGAATTTTGCATTTTATGTAAAACCTTCAAGATACAGGTGGTTGAAAGGATATTTTGCCCTAGGGCAATATTCCAAAATTAATGAATGACTGAGCTATTTAACTGTAAATTAACATCGCAGTTCACTGTCATGAACCATTAAGAGAATATAATATTGGGAAAAGAGTTTCAAGTTTCTTCTAGAGATTTTTAATCATTTCAATGAAGAATAACAGATATTCCAAAATGGAGAAAGTGCTGGTCATAGGAGAATCTTAAAACAAATATTTCCATAGCAATGTGAAAAAGCTGCCCTATAATCTGAGAGTGAAAATACACTTTATATGATTGAGGGAAGCCTACATAGAAGAATGGTCATACCTTATTGCAAAATTTGTTTTAGGGTGATGCATATGAATAATGGGAATACTTGTCTAGAATGTTAAAAATTGATTCAACTAAGTTCTATTAGTCCATTGATATCACAGGATAAGAATTCACAGCTTCACAACCACAGTTGTGTCACAAATTTGATGTAAATTCTACCTCTCCATACAACACACACACACACTCACATTATATATGTGTTCTAGAGATTTTTAGGGAGTACTAGAGTGAAGTAAGTGTTTCCTATTACTGATAAATATGAATAAAGATGCCCCTTTTCATTTCAATGAAGAATAACAGATATTCCAAAATGGAGAAAGTGCTGGTCATAGGAGAATCTTAAAACAAATATTTCCATAGCAATGTGAAAAAGCTGCCCTATAATCTGAGAGTGAAAATACACTTTATATGATTGAGGGAAGTCTACATAGATGAAGGGTCAAACCTTACTGCAAAATTTGTTTTAGGGTGATGCATATGAATAATGTGAATACTTGTCTAGAATGTTAAAAATTGATTCAACAAAATTCTATTAGTCCATTGATATCACAGAATAAGAATTCACAGCTTCACAACCAAAGTTGTGGTACAAATCCAATGTAAATTCTACCTCTCCACACAACACATACACACATTATATATGTGTTCTAGAGATTATTACGGAGTACTGGAGTGAAGTACGTTTTTCCTATTACTGATAAATATGAATAAACATGCCCATTTTCATTTCAATGAAGAATAACAGATATTCCAAAATGGAGAAAGTGCTGGTCATAGGAGAATCTTAAAACATATATTTCCATAGCAATGTGAAAAAGCTGCCCTATAATCTGAGAGTGAAAATACACTTTATATGATTGAGGGAAGCCTACATAGAAGAATGGTCATACCTTATTGCAAAATTTGTTTTAGGGTGATGCATATGAATAATGGGAATACTTGTCTAGAATGTTAAAAATTGATTCAACTAAGTTCTATTAGTCCATTGATATCACAGGATAAGAATTCACAGCTTCACAACCACAGTTGTGTCACAAATTTGATGTAAATTCTACCTCTCCATACAACACACACACACACTCACATTATATATGTGTTCTAGAGATTTTTAGGGAGTACTAGAGTGAAGTAAGTGTTTCCTATTACTGATAAATATGAATAAAGATGCCCCTTTTCATTTCAATGAAGAATAACAGATATTCCAAAATGGAGAAAGTGCTGGTCATAGGAGAATCTTAAAACAAATATTTCCATAGCAATGTGAAAAAGCTGCCCTATAATCTGAGAGTGAAAATACACTTTATATGATTGAGGGAAGTCTACATAGATGAAGGGTCAAACCTTACTGCAAAATTTGTTTTAGGGTGATGCATATGAATAATGTGAATACTTGTCTAGAATGTTAAAAATTGATTCAACAAAATTCTATTAGTCCATTGATATCACAGAATAAGAATTCACAGCTTCACAACCAAAGTTGTGGTACAAATCCAATGTAAATTCTACCTCTCCACACAACACATACACACATTATATATGTGTTCTAGAGATTATTACGGAGTACTGGAGTGAAGTACGTTTTTCCTATTACTGATAAATATGAATAAACATGCCCATTTTCATTTCAATGAAGAATCACAGATATTCCAAAATGGAGAAAGTGCTGGTCATAGGAGAATCTTAAAACAAATATTTCCATAGCAATGTGAAAAAGCTGCCCTATAATCTGAGAGTGAAAATACACTTTATATGATTGAGGGAAGCCTACATAGAAGAATGGTCATACCTTATTGCAAAATTTGTTTTAGGGTGATGCATATGAATAATGGGAATACTTGTCTAGAATGTTAAAAATTGATTCAACTAAGTTCTATTAGTCCATTGATATCACAGGATAAGAATTCACAGCTTCACAACCACAGTTGTGTCACAAATTTGATGTAAATTCTACCTCTCCATACAACACACACACACACTCACATTATATATGTGTTCTAGAGATTTTTAGGGAGTACTAGAGTGAAGTAAGTGTTTCCTATTACTGATAAATATGAATAAAGATGCCCCTTTTCATTTCAATGAAGAATAACAGATATTCCAAAATGGAGAAAGTGCTGGTCATAGGAGAATCTTAAAACAAATATTTCCATAGCAATGTGAAAAAGCTGCCCTATAATCTGAGAGTGAAAATACACTTTATATGATTGAGGGAAGTCTACATAGATGAAGGGTCAAACCTTACTGCAAAATTTGTTTTAGGGTGATGCATATGAATAATGTGAATACTTGTCTAGAATGTTAAAAATTGATTCAACAAAATTCTATTAGTCCATTGATATCACAGAATAAGAATTCACAGCTTCACAACCAAAGTTGTGGTACAAATCCAATGTAAATTCTACCTCTCCACACAACACACACACACATTATATATGTGTTCTAGAGATTATTACGGAGTACTGGAGTGAAGTACGTTTTTCCTATTACTGATAAATATGAATAAACATGCCCATTTTCATTTCAATGAAGAATCACAGATATTCCAAAATGGAGAAAATGCTGGTCATAGGGGAATCTTAAAACATATATTTCCATAGCAATGTGAAAAAGCTGCCCTATAATCTGAGAGTGAAAATACACTTTATATGATTGAGGGAAGCCTACATAGATGAAGGGTCAAACCTTACTGCAAAATTTGTTTTAGGGTGATGCATATGTATAATGGGAATACTTGTCTAGAATGTTAAAAATTGATTCAACTAAGTTCTATTAGTCCATTGATATCACAGAATAAGAATTCACAGCTTCACAACCACAGTTGTGTCACAAATTGATGTAAATTCTACCTCTTTACACAACACACACACACACACACACACACACACACACACACATTATATATGTGTTCTTGAGATTTTTAGGGAGTACTAGAGTGAAGTACGTTTTTCCTATTACTGATAAATATGATTAAAGATACCCCTTTTCATTTCAATGAAGAATCACAGATATTCCAAAATGGAAAAAGTGCTGGTCATAGGAGAATCTTAAAACAAATATTTCCATAGCAATGTGAAAAAGCTGCCCTATAATCTGAGAGTGAAAATACACTTTATATGATTGAGGGAAGCCCACATAGAAGAAGAATTCATACAATTTTAACAAGTATATACTTTCAATAATTTAATTGTTTATTTTTTGCAATATAATTGTTTAGCAAATTATTGCATACTTCAGCAAATACCCACTATTTCATTCAATTAATATTTGCAACTCATATCTTGCATTTGCATACTACAGCAAATACCCACTATTTCATTCAATTAATAATTGCGATTCGTATCTTGCATTTGCATACTACAGCAAATACCCACTATTTCATTCAATTAATAATTGCGATTCGTATCTTGCATTTGCATACTACAGCAAAATACCCACTATTTCATTCAATCAATTTTTTTGCAATTCATATGTTGCATTTGCATTTTTATCAGTTAACATTTTCATTTTAATTTTGTTATTGTATTCTGGCAAACAAGCCAAACTCCAAATTACATTACTACCATTTTTCAATGAGTATTTATGAATAATTAATACATGTTTAATTATTCATCCTTTGCCTTTTCAACTTTGATTTACATTTTCAATGCATTTCTTTAACATTATCATAATTTGATTATTACGATATTTTATCAATACCTACTTATTGTGGCCTATGTGCCTATCGTTGTACTGCAATCTAGATTTAATTCAATTAATTAAATTTAAATTAATTGTCACCTGGTCTATACTTTATTTCAAGCTCCTAATTCTTTATCTAGCTACATACATTTCAATATTATTTTTGGACTCATTCTTATTTTAGATTGAGACCTGGTCCTCCGGTTTTCATTTTATTTTTTATCCAACTTATGGTGTAATTAGCGTTGTGATTGGAAACCTTGGTAATTTTCATTTACCACCTCCAACAACCACAGTCCACTGCTCATTCCTTTCACGGCGTTGATACACCACCTCCACTTCCCATTTCTTCGTATGCTAATAAACAATGGAATGGAATTCAATGGGAAAATAATCAATTTTCTCCAATATTTGCACAATGGTGACATAGCCTTATTCATGATTAATAAGAGTCTAGATAAGTTTGTTTGAAGAGTGTTTTGTCCTCATTATCTCTTCATTTAATTTCCTGAAGTCACAACATCCTGCTTCTGAATTCCTCCACTAAGCTATTTACGAATTGATGAAGTAAACAATAAACAATGATCTGACATTATTTAGCCTACACATGCTTTCTTTCTTTCTTTCTTCAGTGTTTCAGTTTTAGTTTTATTTCTTTTGAAAAATATATATGAATCAATCTGGGTATGGGCCATTTCTTGAAAAATTATTTTTCCAGTCCAGGCCCACTTATAGCCCGGGCCCCCCCGCGCCGCGGGGTCTGCGGGGGTGTACGCGCCACTGGTTAGATGACAGGTACTGAAGAAAAATAAAATAAGATCTATACTCGGTTCCGGGAGTCGAGAGACGGCCAAAACAAACATTTTGCATTTGTGTGCGTATAGAAGCGATGACTCACATCCGTTTTAGATAACTTGACTGGCCGATTCCAGTTCACAATGCGTTCGCTACTGCGCACTGTCACAGTTGCAGTTCAATCAAGGTCATACTGGAATCACGTACTGTGGATAGTGAAATATTATTTCAGTAGCTCTTCTCTAATCTCAGAGTTTAGAGTGCGGTTCGGGTTCTTATGCAGCTTTTCGGTTCTGAAAATACTTTTCATGTTCTGTCTATATCTCATTCTTTGTGTTACATTGTGTATTAATTGTGTATTGTGTCACCTGTAGGATAATTTTGTAAATATCTGTATATTTATTTATTCGATTCTTATGATTAAGTATGTCTTCTACTGAGAGCGGTGATGAGGGCACATTTACAACCCCTCCAAAGAAACGCGAGAAGGCAAGCCCTCTTAGCAAAAGAGAGAAGGCTATGATTTTAAATATGTACAGAAAAGAGATGCTTGAGAACAAAGATAATAATAATATTAAGACTGTGGTGAATAAAACAGTGACAGCAACTGGTGTGTGTAGGGCTTCTGTTTATAGAATTATAAAAGAGTATCGAGCCAACAACACACTTTCATCTCCCAAAAAAGTGAGACCCAGGTTGACAATTATTGATACTACGGATGAGTTTGATAGGGCGGCTATAAGACGTAAAGTACATAGTTTTTTCATGAACAATGAACTTCCAAGTGTTGATAAAGTCCTGGCTGCTGTTAACGAAGACGAAAACCTCCCAAATTTCAAAAGAACGACGTTTTTTAGATTATTGAAATCTTTAAATTTTAAATATGAGCGACGTAGCCGATCTAGCTTATTAATCGAGAGAGAAGACATCATTTTGTGGAGGAGGGAATACCTAGAATCTATTAAGTGCTACAGAGACGAAGGACGTAAAATTTATTACACCGATGAGACTTGGGTGAATGCAGGGCACACACGGGATCGAATTTGGAAAGATTCAACTGTGCAATCAGCGAGAGAGGCATTTTTGTCGGGACTATCAACTGGCTGCAAGAATCCATCTGGAAAAGGAAAAAGACTCATAGTGGCTCATATTGGGAATGAAGATGGGTTTGTCAATGATTGTGCGTGGGTTTTTGAGTCTGATAAAAGTGGCGATTATCATCATGAGATGAATGCTAGGTCCTATGAGGAATGGTTTTCCAAAATATTGCCAAATATTGAAGAGTACTCTGTGATTGTTGTAGATAATGCGCCGTACCATTCCCGTAAAGTAGAAGCAACACCGACATCAAATTGGCCTAAACAAAAAATAAAAGACTGGCTATTTTCAAAGAGCATCAACTTTAACGAAGATCATTTAAAAGTGCAATTGTTAGCGTTAGTTAAAAAATACAAAAGTAAATTTCAAGCTTACGTTATTGACGAAATGGCCAAGGCGCAAAATAAAATTGTCCTTCATACACCCCCGTATCACTGCGAGCTAAATCCGATAGAACTAATATGGGCTCAAGTAAAAGGTTTCATAGCTCAAAATAACAAAAGTTTTAAAATTTCGGAAGTTCGGGAACTTTTAAATGAAGCACTGCTGAAAGTTGGAGCTGATGAATGGGCCAAATGCGTAGAACACGTCAAAAACACAGTTGAAAAAGATATGTGGGCCGTTGACAATGTCATTGAGGAAGTAGCAGAAAGATTTATAATAAATGTCAATGACAGTTCTGAATCCAATAGTGAAAGTGATTAATTAAACTTTTAGTTTCAAAATTAATTCCGATAGTCACGAGGCTCTGATAATAATATTTGAGAAGATGAGAGATATAAGAATTGGTGAGTGTTTAATCCACTTATAGTATTTTTTTATGTTTCATCATTGCCAATGCATATTATTAATAATTGTTACAGTTATATTTGTATAAAATTATTCATGCATGATTCTATAAGAACTTTGAAACATTCGTAACGTGTGTAGGCTTTTATATCACTTCAATTGAATTAAAGAATCATTTTTTATAAGTGACGGATCATTTTCATTTTCGGAAGGTTTTTGTAACTTTTCGCGCTGATTCTGAATCTGCAATCAGATTTTCGATATCTTGTTCCTACACAGATAAAGGAATTCAGCAAGAATTTAACAACCTATGACTAAGTTGTTCGGTGGCTACTGTGAATCGGTCTAGCTTCTCCTAGCTAGACTCTCGCACGCACAGGTTTATTTACATCGTCTCTCGTTTGCTGGAATCGAGTATAGGTTCAGCTCATTGTGAAAATGATTTGATTTGACCATTAAAGAAGTGAATGGAGTAGTAGAATTTCAGGGTAGTGAATATGAGATTAATTCTCAATGGGTAAACTATGGCATCTACCCCAAAAATATAAATATGTTGGAAAAGTCAATCCAAGAATTGAAAGAGAAACTTGTTAAAGCTTCTTCTGTAGATAATTACTTTGTCAACTTTTGTTTTTATGGACCTGAATTCAGCTGTCTCTTTCTGGAAAGATAATGAAAATTGCTATTCATTCAACTCCTATTCAGTTAAAATGGAAAATAATTATCATCCTTCAGGAGTAGACCATATTTTCAGGTGTGCTAATGCAAATGCATTAGCATGGCTACTTTTGGGAAATTGCCCATTTGATAGAACTGCTTGACATTAGTCAGGTGCATGGCAGCACTCAGTGCTTCCAAGTGATTGTCTTTGTAAAAAATTGAAGGAAATTAATTTTTGAGCATAGGGACATTTAGTACCTGCAGTTGGCAACAATGACTATACAATCCATATGGCAAATTTTGTTTACATCCATCATTTCAGTTGTCAGTTGAATACCAAAAGAGAGACTCCTCCTAGGCAGCATGCTGTGCTGCATGCACCCCGACATGTAAGTATTTTTACTGTTCAAATATTCATTTTTTCATCTTAGTATGTCTCATTTTTAAGCAGAATTGACTTTCATATGGACCCCTGTTCTTTCAGAAGTTATGATACAATTGATCATTGTTAGTATTACAGTACTTTTTATTTGTAATACTGTAGATTTTCATTACCTATGATTATTGATAATTGTTAGAATTACAGTACTTTTTATTTGTATTATTATATATTTTTTCTGGTTCAGGGCAATGAAGCTTGATGAAACAGAAATCTGGCAAATCCTCAAGCAGATGGAAGATGAAGAAGTTCAACAGACAAGGAATGTTGATAACAACATCAACAGCTACAACATTGTGGAATTGAATTAGTATGTCAGTGCTTTGGAAGTTTCAGTAGATGATACAGAACTTATGGACATAGTGAGGACATAGGTGATACAAGAGAGGACTTTTTCTTTTATATTGGAAAGGACAATAAAACTATTTGGAGCTCCAGGGCCCTCATGCAAGCAGCTACAAGAGTACCAGCAAAAAATATCATCAACATTTTTCCTGGCCCAAACCATATTTGTTGATACTTTGAAACCCATTGATGAATTTTTGAAATTTATAGACCTGGATATCATTGATATAATAGTGGACTGTAAAAACACTTTTATTGCTACCAAAAGAGAGCAAGTAGGTTACTCAAGAGATAGAGACTGTAAGTATACAACTTGGGATGAGATTATGGCTGTTTTTGGTATTTTATACCAACTAGGAAATTATGGAAATTGCATTGAGCTTTGGAAAGAGGATGGAATAAGTATGATGATTACAAGAGCAATATTCAGTTACAAGCACTTTCTTTACTTGTTACAATGAATCAGATTTGATTATTTGTTTACCAGAGTGATGAGAGGACAGACTGACAAGCTTGTGCAGCAATCAGACAAGTTTACAGCCCATTTTTGGCAAATTGCAGAAATAATTACTCTCATGGTGAGTTCACAACCATCAATGAAATGTTGTTAACCTTCAGATGTGGATTTGTATAATAAATGCCTAACAAACCTGCTAAGCATGGCATAACATTTTATAGCCTATGTGATAGCAAAATCTTCTACACATTGAATTTTGAAGTATACTGTGGCAGGCAGAGACCATGGATCTATAATACTTCTAATAAACCATATGATATTGTTCAAAGACTTTCACAGAACATTCAACAATCTAATCAAAATCTAACAATGGACAATTACTACACTGGTATTCCATTAGCTGATGACCTATTGGAGAAAGAAATTACTGTCATTGGCACCCTCAAAGCCAACAAGACAGAAATTCCTCCTGAATTTATTTTGAAATCATGGGAAATTGGTTCATGTCTGTGTGGGTTTCAATATGACAAAGCCCTGGTCTCCATGTAAACCAAATGCAGAAAATGTGTGGTGGTAATATCTACTATGCATGATTGCAAAGGTACTGACAATGTAACAGATTGGAAGCTCCAACATACCTACTTCAATTGGTGAAATTTTGGGTGAAAAACGTGCAACCAGTAAGGCAACCAGAGACAGAAAAACTAAAGCAAGATGCCATAGGCCCACTTCTGATGAGCATTGCATCAAACTTTGTTATGAATGTGAGGACTAAAATCAGACAGAAAACAATGGCCTTGGTAAGCCTGAATTCTGTTCTCATTCACAAATCATATTTTACTTATGTCAATATACTTATTCCTACCTACTTTGAGTGATTCATTTTCAACCTCATCAATATACAAAAAAATATACAAAAATTCAAGGTATTTATTGCAAATAATGGCCACTTTAAAACACACACATAAAAATTAGTATAAATATTGATAAGTAGTGCTTCTACTTCTGATTTCTGTATGCACTCACAACAAGCATGATCAAGAAATGATGAGTGATGGGTTAGGTACTTTTTCTCTTTATTTTTCAAATAAACATGCAAATTGGGATTGGGGCATTTAACACCCCAGTGTGTCTACTGTGTTAGCATTCATCAAGTGAGTCTCTATAGGGTTAAAAATCTTAAAAATCAAAGACTCAATTTTTAGATATATTTTAGTAGATTTTATTCTTGCTCCATGCTTGGAGCTCATATTTTTCAAGAAACAATAAATTTCCAATTATCACCATTTTCCACTCATTTGTGTTGCACCTATTTCTGTTACACCCGGTTTGGCAATTGCTCTGTTCAGGATTATCACATATCACCACTTATGAGTTAAGTGTTCAAATTGTAATGCTACCAGTACACTATGGCCCACACATTCGCCTGAATGTTTTGCCAAATGTTCCATCAAAGTTCATGAATGATTAGTGACAACAAATGTTGACAAATGCACCCAAGTACACATTGGCCCAAGTAGGCCCAACTACTCGTAAAACATATTTGCACTAATTTGCGATTCAGTGATCGACCACAATGGATGTTGATGTTGAAGTTGCCACAGCATTTTCGCTGTACAGTTATACTTATTATAAGTATATTTATACTTACCACAAGAAGAAAATCACAAAGCCTTGGTATGGAAGAAGGTGGTGGGTGAAGGAAATTCACCGAAAAAGAACAATGTAGGCTAAATTAAATTAATTTGTAATTGATCCAAACCATTGTACACAGGCTGTGCACTAGTATAGGGTTTTGATCATAATTTTTTTCGAAGTTTCCTGGTTTGGCAACTATTGAGCTATTGAAATTCTATCTATTGTCAAGAGAAAAATCTTCTTTCATGAATTATTTTGTGAAATATGGGCTATCAAAGTTGAAAATTTTGGGGGTTTTGGGGCAACAACTCTTTCCTATGAGTTGATATAAATTATTGATTATTTTTTCAAAGTCAAAACTTACATCAGGGATTAAAATGACATATTTCTTACTTCAATCAAAAGTTCAGTTCCTTTGAAAGAATGTTTTTAAAAACCCAAACATTTTTTAAGTTAAAAAAACTATTATGAAAAAACAACTTTAGATTGAATTAAGAAATATGTTATTTTAATCCCTGATGTCTATTTCAACTTAGGAATGATTTGTCACCCCGAAAATTTAAACTTTAAAAGTTTAAACTAAATCAAAATTACGCTACTTTACACTATGGCAGATAGATAGGCTACCGGCTATAGTACACAAGGTTATGTTAACTGGTTGTTTGCCATGCAAAGCAGTGAATGCAAATGGGGACCTGTTGGCAAATGAAGGCCAGTGTGTACTGGCTATAGTTTGTGCTTGTTCGTGTTTGGAGACCGGCTGATTCCGTCTAGGTCCGCCTCCTTTGATCTGTGCTAGTTACCGACTTTAGCTGGAACATTGGCCAATGCAGACCATGGCGGATCAGACTACCACAGACCTACACGAAGTGACCCAGTACACTACCATGTCCGCCTTGATCCGTCTATGTTCGGCCATAGTGTACTGGTAGCATAAGATTTTCTTGTTCAGACTTGAGCAAGGGTAGGAGCAATATTTTATAGCTAGTGGATTTGAATTTTTGTCACACATTGTGGCATTATTCAAGTTATAGCAGCAACTTCATCAGTGGAATTGGAATATTTGTTATATATTTTATTTAGTATAAGATCTAGGTACTACTGGAGATTTACCATAGATTTGGGATATGTTCTTTCTAAACCTACAAGGAATTGTATGGACTCCTTGAGGGACATATCACTTTTCTTGTGGATTGACTTCAATCTGCTGAACTGCTCACCTCTTCAAGACCTGAAGCTCTATCATATCCAGGATAATTTCAATGAGGAAATATTGTTTTCAGGTTATAGAGAGCAGTTTCAAGACATTCACACTTATGTGAACATAAAAATATAATCTACAATGCTGGATGCCTGAAACCAGAATGGTAATGAAAAAATTGACTTGCAACTATTGATACTGATGGTAGATATTTTCAGAAAGAAAACTTCATGATGATAAATCAGATTTTTCAATAGAAATACCATATATTACAGAAGGAAAGAGGATTTTGTGATGATGCAAAAGCCCTCAAAAATCATATTAATGATTTGAGCCCTGAGAAGAAATATTAATAATACATCTTGGCATACAGGCCACAGGGATGTTGCACACAGATAGGTGACAAAGGATTCGATTCTTGTCATACAGTAAAGATTTATTAATTTTTGGGTTTCAAACAAAATGGATTGATGGAAGAAGGTGCCTTGCATTTATTCCACACATAACACAAACTGATATGGGTTTTATCTTTTCAACATGCTAGTACCTGATGGTAATGGATTCATTGTAGCTCAATTCATAACAAACAACTGGTCTAAAGCTGTGATGATATTATTCTTCAAACATATAAAATAGAGAAGCCCTAATTTGAGGGTGAATGTTGTGATGACTGATGAGGATAAAACAATATGGTGTGCCTTCAAATCTGTATTTTTGTATTGTTATGGCTGATCTTATCACTGATAAGATAGTAACCAGCCCTTGCACTGAGAGCTCTGCAGTCCTTCAGTAGTCATTGTTGCACTGTTGTAGAGTTACATTTGAACCATGTGTGTATGCCTGGTCCTGTTTACTGTGTGCTCAAGTGCCTAATCATATTTATACATGAATTCTCTCCATCTCCTCTATCTCTCTTTCTCCCTCTTCCTCTACAGGGTGTCTAGCAGTCAGGAATGTCAGGAAATTTGGGAATTAGCATAGAAATGGAATAATGTCTGGAAAAGATGGGAATACCCTAGAAATTTGAACTTGTCTGGAAAATTCAGAGAAAATGAAGTTGTTCATTTTTCCATGTTGAAGAGTTTCCCCAATATGATTTTCAGTTGTCAACCAAATTCTTGTAGTAAAAGAGAAAGCTAGCCATGTATGTGCCATAACCATGACAACAGCTATGAATCAGCACTAACATGTTTACCTGGAGCATGAGGACAATGGGTACAGTGCAGTCTACAACTACATTGTTTACTGTAACAGTAAACTGTGTTTCAGTGTGTGCAGTGTTATTGAGTACAGTTCTTTTTGTTTCTTATTGCCAGAAAATTTTACAAGTGTTATTTCTAATGGTGTTTACTAGTTGGACTTTCTTTAAGTTAGTTTTCCTATGTTTTATTCATGAAGGCAACTAATTTGTTGGAGGCCTTCCAAACTTGCATAAATGGTCTGGATTCCTCAAAAATGTTACAAATTTCAATGGATATACCCAATGTGAACTGGGCTTTCCCAAGGTTGATTGCAAAAGATCTGCAAGCCACTTTGGGTCCCAAATCTTCCCAACTACTGGAACTAGGTTCATGTAGCCTACATGTAGCCTTCATGTCATGCATGGCACATTCAAAACTGTTATAAATAAAACCCAGTGGAATATTATCCAGTTGTTGAGAGCCATGTACAATCTTTTCAACATGTTCCCAGCAAGAAGAGGACATCATTCAACAATAACATGTCTTTAAGACATGGCCAAATGGCTGATGGCTACAGCCCTTTTGCCTACCTCCAAAATTGGAGAAGCTGTGACTCTGATTGCAGAGTTTGTTAACTCCAATAGCAAGGCACCATCCAAGTTGATTGAGTAAATTTTTCTTTTTCCAATCATGAGTGGATATTTTTACTACTTAGTGGTTTGTGCTTGAAGTTAACAACAAAGTTCTGATATATCTATTATTATAGGCTAAAGCAAAGCATGACCAATAATCTAAACAAATTTGTTGTATGTCAGGGGCGGCTCCAGAAGGTGAACCAGCTGATCCCAGGCTCAAATTATTTTTTTTATTCTTCTAATTTGTCAATTTGTATTGTATTAACATATTTTTGAAACAGAATCAAAATTTAAACATTGTAAAACACAATTCCAAAGGAACTTTCAATTAAAAATCTTTGAAGGATGGTACCAACTGGGACTTATTCCTCCCTTCCTGTTAACCTGAAAGTCAGTTCCAGGTCAATGACTAAACAATGGTGATTGAGAGGTACCATACAGAACCCATTCTGGAAGAATCATAAATTTCCTCATTATCTCATATAAACTGTTGAATATTTCACAAGACCTATCAGTTTATTAAGAAATGTGTTAGTTATTAAAAATGCTGGGCATTTTGTTTATATGTGCTAAATAACCTAGTGTTTGTTTACCAAAACAAGTTTATTGAAAAGTTATTACATTATTTATTCAGTTTGCTATTCATTAAACTGATGCATCATTCAATAGTGAAATTTCAGTTCAGCATTCACAGTTTAAACAACACAACACTAACAAACTTGGTTTGTATAACAATTCTTCTTAGAAAGCAAACAAACAAACAAATAAGACAACAGAATTCTAACACTGATTATTCATCTCTGCAGCAATGGCTGGAAAAGGTGACTCCCTCCAGTTTTTCTGTTTATGGCCAGCTTTACCACACCAACAATGCTCAAGAGGCATTAAACAGGTGCTTGAATAAAGTAATCAAGCCTTGAGGAAATGCTTGGGATTTTGGGGGTCAGATTGATATACATTCAATTACCAATTGAGTAGCCAATTTCCAAAACCTGTTATCGGTCACATTTTTCGAAATTCAGATGTTGGTAGCTATGGTTACTTCAGAATGCCAGCTATCATTTCCAGTTGTTATTTGCTTCCAAAACCTGCTAAATATATATTTAAAAAATATTCGAAAATTGCATCAATTTCCAAAAGCTGTTATTTCCACTGCAGCTACAGAATCAAAACCTGTTATAAAACATTACTCTTCCAAAACCAGTTATATAACATCATTTCAGTATGGCGGCCATTGTAAAACATTTCCAAAACCAGCTTTATTCACTCATATGTAACTATTTCTCATGATTAAACCCTTTTCCCTTGTATTAGGTACCTACTATAACTAGGAATATGATATTTATTTCATTTACAAGGATATGAGTGTTGGCTAACCTGTTTTTCTAGTATTTTTCTAGACAGCTGTTTATATTATAATGGCAGAAAGAAAAGCAGCTGTGGTCCAATTCCTATGACACAAGAGTTTGATGTACTGGCAAGTTTTTATATTTCTGACAGTAAAATGGAAGTTGAAGAGATCAATCAATCAAATCAAGAAGATATTGATGATCCTCAGAATAATGATAATTCAGAAAAAGTTGTACATGTTACTCCTAAATTGGCATGAAAGAGAAGGAGCTTTCCAGAAGATTGGCAAAAGAACAAAGCCAAGAAATCAAGGTTAGTTTTTTAGTTTTGTTTAACTTTATTACTCTTATACAACCTATTTTATTTTAATAACTTTCTCTTGTTTCTATTGGTTACTGTAGGCCTGTTTCACACTAAGTAACATATTAACCAGTGTCAATAAAAATAAACTAGCCACACAAGCCAAACTACAAGATGCTTTTTCTTCATTCATGACAGGCTACTCATGAAGATGTCTGTTAATCCACTAAATTTTAAAAGATATTAAGCTGGGCATTCACGTTCCAACTTGCAGTACCACTTGCAGTACTGCTATAAATAGTCGATTACATTGGGATAGTTACTCGCTAAGCGAGTAGCGAGTAGGACGTTACTAACCGACCGTGCTACAGCAGCTCAGCATACCAAGCCAAATTATATTAAAAATTTAATTTCCAGAATCGCCCTCATACTATGGAATTTCAAAGACAAAAACAATTTAGTTTGAAGTGACTGACAATTGAATAAACTGACAAATATACATATACAGAATTTATTAATTTCGAATTCCTTTAATTGCTATTACTTTATACTGAAGACTTCCGCAATGGCGGATATTGTCAATATCCGCCATTGCAGAAGTCTTCAGTGTAAAGTAATAGCAATTAAAGGAATTCGAAATTAATAAAATTCTGTTTACGTATATTTGTCAGTTTATTCAATTGTCAGTCACTTCAAACTAAATTGTTTATTGTCTTTGAAATTCCATAGTATGAGGGCAATTCTGGAAATTAAATTTTTAATATAATTTGGCTTGGTATGCTGAGCTGCTGTAGCACGGTCGGTTAGTAACGTCCTACTCGCTACTCGCTTAGTGAGTAACTATCCCAATGTAATCGACTATTTATAGCAGTACTGCAAGTGGTACTGCAAGTTGGAACGTGAATGGCCGGCCTTAGGCATGCTGAGTCTAGAAATAATGTATCTAAATTAAAAGGCTAGGCTTGATCGATTTCCTAGTTATTATTTCCTAGGCTACATTAGTCAAAACAGTTATTTTACTTCAATTATTTTCATTTGGTTCTACTGGGTGTATACAGAAGTACACACCCTTGGCTAAAGTGAAGACTGTGGGCCCAGTCGATTTCACAATATTTTTTGGTTTTAATCGATTTGTTATGTTAATCTGAGTATAAAACAGTTGAAAAATTTTACCACTCACTTATCATAAATTTTGAAATTTAGTTGTAATGCCTTAATTTTGTATGTAATATGATAAAATAGATGACTGTCCAGTGCATGCTATTTTAAATTGTGAATTGAATAATAAATGAGTGTAACATGAAGGAATTCTAAAGTAAAATAGTTGGTAATTTTCAAAATTATTTTAAAAATTAATGATAAGTGAGCGGTAAAATTTTTACACTGTTTTATACTCAGAATAACATAATAAATCGATTAAAACAAAAAAATAGTGTGAAATCGACTGGGCCCACAGTCTTCAGTTACATCCCATTTTTTATGTTGTTTTCAACCAATTTTTTCTATGTTGTTTCAGACATCAACCAAAGGGATTTCCTGTTCTTCCGGAATGTCATCATGGAGAGAATAGCATGTTTAAATGCAATGAACTGTCCTTACAAGATGCACGAAAAATTCATCAGTGCTACTATAAAGATGCAAATTTGGAGTCAAAGAAACATTTTATCCTACGACATGTAACAGTCACATCTGCTAAAAAAAAAAGAGAGGTAGGCCTTGTGATGCAGGCAACTCCCGTGATAGGGTGGTAAGTGTGACTTATTTTTTACCCAAACAACGTGAAGGACATGTACAGCAAGTCCGTGTGTGCCACAGTGCATTTTTAAGTATTCTTCAAGAGGGGAGAGATAGGTTGCAGAGACTATGTAAAAACTATCTTGAAACTGGTGTGGTTCCCTGTGAAACAAGAGGAGGTGCTCGTCAGGTTGATAAGTATAACAAAAAAAGGGAAGCAGTGATAAACTTCATAAAAACGTTTCAGCCTATTCAAAACCACTATTCTAGAGGTAAAATAAAAATACGCCAGTACCTACCAAGTGAGCTTTCTATAAAAAAAAATGCATGAAATGTATGTTGTGGACAAAGAAAAAGATCTTAGTGTAGAATATGAATTTTTCAGACATGTATTCAATGAGAATTTCAACATAAGCTTTCATGCTCCATACAGTGACAAATGCTCAACATGTTCATGTCTTCAAAATAAGATAGAAACAGAAAGAAATAAGGAAAAGCGTGATGAGTTGAAAGTTGAACTTACTGTTCATAAAAAAAGAGCGGACACATTTTTTGCATCTCTGAAAGAAAAAAAAAAATGAACTAATGTTAAGTTATGACTACCAAAAAAATTTAGTTCTTCCAAAAGTTCCGGATCAGGAGGCATATTATTGTTGTCAGCTGTATCTTTACAATTTCACAGTGGTTGAGGGGGGATTCAAAATCGAATCTGAACAAGGACAACTGTTTTGCTTATGTGTGGTGTGAAAATGAATTTGCTAAGGATTCTGTGCAAATTGCTTCTGCTTTGTACCACAGATTATGTTCTTCAAACCTCAATGGAGTCACCACAGTCCGTCTATTTTCTGATGGCTGTGGTGGACAAAACAAAAATAGTACTATGATTTTCATGCTGTCTTTCTGGCTGCTCAATAAAGCGCCAAATCATGTCAAGGAAGTTGTCCTGACTTTCCCCATTGTGGGGCACTCATTCATTCCGCCCGATAGGGTTTTTGGAATTCTCGAGCATCAGTTCAAATCTAAAAGTGTAATTGAAAATCCTGATAAGTATTTGGACATTTCAAGAAGTATTCAACAGTCATTCGCATTGGAGAAGAATGTGAGGTGAGGGACTGGAAACAACTGTCAGATGAGGTGTTGAAAAGAACCACTGATTGGCATTTTCAGTTCCAAAAAGCTAGAAAAATTGTCTTTCGTAGAAATAAAACTTTGAAAACAGTTTTGGTCAGAGGGGAACCATTTTACAATTTCGAAAGTGGTAAAAGCAGTAGTCTATGCAAACGTGGTAAAAATTTTGGAAATGCTAATTTAGAAAGAGTGAAAAAAGGAGTTGATGTTAAATCAGCTAAACTGGATGATGTAAAAAGACTTTTGGAACTGCACTTTGGTGAAAATTGGGAGGAAAATGAGTTATTGAAGTTTTATAGGGAGGTATTTGAAGAACAAACCCGAGCTGAGGGGCAAGAAGCACTTTGTGAGGGGCAGGAAGAGATGGACTTTGAATTAAATGAAGACACAGAAGATAATGCTGCTTTTTAGATATAGTGAAAGTTGAAATTTTGATGCTTATAAATTTTTAATAATTTTTGTCAGTAATAACAGTATTTTATTTAATTTAATTAAGTTTTCTTGCAAATAGGCTATTTCATTGAATCCTCTCTTAAACAGGCTATGGAAATGGAAATGGTTTTGACAGGGTTTGGAAAATGACAAGAAACAAGATGGCTTCCTATAAAATTCCAAAACCTGTTAAAACCATTTCCATTTTCAAAACAAGCTAAATCCAACTATTGAATATTTATTATAAAAAAACTAACAACCTGTGATTATAGAGCACTATATAAAACTGAAAACACGATTTTTCAATGATTTTAGAAGAAAAAATCATAACAATATCTTTATTAGTAAATAATTTATCAGGTTTTGATGAATACTGGAAAATTGTGAAATATAAAATTAACAGGTTTTGGAAATTGGCTACTCAATTTTTATGTGAGAAATATCTCTTCTTCATCATTATTTTTTTCTTTTCTCCTTCAATTCCTGTCTCCAGTCTTAGAAGTCTGTCAAAAGATAACAGCAAACAGCTGTTTATTATATAGGATGATTATCATTAGTATTATTTGTTGATGCAAGTTTTTAAATATAAAGCTTTCATCATTTTTTAAAAATGTCTGATATTTGAAGTAGGGCCTGAACAAATTGCATACTAACATTTCACCTAGTCAGTTAGGAGTTTTTCTTTTTGGTAGATGAATTATTCTAATTATGAAAAGTGGGTCAAGGACAAGTTAATCCTTAATCTGCCACCAAATTCAGTTGCAATTGACAATGCTTTGTACCACAATACCCAACTAAATCTTGCTCCAACTTTTTCATCACATAAAGCAGTAATGCCCATACAGCACACTAAGTCACAAATACCTATCAGATATGTAACTATGTGATCTAAAATGTATGTATCAAATAATAGTTTTCAGATAGGTCCCAGCTACATCTCATCATAACCGGTTTTCTTCAGGTCCAGTCATACATGCCAAGACATATCTGATACATGTCTGATAAGTATCCATGAAACCTACCCATAATGCACTTAGTCTGCGCATGCGCCTTGGCAAGTATTTGTGGGTAACATCTAGAAGGACTCATCACTCGTCTTCTCAACGGCCATTGTTGTAAACAAGAATCATCAATTTCGACCTGTTTTGGTGGCTTTTCTGATGTTTGTGTGACATTTTTACCATCGTTTTAAGTGTGGCCAATGCTTTTAAAGTTTTGTGATTTGAAGAGGATTTTTAGAAAGTGTCAAAATTTCAGTAAGTATCACATAAGATTATCATTTCATTGCTACTTTAGTATTGATTGTCTCATCTGTTGATTGTTTTTCTAGCATGAATAAGATAAATTTTACAAAAATGTACAGCACTAGTCTGAACAATATCTCATAAGATCAATGAGGATACCATATTTTAATGTTGTATTAACAAGCTTAGCTGTCATTAATTTGCTAATAATCTAGAATAATAATTATTTGAGATTGTGAACACCCCCCATCTGTTACAAAGCTACCGGTAACTATTGAGCCCAGATGAAGAAAAATTAAAAAGAAAAAGTTCTTTAAAACTTATTATATTTTTAGAACTTATCATAATTATTTTGAGGTTGAAAATTTTACAACGCCTCCAAAGTGCACTTTATCTAATGTTGAACAGGTTCTGGTTTGGGGGGGAGGGGTTGTAAATTACTACTTATACAGTAGGCTACTAATTGAATTCGCCAATGCTTGTTCACATCCCAAAGATGTGACTGATTACTCTTATGATTATCAATGCACTACTGTTTCAATTGTAATTTTAATTGTTTCAGACTTCAATGCAGAGGTTATGAGGAAACTAAATACTCTTCTGTTTAAAGTTTGAATGATTGAAGCGAAACTTGATGATCGTTCACTTGCAATGAAGGAAAATACATCATTAACCGACCCAGAAGAGATTGCCAGATTTCCAATCACAACTGAAAGTCAATTGATTGACTTTAATCAAAATGTTGATCATGATATTCTCAAAAAATGTGTAAGTTGAATAATCTTTTCAAATTTCACTTCTCATTCAACATAGAATCAAGTTTTAATTTAACAAATTCAGGTTTAATGAATATTAGATCCATCTTGTTTCCACTAATATAATAAAAACTTAAAAAACACTTTTAACTGGAAATTATGACTCACTTTATGGCATGACGGCCGTTTCACTCTGTTGTCATGAGCATCGTCAGACAACCCACAGTACACTGATTTAAGGTATGAGTTTGAGCTCATCTCAAAATCAGTGTACTGTGGGTCGTCTGACGATGCTCTTGACAACAGAGTGAAACGGCCGTCACGCCATAACGTGAGTCATAATTTTCACTTGAAAGTGCTTTTTAAGTTTTTATTGTGAATTATTCATTTGGATTTTGTATGGTCAATCATCAATACAATACACTTATTGTAGGAGCCTGATAGCTTTTCCAATACATAAACATGTATTTTGGCATAAAATGTTGTGTGTGAATGGCCTGGTTCTTCTGTACTGAATAATTCATTTGTGAAAATACAAGGTTATCCCAAGTGGGGTTTCAAACACGGTTTAAACAAAAACCGAATCACTTATAGTTAATGTTTTTCATTCATCTAATTCGCCATTTCAAACAGTTTTTTTACATAATTAATTAATTTCAATTCGTGCATGCAGATGCACAGTAGTGTCGTCCTGTTGTATTGCTGTATTCTACAACCTAACCTGAAAGAAGGAGGTTGATAACGCTTTTTATCCACTAAACTAAAGCTGTTCCTAATGCCTAAAGGTTAGTTATGCTGTTTTTTAATCTAAAAATACAGGGTGATCATAAAAGAATGGTGTGGTCTCAAACACGGTTTAAGCAAAATCCAAGTGACTTACAGTTGTTTTTAATTCTTATAATTTGTCATAATTATTTATTATTATTATTATTATTATTATTATTACGTTATTAAGTCTAGCACTAGGTGCTAGAGTCAATTTATATACAAAAAAATAATATAAAAAAATAATAAATGTTGATTATTGCTTGAACATTTGTCAAGCAACTAAGGGCGCACATATAATAATTCTTAAAATTTATATTACTCCATTGACTAGTAAGAAAACTGTTTGAAACGACAAATTAGTAGAATTTAATGACATCAAGGGCCGGTTACAAAAAAGAATTAACATTTTTAATTGGAGATTAAACTTGACAGGCCTGTACAACTGAGACAACTTAATTCGGTTTTTGTGATACCATGATCAAAACCGCCCCATTCTTTTATGATCACTCTGTATTTTTAGATTAAAAAGCAGCATAGCCAACCTTTAGGCATTAGGTTCAGCTTTAGTTTAGTACTTAAAAAGCTTTTTTAACCTCCTTCTTTTAGGTTAGGTTGTAGAATATAGCATAAATGGCAGAAATGGCAAATAAATTCAGCATGTTGGGGAGGTAGAAAAATCCTTCAAAACCGACTGTCTGTATAAAGTAGTTGGTGAGATCTAATTCTAATTTTTCTCAATGATTGCTTATTTCTCAAGAAATAAGAGAGTTTTCCATTATTTTAATATTATTCATTATTTCCATTATTTCTCAAGTTTTCCATCTCTTTGAACCTTCATTAATGTCAATACTTTTACTGTTTTCATTAGTTAAAAATAAATATTTGTAGGCATGACAATTTTTTTAAATTTTCATAATTTCTAATTTCATGTTTATTGGTTGAAAAGTAGCATCTGAAACACTAATTTGACTTCTGCCTCTTTACTCAAGCATCGCTAAATTGAAGAAAAAAAATTATTATTACTCGCCCAATAATTCACGTTCACCTTAGAGAAAAACAATTCTCTTCATTTCTATAAAATGGCTTATTAATGTGACAAAATTTTAATTTTCCAAACATCTATGAAAGCTGTATTCTGCATTGCTTAGCTTTTATTATTGCTAAATAAAGCAATAATGTGTTGCAACTTCAACATAATTATGTGTTGAAACTTCCTTTGAATAGAAGCTTAAAAGTTTAAAACTTTAAACTTTTCAGGGGTGGTTTTATCAGTTATCATCAAATGGTTACCTCAGTATAACTGTAATTCCTGAAATTGTTGCCATTATTAATATTTTCCAATTATGTTTGTTGTACTGTATACATTTTTAAAATTCATACATTGATTTGAAACAAGCTTTTCTTTGATACTCATGTTTCAGCTACTGTAAGGGTGCACCAAAAAGAGGCAACCGAAAAAGACTAGGATGCTATCATGTCACGTTGGCTCGTACAAGCAAAAATGAGGATTGACAGGAGTAACAAGTAAGCTGATTATTTGATTCCAGCTGGTAGCCCAGGAGTCATTTTTCATTCAAATTTTTCAATTGTAGCTGCACAAATGTCTGTTGATCTAAGCTTAATCTTTAATTAACAACCGAATGTTATTTTTCATGCTTAATGAAACCTTGATCTATTTTCGTGAAACCGACCCTTAAACATTATTTAGAGTGCGGACACACAAGCGGCCCGGTAGCAAGTCGCCTTCCATATATGAATCCAGTCTTGGACTTGCTTGAATAAAAAATGGGTTATTACTGATGGTTCATATATGCCTGATGAATGCTGACTTATGGGCTATTGTATATATGTTATTCTTTCCAGCAAATCATTGTCTAGTTATTTTTGAAAATGAAAGTTTTAAATCAAAACACTTGTATTTTCTCAACGTCGTATTCTTTCCATCACTCATCAATCACTACAAGCATTTAAATTCAAATTTCATTTATTCATAATTAATATGTATTTATTGTAAAACAGTATTACAGGATATGAATATTGTATGATGATTTGTCTGTGGCGGGAGGAGTCATAATTTTCAGAGAAAAAACTTGTAAAATAAAATAATATTACTAATAATAATAATTTATCCGTCTTAGATAAATATGATAATAAAATTGTCATACGTTGACATAACGATTAATAATAGCTTCTGCTTGAATATTTAAGCCTAAAGCCGAATTCACACCTAATGCTACATGAGTGGTGTTTGCCCACAGAAACGTGGTTTCTATGTAATGGCTTGAATAGCATTACCACATCATATGCAATTCTTCTCACTTGAGCAGCCAATAAAGCTTTTGGCAACCATAATTCAAGAAAAATACAAATTTGATTCAGTAAGTAGCCTTATACACCTTATAAAATGCTTGCTACAAGTCAGTCAGGGATAGCAACTCCTCCAGCTAGAGTTTTAGTTTTCTCCATTTCATCTACAAAATTTCTTATTTCAATCTCAATTTCTATGTAAAAATTCAGGCTGGTGAAAAATTAACCAACTATTCCAGTGTTTGCAGGCTCCTCTCTTCTAATTAGATTTATAAAATACATATTCATATTACACATGCTTACAAATCAACTTTGTGACTTCTATTATTTACCATTAATGATCTAAATTGTTTTATTCCAGGTCCAGTAATGTAGGTACCAGAGAAAACAGCAGATGATGATATGGACCTGCTCAAATAAATAAGATACCATGGATAGATTTATGTAGGCTAATTGCCTGATTTCTGTAAGTTACCAGGAAGTTTTGATGAATGAATTTGTTAAGCAATCATCTTTTAATAATTTATCATGTTTATTTAAAAATATATGTATTGAAATATATATATATTTTTTTTATATAATTTTTTCAAAGATTTTTGAAATAGAAAAAAGTGAAAGTGAATCACAGAATAGAGAATGAAATGTTTACTTTTTCTATAAAACAGTGTCTCATTATAGAATATTTTGTTATTTTCCAAAGTGTATTTTATATTTATGAAATATATTTTATATATTCATATTCCACTCTTGCGTTTTCTTTCACACTTCCATGTAATTGATCAATATTATCCTCTTTGATCCTAGCTCCTCTACAAATCGTATTCATGACAAAAATCAGGGATGCATTTTGATAATTGGTATTTTCACCCTCATTAATATAGAATATTGTGCAAATACATCTCAGATATGTATCAGTTACATAACTCTGATAGTTACAGAAACCAATCTGATACCTATTAGATACATCTGTGGTATGTACCTGATACATCTAAATGTCCACTTTTTTTATATGTTTCAAACAGATATCATTGATACATATTGGATACATAATTTTGATACATATCTGATAGATTCCATTGATTCATTTCTGGTACATATCAATGATACATATCAAATATGTACCAATGATACTTGTTTGAAACATATCACCAAAGCGGGCATTTAGATGTACCTGGTACATACCTGGTATGTATCAGGTAGGACTCTGTAAGTTTCTGATACATATCGAAAGTTTCAAAATTGTGTATCTGATACATATCTGAGACGTAACCGTGCTGTATGGGTGATAGAATGGCTCATAAACAACAATATCCCTTTCTCAACAGACATGTGTAAACCTGAACTCCACAAACTCATACAGATTAATAAACCCCATTTCAAAACATACAAAATAGATTCAATATTAGCAGAGCATGGTCAGTCTGCTATGATTATCCCCTTATTTGCCTGAATCAAATCTGATTGAAATGATTTGGGCAACTGTGAAAGTTTATGTAGCACAAAGAAATGTTACTTTCAATTTGAATGATGTGGTTTGGTTGTTTGAAGAAGCAGTAAAAACAATATCTAGTGAGGATTGGAAATTAAGGTGCGACCATGTAATGAAAATAGAAGACTCATATATGCTCAGAGAGCCATTCATAGACAAATCAAATGAACAATTCATTATCCATCTCAAATCAAGTGATGATGACAGTGAATCATCAAATAGTGACACAGACACGTGTGAAGAACATAGTGATAGCAAAATGAGTGGAGTTGAGCAACTGTGAATATGGTGAGTTATATTATATTTCATGTTGTAAAGTATATAGAATAGTTCTATAGTTGTACAATAGAAAGATAGCCTAGTCTTATGTTTTTGAAATGGGTGGGGACAGGCAGGCATGCAGTGGTGCCTGCCTGCATAACCAACACTCCTACATTTGAGCCGGTGAGAATGAAAGTGAAGTAAGTCCACCAACTGTCAAAAATCTAGGTAAAGACAGTTTTATAATCTACAACATCTGTTTTGTTTAGAATGAAAACACAGGAAGTCCATAGTTCATTTATTGGCCACCAGGAGCAGCACAATATTTCTAGTCTCAACCAATTCCTTGCACTATTGAGAATGACAGTGCAGTAAGTCCGTCAGAAACATACTATGCTCATTGTTTACGTGATAGGTGAAGTAAATCGTTGCTGTTTGCTGTTCAAGTGAATGATCTGATATATTTAATTGAATTTAAATGAAAATATAAACAATAATATAAGTGTTTCAGTGTTAAAAATTGCTTAAAATAGAAAATAATAAAACTTTTACTCCAGAATTCAGGTTTTGAGGTTATACCTGTAGAAACAATGTTAATGTAAGTGTGTTCTATTATTGTTTATAACTATACATCTCATCATGTCAGTGGAACCTCAAGTAAGTGACTCAGATTCCTTAAGCTTTACTGATGATGTCGATAAAGACCCAGACTATAATATAACTGAAAATGCTATTCCTGGACATGGATTTCTTACAGCTGGACATCATAGTAGCCTTGTATCTTATGCAAGTTCTGAGTCAGAATCATATTCTGCCTCAGAAGACGATGATGGGCTTACTTCATCTGGCCCTATGAACCAAAAAAGAAAGTCAAGGAAACGTACTAGAAATCCAATGAAACACAAGCAGTATATTGCAAAAATTTGCCGTAACTCTGGTAAACGCTATGTCAACAAAAAAGGAAATATTTGTGACGGGAAAGTGTTTCTAAATGTCCCTTGCAAATGCAGGATGAAATGTGACGAAAAGATATCCAGTGATGACAGGAAGTCTATGTTTGATTTATTTTGGAGTATGGCTGATTTTGGTAAGCAAAATTGTTTTATTTGTGGTATGGTACAAAAGAGCGAAGTGAAAAGAAGGCGACAAAGGAAGGAAGAAGGATTGTTGAGGAATGGATCAAATAAATATTTTTTGAAAACAGAGACAGGCGTATCAATTCAAGTTTGCCAAAAATTCTTTTTAAAAACATTTTCGATTTCTGAAGGAAGAGTTCACCGAGCTCAGGCTAAATTGGAACAAGGTAAATCCCCAGGGAAAGACCTTCGTGGTTCTAAAGGTTGTAGTTCCAGAAAAATATCTGATGAAGACACTAAGTATATCATAGAACACATCAATTCATTTCCGGCTTATGTCAGCCATTACACAAGGAAACACAACGAAAACCGAAAATATCTCAGTGATTCTCTGAACATCAGAAAAATGTTTTCTTTGTACAAGGAAAATTGTCTAGCCGAAGGCAGGGCCCCACAGAAAGAGCATTATTACCGCTACATTTTTAATACTAAATTTAATTTACACTTCTTTGTACCCAAAAAAGACACTTGTAAAAGATGTGACATCTTTAAAATTAGAATTAATAATCCTGAGCTGACTGCAGAAGAAAAAAATAAAATAAAATGTGAACATGAACTTCATCTTAGAAAAGCAGAGCTTGCTCGAGAGTACATGAAAAAAGACACTGAAGAATCTAAAATGAACACTGATACCTCTTATACATGCACTATAGATTTGCAAAAAGCTCTGCCCTTTCCTGTATTGACTGTATCAGATGCTTATTATAAGAGAAACCTATATTGTTATAATTTGGGTGTACACTATCTCCAAAATAATGCAGGCTACTTCTATACTTGGGACGAGACAATGGCTGGAAGAGGATCACAAGAAATATCGTCTTGTGTGATAAAACACTTGCAAATCCATGCTCGCAATAAAAAAAAGGTTACTATTTACAGCGACACATGCACCGGTCAAAACCGGAATATAAAAATGTCCTTAGCACTTATGAAATTTCTTCAAAATGAAACAACTGAAATTGAGATTATAGAACAAAAGTTTCTAGTATCTGGGCATTCATTTTTGCCAAATGATTCGGACTTTGGGTCTGTTGAACTAGCAGCAAAGGGAAAAACAATTTATCTTCCCCAACAGTGGTATGACATCATGACTACTTGTAGGAGGAAGAAAAAGTTTGTTGTCTGTCAAATGAGTAGTAATGAATTCTTCTCTACTGAGAATTTAGAAAAGAATATTACCAGAAGGAAAGTGAACACGGAGAAGCTTCCAGTAAATTGGCTTAAAATGCAGTGCATTCGGCTTGAGAAAGGCTGTCCTTTTAAAATAAAGTACAAAGAAACTTTACAAGAAATGATGGATTTTCAAACTATAGACATTACTCCAAGCAAAAAAAAAGGTAGACCAATGAAATCACTAAAATGTTTGCCTCAAGAAGTTTTGTATCAAAGTAAGAAACCAGTTAGTGTATTAAAAAAGAAAGACATGAGTGATCTCCTAAAATTTATTCCACCAGTGTACCATGACTTTTTCAATAATTTAACTACAGTGGAATCTCCAGATGATATTGGGCCATTGCCGGAAATAGATACTACTGAAGCATTGGAAAACGAAAACGAGGGTTGAAGAGACTTGAAAAAAAAACAAAGTTTTAATTGTTTTTATAATTTGAAGTCACCATCTTGTTTGATTTTTTTTAAATTCAATGTCATTTGAAATATTATATTACATTATGTCAATAAAATATCCTAATTCTGTATAACCGTTTTGGTGTAGTTTAATTATAGTCCCAATACGTTGAGAATGAAAGTGACGTAAGTCACATTTTTAATTTTTTCACAAAAATAGAAAGATAAAACACAATTTTGATAAGCAATATCAATTTAGTTCTATTCAATAATGATATTAACATGCATAAAAACTGCATTTTGAATAACTCTATTTTTTTACAGTGCCAAACACTAAATCAGCTGTATCTCAAAACTGTATAAATTGGACTTAATTCACTTTCATTCTCACCGCCTCATTTGTTTACTAAATTTCTCCCCACTATGCTCGCTTGGTTCAAGCGCCACATGAAAGTAACTCAACTCTATTTGTCATTTTAGCATCGTCACAAGGGTGATCTCATCACTTACAAGCTTTTGATTTATCAACCACACTGGTTGTAGCTTACATTTGTACTTGCCTTTTCTTTTTAAACTTAATATATTGTTATGAATTTACGTAAATAAAACAGTCAGAGGCGTTTTAAACATGGATTTTATTAAAGAATAACTTTTGGAAAATTAACACTTGAACTGCTTAACACGAACTCAACTATTTTTCCTTCTATTGGAAAACCTTCTGAAGCTTTCAAACATTGCAAACATTATATTTGCTATTACCAGCTGATTTTTACATAAACAACTTGTCACCTGGCCGTAGCACTGCTCCCTCCTTAAGACTGTTCTGTCCCAGAACAGTTACAGGTCTGCAGATTGGGGGTGGCCTTACTGGATACAACTGACTAGCTGCCCATGGAGCAAACATGCAAACTGAGATGGTAATCCCAGTTTCTTTGAAGATTGTTTCAATCATTGGCCTCACGATTTTCCAGTCCAACCCATCATAGCCACAACCTAATCGGGGAATTCCAAGCTGCTTCACTCCCAGAGTTTGAAGACAATTCCGCAGATGATTTAGGCTCTCCCACAAGGCTTGATAGGTGGACTCCTGCTGAGGTTGATCTTTTGTCACCAAGCAGAAGAGCTGTTTTCCTTGCCTCTGAAGGTGTAGTGTTCTTCCAACAGCTGGTCTCTGAAGTTCCAGATCATTCAGTCCTCCAAACTTTTTCCTAAATACTGTAGCAATACCCCGAGAAGCTCCAAGATTTTTAGCTACACAGTGAGCCAGAGCATAGTCTTTTGGTAGGGTGAACAAATCTTGATAACAGACTTTTGTAACCTCAGCTTTCTGGAACATGTCCAAATTGGCCATAAATTCTTCAAAGTTGGGATCAACTGGTTGAATAGTTCTCACATCTTGGGCATTACCTGCAGTATTGTCTCCCTGGAATGGTGCCAGTCGATTGAAGTGGACAACTCTTGGTTTTCCTCTAGGTTTCTTGATCCGGTAGACTACATCATTGATTCTAGTAACCACTTCAAAAGGTCCATCCCAGGAAGTCTGTAATTTGGGGGAGTACCCTTGACGTCACTGTGGGTTGTAGAACCAAACTAAGTCTCCAGGCTGGTATCCACCATGATCTGCCTTGATATCATAGCGTTCTTTCATCTTGTCACTGGTTCCTTGGATGTTGGTTCGAACAATCTCATGAATCTCATCCATCTGTTTCCGAAACTGGGTGACATAGTCCTCTCCTACCAAATTCTCTCCAGGTGTACATCCAAACTTTAAGTCACAAGGCAGTCTAATATCTCGCCCAAACACTACCTTGGCTGGTGAAAGTTTTGTAGACTCATTGACAGAGCTTCGGTATGCCATCAGGAATAGGTGAAGATATTGATCCCAGTCTCGTTGATGCTTGGATACAACTTTTGACAGGTATTTTCCCATGGTCCTGTTCATACGCTCCACCATTCCATCTGACTGAGGGTGAAGGGGTGTAGTCCTTGTCTTATGGATTCCCAGCACCTCACATATACGGGAAAACACTGAAGACTCAAAGTTCCTTCCTTGATCAGAATGTAACTCTAATGGGACACCAAACCGACTGACGAATTCCTTGATTATTACATCAGCAACACTGACTGCTTCTTGATTTGGCAAGGCATAGGCTTCGACCCATTTGCTGAAATAATCCATCACTACCAGGATATACTTATTCCCACTGTCAGACAATGGAAATGGTCCAGCTATGTCAATGGCTATTCGCTCAAAAGGTGCTCCAACATTGTATTGTTTCATGGGGGCCTTCTTTCTATGCAAGGGGCCATTTGCAGATGCACAAACAGTGCAATTGCGACACCAGTTCTTGACATCTTTGCTTGAATTTGGCCAGTAAAACCTCTCTCGTACTTTCTCCAGTGTCTTATGAACTCCAAAATGGCCCCCAGAGACTCCATCATGTATTTGTCTCAGCACTTCAGGAATCCTTTTCCTGGGAACAATAATTTGCAGCTTATGCTGATCACCAGCTGCATTCTCTAGCTTCCTTTTCAGGATTCCTCTGTCTTCCACAATAGAGTCCCATTGTGCCCAGAGGGACTTGACATGTGGTGGAAAAGGTGCTATTTCTTGCCAACTAGGTCGTCTTGCAGAACGTTTCCACAACCAAAGGTGCTTCAGATCAGGGTCTTCTTCCTGATCCTTAAGTAACTCAGCACCTTGCCAGTGGTCATTGGCAATAGTTGTCCTATGTACCAAACCTTCCTTCCCATCCTGGCGTGAGCAGTGTTTGCAGTCCTCCTCACAGGGTCTTCGAGAAAGGGCATCAGCATTCAGGTGACTATTTCCAGCTCGGTGTACAAATTTAAAGTCATATTCTTGTAAGTGCTGGATCCATCTTGCCACTTGTCCTTCAGGAGACTTGAACCGGAGAAGCCATGTCAAGGATGCATGATCAGTTCTCAGCAGGAATTGACGTCCATATAAGTATTTGTGGAAGTGGCTGATTGATTTCACTACTGCTAGCAGTTCTCTTCTAGTAACACAGTAGTTACGCTCAGGTTTTGACAGCACCTTGTTAAAATATCCAATGACCTTTTCCTCCCCATCTTGCTCTTGAGAAAGTACTCCACCAATTGCTGTGTTGCTGGCATCAGTGTCAAGAATGAACTTGCCTTCAACTCTTGGGTAAGCCAATATAGGTGCTTGGCAAAGTGTCTCCTTTAGTCTGTTGAAGGCCTGCTGGCAATTTTTGTCCCAGAGAAAACTCTGTTTCTCCTCTGTCAGCTTGATGAGGGGTTTTGCTATACCAGAGAATCCCATCACAAACCGTCGATAATATGTGCAAAGGCCAAGGAAACTCCGCACTTCTGATTTGTCTTTGGGCACTGGCCACTTGGTTATGGCTGTTACCTTCTCAGGATCCATAGACACACCTTTATCAGATACCACATGCCCTAGGTAATTAACCTGTCTTTTAAACAGATGGCACTTCTTTGGGTTGAGCTTCAGGTTAGCTTGTCTTAGTCTTTCAAATACTTGCTTCAAGTTTTCCAGCTGATGTTGGAAAGACTTTCCCAAGACAATGATGTCATCCAGGTAGACCAGGCAAGTTTCCCATGACAGTCCCCTCAACACATTCTCCATTAATCTTTCAAAGGTTGCTGGAGCATTACACAAGCCAAATGGCATCACAGTGAATTGCCAAAGACCTTCTCCGATTGAAAATGCAGTCTTTTCTTTGTCCTTAGGTTCAAGTCCAACTTGCCAGTATCCACTTTTCAGGTCCAGAGTCGAAAACAACTTGCAACCTTCCAGGCTATCCAGTGTGTCATCAATTCGAGGTAGAGGGTAACTGTCTTTTTTGGTGACGTCATTCAGAAGACGATAGTCCACACAGAACCGGAGTGTATTATCCTTTTTTTTTACAAGCACCACTGGTGAAATCCAAGGGCTATTGGATGGTTCAATTATACCTTCATTTTCCATTTCCTTAATTATTTTTCTAGCTTCCTCTCTTTTAGCCAGAGGTAACCTTCTAGGGTTCTGGCGGATGGGTTTGGCATTTCCAGTATCTATTGCATGCTCAACTATGTTGGTTCTGCCTTTTGGGCCCTCTCCTATATCAAAAATATCCTGATAATTAGTTATGAGGTCCTTTACTTCATTTTGTTGTTCTTTGACTAGATCTTGACAGGATACTTCAACAAAGGCCTTCAGCTTCTCTGGGAGACACTTCTTCTGTGGTTGAGTTGTCTGCATTTGTTGTATGACAGATGTGACTGGTGAGCAATGTCCCAAAGTACTACTTCTCTTCAAAGTAACTTCATAATCATTCACATTCATCAAGAGGACAGGGAATTCTTGGCTAGTAAGAAAAAGTGTCCTAGCCACTAGGACACCATGACCAAGCTCCTCCTCATGGATTTCTGGCTCTAGCAACACATTAATCCCCACAGGGACATCCTCCTTTGTCGTAGCATGAGTCACAATCTGGCTCCTTGCTGGTATTGTGATTTCTTTCAGCAGTTGTATTTGGGCTGTACAGTCTTTTCCAGAGTGTAGAACAACTTCATCTCCACCAATGGTCAATGTCTTCCTTCTAAGATCCAACTCTAGGCCAAAAGTAGAAAGAAAATCCAAGCCTAGTATGACTTCTTCACTAATCTCTGCCACAAGTACACAATGTTTAAAACAGGCCTTACCAATCTTGAAGGTGGCAATCATCTCTCCACAGACACTCACAGGCCCACCTGTAGCAGTTTTCAGCTTCCAGGTTGTTGGTGAGATATCTTGCTGGTTAGCTACTGTTTTGGAGTTTATTATTGTCTTAGTGGCTCCAGTATCTATAAGTAATTTATAGGAGCTTCCATTCACCATTCCATTAATGTAAAGACTGTGGGGTTTATCAGATAACATTGCAATGACTGGTTTTGTACATGGGGAGAGGGTCTTCTGTCTACAGGTTGATGGTTGCCCCTTCACATCAACCCTCTTTAGTTTTCCTGATTCTTCTCAGTGGTTGATTTATTTGGGCACTTATTACGCAGGTGCCCTCTCTCTCCACAGCGCCAGCAACGTATCTCCCTCCTTCCTGTTCTTAACTTTTCTATGACTTTCTTCACCAATTCTTCCAGAGACTCATCACTACTATCCTTTGCTTCAACAGCCCGGACTCAGGCATTACCCTTCACTGATTGTCGTACTGCTTCGAATTCCAAAGCCTGGGTGAGGGCCTCACTGAGTGTCTGAGGGCGAGCCAATTTAATAGCTTGTTGAGTTTCAGGTTCCCAAAGACCATCCAGGAACCTCTCAATGGCTAGAATCTCATATAGGGTAAAGTGACCTAATATGAGACAGGCGCCTAATATGAGACCCTCAGATAAAATTCCCAATATAGACTTGAATAATTCAAAACTCCCGCCAACGTGAAGCTCTTTGATGTAGAAGGCTGTGATTGTGTTAACAAAGCTCTTTGGTACTAGTGTTTGGACATTGAGGTTATATTATAGTTCTGACCACTTGGAAAATTTTGACTGTTCTGTCTAAAAATACATATTTCGAGGTAAGTTTGTTGTTTTTCTATTATTTTTTATCGTAATCACACTGTAACCAAGCTATGAAATATTTCCATTATAATGATTATTGATAATATTATTTCCTATCATCATTATTAATTTTTTTTTCTTAAACATGAGTTGGTCCTAATAAGAGACCTTTTGCACTCCCTAATATGAGACTGTCTCTTATTAGGGTCATGTGTCTCAGATACAAAATATTAATTTTCACCATGATTATAATGCCTATAATATGGATTATTCAATAATATTGTGATAATATACTTATATATAAAACATTTGCTGAGAATTTTGAGTTGTGTTATGCAGTATTTCATGTGAAGACAATACTCAAATAGAATTTGTTTTGCTTGCTCACACTCTGTAGATTAGTTTAGTAGGATTCATATGATATTTATCAATGTGATAATGAAAAATGATTTATTTATTTGTTAACTTTGTTTATTGTTGGTTATTTGTCTGTTCCTACAATTATTTCCTTACTTTCAGATGTCTGAGAGGCGAGTAAGGAAAAAATGGGACCCACTAGCAATGACAAAGGCTGTAGAAGCAGTTCGGAATAAGGAAATGGGATACACAAAAGCTTCCAAGATATTTGGAGTACCTCGTGGGACAGTAGAGAAATATGTGAAGAGCAACAACCCTAACTGCATCACAGCACCTCTGGGACGAAAACCAACTTTTCCACCAGAAATTGAAGAGGAATTGGTAAAGTATTTACTTGAGATGGATCACAGGTATTATGGGCTACGTTCTAAAGATGTCATGCGACTGGCATTTGATTTGTGTGTTAAATATAATATTAAAAATCCCTTTAACTGCAATGAAAAATCAGCTGGAAGGAAGTGGCTCAAATCATTTTTACGCAGGAATCCTGTTCTATCCCTTAGGACTCCACAAGGAGTTTCTCGAGCAAGGATTCTAGGATTTACTAAGGAGTCTGTCAATGGATTTTTTGATCTATATGAAGAGACTGTTAGGAAATTGAACATCAGTCCCCACAGAGTTTACAATGTCGATGAGACTGGGGTGTGTGTTGTGCAGCACAAGCACACTAAAATAATATCAATGAAGGGTAAAAAGAGAATTGGGACAGTGCAGTCACAAGAGAGAGGTGGGTTGATCACCGTTGTGACATGCATGAATGCTACAGGGCTCTTTGTCCCACCCATGATAATTTTCCCAAGGAAAAATATGAAAACTGAACTCATGGATGGAACACCACAAGGTTCTATTTATGGATGCCATATCTCTGGGTGGATTCAAGCAGACCTTTTTGTAAAGTGGATGGAACATTTCATTCACCATACTGCTTCTACACCTGAAAACCCTGTATTGCTTGTGCTAGATGGACATTATTCTCACACTAGAAATTTACCACTTATTGAGCTAGCTCGTGAAAATTCTGTTCATATTGTTTGTCTGCCTCCACACTCATCCCACCGGATGCAACCACTAGATGTTGGGTTCATGGCGCCTTTCAAAACTTACTATGCTCAGGAGATAGAAACTTGGCTTCGGAATAACCCTGGGCGAGTTGTAAATGTGTATAATGTGGGAAAGCTTTTTGGAAATGCATACAAGAAGGCAGCAACTATGCAAGTTGCTGTCAATGCATTCCAAAAAACTGGACTTATCCCTATTGATAGAAATGTCTATGATGAAAACGATTTCGTTGAGGAAGCTATCAAGGTTGACCAGCTCCATGATTCACCTCAGCCAACAACAACCTCTACTCATTCAGTGTCTTCAACCAGCCCATCTTCACCCTTTCCGCCACTTCCAAGTTTTGAAAAGGCAATACGAAATCCTCGGCAAGGAAAATCAGCTGTGATAACAGCATCACCCTACAAGAAAGAGCTGGAAGAAAAAACTGCTGCAGGTAAGCCTAAACCAGTTGTTCGGAATCTGTCATTTAAAAAGAAAAAAAAATCCAAGCCAGACATGATTGACAGTGACTCATCGTCCTCAAACATGGACATATCTCTACAAGACTCCAGTTCTGATCTAGAAATCAACTACTCAGAAGATGAAGATAGGTCAAGTCCACCAAGCCAGCCTAGAGATTTGTCAAAATTGAAGACTGGCACTTTTGTCAGAGTAAAACTTCTGTATGATGAGGGGAAAAAGAAAGAATCCACAAAAATACTTGTTGGACAACTGTTAAATGATTGGTCACCAGATAGAACGGAGATGGAACTTAAATTCTTGAGAGAGTCTGGAAAAATTTTGGGATCATGGTCATTTCCAGATGTTGATGACATCATGAACATAAAGACAGACAGCATAATTAATATTTTAGAAGTGAAAACTGTTAGAAGAGGGAAATACACATTTATTATGTAATAACATATCAATAGCCTATCATTAGGCTAATTAATAATCTCATATTAATCAATGGACTGCAAATATTTTCACTCCAATATTACATCAATTTTATATATATCACTCCATTATATTATCATGTTTCCATTTATGAATATTATCAATAATAATAATTATTATAATTTTATACAAATGATTTTTTATTTCAAAATTTATCCAGAAAATATAATCTATCCTCTACTAGTTGTCCCAATAAGAGACCCGTCTCATATTAGGAATAAGGGGTGTCTCATATTAGGGAGCCTGTTGTCCTAATATGAGACTGTGTTGCCCCTTCAAAAATTAAGTTTTGGGTCAAATTGAATGCATTGAAGATTTGATTGTTACTTGAAACATTTGTAGAAATAAGCATGGATTCCAAAAAAAATATCAAATTTTTCAAAATATAATTTTTTCTCAATTTACAACAAATTTTCAAAAGGGGTCTCTTATTTGGACCACTTACCCTACTCTATCATCCACAGATGGGTAGGCTTTTCTTACCAGGTGGGCAATATCACTTTTGAACTCTTGGAGTGATTCGTTTGGCTTCTGGATCCTATTCTTGAGTTGTGAACGGTAAAGTTGATCCATGTGTTGATGGCCAAACCTCATTTCTATGTGTCTCAGAAGCACATCGAAGTTCTGCCTATCAGCCATAGGGATTGTTTGGAGAACTGCTAATGCATCTCCACGGAGTGACAGGCTAAGCATTGCAGCTTTCACTGCAGGTGTCCAGCCATGTATGTCAGCAGCTGTCTCAAGCAAGGAATGGTAATCTTCCCATGGCATCTTTCCATCAAAAGTGGGTAGCCCAATTGGATGACTTGGCAGGATGATAGGTGCTTTTTGATAACTTACAGAAGTGTCTTCTCTAATTTGATTAACAGAGGCAACATCAACCATAGAGATTGATCTTTCAATGCCATTATTGTGTTCCTGTAGTTTTTCAAACTTCTTTTCAAATTTATCTTCCATGTTTTTCATTTTCTCTTCCATGTCTTTCATTTCATTTCTTACAAAATTATGATTTTTCTCAAATTTATCTTCCATGTTTTTTATTTCATTTCTTAAGAAATTATGATTTTCCTGCAATTTTTCCTCAAATATATCTCTGTTCTCTTCTAATTTTCTTTCCAAAGCTGACTTTAACTCACCATATGGGGTTTCAAAGAGGAATATGTCTGGATCCAAACCTTCCTCAACCAATGCCACACGAAGTCGTTCTTGCAGAATAGCTTTATTACCACTTATTTCAAGATCTCGTTCTTCTAATTCTTGTTTTAATTCACTCACTTTCAAACATGAAAGTTTTAAACCTTTTCCAGCCATTTTAAATCTCAAACCAGTATAACTGTTAAAAGTAAACACAAAAAAATGGATGAACAAATGAATAGTTGAAAAACACTAATAAAATCACTTTTCGAATAGATAAACCCACCTCAAATGCACTTATCCCACTTCTGACACCAATTGTTATGAATTTACGTAAATAAAACAGTCAGAGGCGTTTTAAACATGGATTTTATTAAAGAATAACTTTTGGAAAATTAACACTTGAACTGCTTAACACGAACTCAACTATTTTTCCTTCTATTGGAAAACCTTCTGAAGCTTTCAAACATTGCAAACATTATATTTGCTATTACCAGCTGATTTTTACATAAACAACTTGTCACCTGGCCGTAGCAATATAATTTTTACTTGTTTTATAGTTGATTAATTATTTGACAACTATTACACTCATTCAAGTGGCAGTGTCTGTCCATTTTTCAACGGTATACCATTTTGCTCGCTGCAGTAGTAAATTTCTTCTCATGATAATTGATTTTCATTATATTGTTTTGTTGAATATTATTTGGCCTCATCATTCTCATTTATCACATATTTGTTTATTGTAATTTTCTTTATTATTGCATTTCTTTGGTATTCCTTGTATGTTTGCTTTTTCATTTGGTGTTTTGGGTTCATCTACATGGACTCATAACCCTGGTCCTCATCCAGCATTATTGCCTTTCATCAGTGAGGAAAACTGGAAATTCTTAATTGATTTGTTTGGGAAAGGGGATGGTACCAGAAATTAAATAGTAGTCATTTTAATAGAAGATTTGGATCGGAAAGTTGCCCAAGCATTCAATTGTAATATTCATAAGGGGGCTTTGTTCTCTGGATATTCCTCTTCAGAATACCATCTTTTTATAAATAGGAAGGACAATGGGGGCTTTCATATCCCCATCCAAGCGTAATTCGTATTTGTAGGGTTGCCAAAAAGAATTAGCTCTCAGGAGATGAAGTGATGCAATGATAGTGCATATTCTTGAACAATGCAATTTTCAGACTGTTTGAAAACCTCAATGAACACATTTTCGAAAACGAATATCCCAATAATCATGCTGTTTCATTAACAAAAAAATCATTGCACTTTATATTATACTCAAAAACGAATATCCCAATAATGATTATAATGATAATGATGAATAATCATGAAAAAAATCATTGAACTTTATATTAGACTCAGAATGTTCCATATTACAAATTTAATAAATGCATATTGTTCAGAAATGAATAAACTGATAACATGTGTATAAAATAGCTGCTTTCATTTAGGTTTGTGATGTTATTTGAAAATGAGTTTTTACAATAAATATTTATTATTGGTACATTGAATTCTTAAAAAGTTACTGTATCGTCATAATCACTGAAAACAGCTTCACACTGAATTTGTATGGATAATCTTCTGACTTTGAGATAAAGAATTTACATTTTTGCTGAGACATTGAGAGATTTTCCAGCATTGGTTTTGCACCAGTTCTTATTTGATTAAGAGCAATAGCATGCTTCTCTTCGAAAGTGAGTAACAAAGACTTCTCAACATACCAATCCCACTGACTATAAATTTTTTTCTTCGTAATTTCATTCCATATAGTCAAAATATCAAATAACTTATAAAATATTTTATATTCAAAGCATGTTTATAAAGTACTAGCCGGCAGACTCGCTTCGCTCGCCTTAACCGTCTAGCCAGGGGGCTCCGCCCCCTGGACCCCCGGGGGGTCCAACTAATTTCCATTGTGATTAGATAAATTTACAAAAATAGGTGATTTTGGGGAGAATTTTGATACCATTACTTAGTATGCATCTAGGGTCTTAATCAAACATATACTTTCATAAACGTTGGCTTTTAGCTATTGAAATTATTTTGGTAGCTCGGGATAAGTTTGCTTTGTTTGAAACAAATTATTATTCATTAATAGACCTAACCTACTGAACTTGCCAGCCAAACAGCTTAAAGGAACAGCTGATAGAAGTCAACCGTTTTTAATCATATGGCAGACCCCTTAGCAGCGTTATTTACACTGTCTTTGAACAGCAAAAGACTTTGCACTTTGCATGTAGGCTACCATACAGTCGGAGCCTTGCAATATGTGGGAAACATATGACTGGGTATGATGAAATGTTATTATGCCAGGTTGATGACATCTGTTAAGTGCAAATTTCAAAATATTTGGCTGTTTATCACCAAACTTTTCAAAAATCGTCGATTTTGGGCCCATTTTGGGGCTAATTTTGAAAATTTTTTTTTGTGTTGTTTGATGCAGTCACAATGGATAAAATTCTATTAGACAATGTAAATGTGATGAATGCTGATGAAATTGAACGTTTATTACTTCTTATTGATGAAGGAGATGATTCAGACATTGAGGGATTGGTTGAGCATGTAGGAGACCGCAATGAGATTGATGCATTTGAAGGTATATGATATAAGTTATTTTCTATTTATTGAATTTTTTAATCTTGAATAGTAAATTATGTTTATAGTAATTCTAATTTTCTAGCATCTTATCAGTTATACAACTATAGACTAGTATTACTCTGTGATGAAATCTGAGATTTTTTCCATGACAAAATAGTATTACTGTAATAAAATTGAAGATATCTATATCTCCCTGAGCACTTGCTACTTACTTCTATCTTATCTGAATGAACAGTTACAGTACTAACCACTAGGTAAATCAGTCCCCCTTATATAAAATTTTTGTAATATTATAGTGAAACATTGAAACATAATTATCAAAATACATCAAACATTGCGTACGTTCTGAGAGCATTTTCGGTGCACCGGTAGCTTCAACCGGTGCACCAGAGGCATGAGTTCCCAGTCCCTTGGGAGCTTTTGACAGTTTGTTAACCAGCAGCTGTTTCCGGTTTGGCCTGCTCCGGTGCAGGTTTCATGCACTGTACAAAAAGGTAGATCCACGGACTGTGAACCAGTAACCAGAGAGCTCTCATTGGTCGAAGAAAATCGTCTGCTGTATGTAAAGAGCATTCATTCCAAAATGGCTTCCAAATACGATCAAGTTTATGCATTCAATGAAGTTATGTACAATATTCATGAAACAGAGGAAATTCATGCTCTTTTAAGTGGTAAGTTTATTATAAAATATTCATTGAACAAAATTTTGTAATTTCAATGTCATATTTCCCATTATTTACCTTAATAATGACAGCTGTTGAGCCATGATGATGAATCTAATCTATATATATATATATATAAATGATTGTCTGTCTGTATGTATGTATGTATGTTCCCTATAGACTTCAAAACTACTTGACAGATCGGCATGAAACTTTGGGAATATGTTGTGTGAATATTGGGGATGGTTTCTGACCATAAATTTTAATAGGGGAGCTAATAATTATTATTAATTAATTCATTTTATAGACCTAACCTACTGTACTTGCCGGCCAAACAGCTTAAAGGAACAGCTGATAGAAGTCAACAGTTTTTAATCATATGGCAGGTCCCTTAGCGGCGTTATTTACGCTGTCTTTGAACAGCAAAAGACTTTGCACTTTGCATGTAGGCTACCGTGCAGTCGGAGCCTTGCAATATGTAGGAAACATACGACTGGGTATGATGAAATGTAATTATGCCAGGTTGATGACATCTGTTAACCAATGCAGCTAGAAATTTGAAATGCAGCCTCAGCAGGAGGTGGCGAATAATAAAATAAAATACCTTGCTTCTACCCTTATAGTCGTAGGGAGTTTAAATTTGAAATGTTTCTTCATTCAGAGGTGGTGATTAAGAAAAAACAAAGCCTCTATGATCAGCTGGAAGAGCCCTAGGACTAACTTCTTTCCTAATTTCAAATGTAACCTCAGCGGGAGGTGGCGAATAATAAAATCAAGGAGAATTTTTATGAGAACGCAGCAATGCGCATAGAGCCAGCTAGTACAAAATAAAGTAGTTGTGCTCATGAGGTGATACAAAAACATAAACACAAGACGTAAACTAAAACACAGACAACTAAAGTTGTTTCTGTAATCTGTGACTAAAACTTTTAGTCAGCTTGGGCCTGGTCAGTTGATTCAAAGTTGTCCTATGAAAAATTATTGATACTATTAAATTATTTCTCCTGATAAATTGCTTTTAATAATCAAATTCATTCTTAAATAATGAAAATAACTACTCTAATAATACCCTATAGCGGCTTTCTTTTATTTACAGTGACTTACACAGATTAGTTTCAAAAGTATGTGCCCAATTGTACACCGGTGAGTGCTGTACTGCCGTCCCTGGGAACATATGTTGGTACACCAATCACGTGACTGGTTCGGTGCACCGAAAGAATTCTGGTGCACCAAACCAGATGCTCCCAGAACGAACTCATTGATTTCACTCTTCTAACAAACTTCATTTGCTTTATGTTTAGGCGCTGATGAGGGTGAATCAAGGGAAGATGTAGAACAAAGAGAGGATGAAGAAGAAGTACCTGTCATACCAGAAGAAGTTGTTACACCAGAGGTAGGTGTCACTGCAGATGACGGACTTCAAGGAGGAAGACAAAATGGAAATGTTAGTGATTTAGTGATCAGTGATGAAGATTTCTTCAGATCAAACAAACTGACAGAAAAGAAAGACATTTCTTGGGTGAATGGAGTATTTGAAACTCTCCCTATTGTTTTTTACAAACCTGTAGAAGCTCCTATAGATGAGTTAGAATCCACTCTTGCATATTTCAGAAAATATACTCCCCTTGATCTTTTATCCATAATGGTGGAAAACACAAACTTATAAGCAGTGAGGAATGGGGTGACTTTTCCACCAACATCTCTGGAAGAAATGAACACCTTCATAGGGATAAATCTACTCATGGGAATTCTGAGTTTTCCTCGAATTAGGCTATACTGGGAGTCAAAATTCAGTATCCCAATGATTGCTGAAAACATTCCTGTGAATAGATTTTTCAAGTTGAGGCAAAATGTTCATGTGGTAGACACAGACTAAAACCAGATAATGAGGACAAACTGTGGAAAGTGAGGCCTCTGTATGAGGCTGTCAGGGCTAGATGTAAGGAATTGGAAATTGAAGGGGAACTATCTGTTGATGAACAGATGGTTCCTTTCAAGGTTCAAATAAGTATAAAACAATATATGGTGGAAAAAACCCACAAAATGGGGGATAAAAATTTTCTCTTTGTGGAGCAAGTGGCTTGATGTATTATTTTATAATATATCAAGTACAATCCACTGAGATTCACCAGCATTATAAGCAATTTGGATTTGGTGCTAGTGTTGTGATGCAACTGGCAGAGAGAATAAGAACTCCCAACTGCCAGTTGTATTTTGATAACTACTTTTCCACATACCATTTATTCCAATATTTACAGGAAAAATCAATACATGCTATAGGTACAGTAAGGGTCAATCACTTCTATAAGCCTCTACTCACTCCAGACAATGTAATTAAAAAAAAATAATAACAACAGGGGGTACAGTGAAGATGTAATAAGTAGGTGAAGATGGTTCAGTTGTGGTTACAAAGTGGCTAGACAACAATAAAGTCACTATTGGGTCAAATTTTGTTGGATCTGGGAATAGAGATACATGCTGAAGATGGGATAAAACATCCAAATCTTTCATAAATATTGAGACACCAGAAATAATTGCACTCTACAACAGAAGTATGGGTGGGGTTGACAAATTCGATTTTTTGTTGGCAATTTATCGCACCTTCATAAAATCCAGGAAGTAGACCCTAAGAATGATCAATCATGCCTTAGACATGTCTGTTGTGAATTCATGGCTAGAGTATAGATGGGATGCACTATCTTTGAAAATGAAATCCAAAGACATTCTTGATTTAATTCGATTTCGCCAATATGTAGCTGAAGGACAATGTAATAGTGGCATTGTCTGGTCAAAAGCCTACAAAAAAACGTGGATGACCATCCTTGGAGGTGCAGGTCCATCCATCAGTGCCAGAAGAATGACTCAAATAGCTCCCATAGAAGATGTCCGGTATGACAATATTGGGCATTTACCAGAATTTCTGAACAGAAAAAACCCTGCAAGGTGCAAAAACCTTGGCTGTTCCAAAAAGACATTTGTAGAATGTGTGAAATGTAAAGTCAGCCTTTGCTGTGGGAGGAATCAGAATTGCTTTTTGAAATTCCATTTGAAATAATTATAATAAATTATTATCATTTGAATAATAAATTCAGAAATATCCTTTTTATATTATTGTTTTTTTTTTAATTTTTATTTTGAATATAGTTTGTAAGATTGAGATTAGTAAGATAACATTAGTCTATATTTGTTTGTATATATTATCATACAATATAGTATAAAAAATACATAAAGTGCATAGCATAATGAAAATTTAAGTATAAATATGAGTATATATAAAGTATGACATGATAAATAATAGTATTTTAGTGAAATATTGGTGTATTGTTATAGTATAGTTTAGAATAATAAGATACTCTCTCAGAAAATATGAATTTAATTGTATTACCTTTGAGTCATAGTGTCCAATATATTGGACGATCCATATCTTGGGTACTAAGAATGCTATCAACTTCTGACACGTGTAAAAAATCTTTTAAAAATATTTCTAAAACAACTGAGCAAAAAAAAATTTTTTTGCAATCAGACTAAAAAGCATGACTGAAAGGGTTAAATCTTGATGCCATAGATGCCATCTTTTCAGCTCTGATTCCCTTGCGACCAGCTTGCCCACCTTTCAAATATATAAAAAACATGCACATCTGACTCCAACTTCAGTGATAGGGATTTAAGAATCTGCTCGATTGTATCGCTTTTGGCAGAAACAAAATAATCGTTCCCAATTACTTCATCAGTTCTTTCTTGAATCATTATATAACATATTTCGTCAAATTCTGAGATGCTATTTGTTTTGCAATATTCATAAAACTCAAAATACTTTAGAAGGGTTGATATTGATAATTCTCTTTTATAATTTTATATTGATATTCTCTTGTATACTTGCTGCACACATGCCTAAGCAGAGAAATGAGATATTTTCTGGCAGCATTATATGTTTGAATAGTGTGAATTACTGAAGTGAAATTTTACTAGTATAAATAAATTGCTTCACACCTTGAAAGCCATCCGGGTCCAAATCTTCAATTTCAACACATTTGTCTTCTTTGAGCTCGCTGTGCAACATTGCCCAAAAAACGTCACTTGCTGATGAAAATATTGATTTATATCCTTTGATAATAGCATTCTGAGAGCCAAATATGAACTCACAATCGCTAGAAAAAGTGCATTCTGCTTATTTTATGAAGTAGACTGAATGAATTTATGATTCATACAGAGAAACTGTTCCCTTCACAAATTTCTCTCATGTTGGGAATATGGTGCATATATTTGTGACTGCATTATTCACAAATTCAGAAGTTTCTATAGTGCTAATAATTACATTTCTACACAGTTTGAAATTGATAGAATTATGTCTATCTCACTCCTTCATTTGGTACTTTGGTCTTAGCAGGGACCATGACAAGGGATCGATTTGACAATATATTGAGTAATTTACATGTATTTGTAGTGGCGAAGGTGATATAGTGGAAGGTATCCATAATGAATAATATGACGAAATATTTTCTAATAAATGTGGTTGTGACAATTTCGTCTTATTATTCATTCAATTTACATGTCAACAACAACCATAATATTACAGTCAACTGTCCTGGTAAGCTTTATAAATTGAGACCAATGATAGATTCTCTAAATGATTCATTCATGGAGTGTTATGATAGAACTAGAGAATAATTGAGTGTTGATGAATCCACTGCATTATTCAAGGGCAAAAAAATCTATGAAACAATACAACCCTATGAAACCTATAAAGAGAGGCTACAAATTGTAGTGCAATGAAGATTTGAAGGGGTACATTTGTATATCAAGGGAAAAATGAAAAAATGAAGCATGCATTTATTATAGATTTTGGCTTGGGGGAGTGGGTTGTAATGAGTCTTTCAAAAAAGTTTTGGGGCGTCAATAGAATAGTGTTTTGACAATTATTTCAGTTCTGTGCCACTCTTAGAAAAGTTGAAAGCAGAGAATATGCTGGCATGTGGTACAATATGCCAAAATTATAAAGGATTGCCTGAAAATATGGCATTGCATAAAGGTCTCAAACGAGGAGACCATGACTACAGGGTGCCAAGAATGGAAATTTCAGTTTTCAAGTGTCATGATAATACAGCAATAAATTTCATTTTAAAATTTCATTATAGAATTCTTTTTGGTACTATAATATTATAGATACTTTATTTTTATTTACCCACGAAGATTTTAATAACCAAGAAGTATAGTGATGTGATGTGACAATGTGAGTAAGATAGTGATGTGAAATTGACTCAATTTGCCAACTCAAACTTATTCTAATTTTTATTTTTTTATTTTATAGAATTCTTTTTGACACTGTATAATATATCATAATTTAGTTTTATTCAATTTTTTAACATTAAATGTCTAAGAAGTATAATATATGGATAATTATAGTGCACATTAGTAGAGCTGGATACAATACTGTTATTGTTGTATCATTTGCAAGAGGTCCCCATATTTCCTGGTGGGACTGACAAGTCCTAGAACATGAAATATATTAATAAAAACTTCTTTCATGAGAAACATGCTTTTTGTAATATTTAGTCATAAATCTTCCATGAAAGGTTGAAATATTCATGAAAATGATGAAATTAATACTCTCAGGCTACAAATTCCAAAATAACAATTACAGTGAGAGCTTTTGCAAATTTTTCCATGGATCTCCTCTGAAGATGGCCTAAAAAACTTACTTCAAGTTTTACAGAGGGAAAAACTTCACAGTACAGCAGCCCAAAACCAAAGTTTGTGATTTTTGTACAGATTGTAGGGAGAAACTAGAAGTGAACCATGGGGATGAGTGTATTCTTTGGTATATTAGTCTTATGTAATTGTCTGTAGTCAATTATTGTAAAAAAAAAATTCTCAGGTTTTACAAAATATTGAATTTTGTTCATACAGAGACCTGATTCTGGCCCGGATTCAAGTTCTCATTCTTCCTCTCACACCTAGACAAAAGCCTGGAAATAGACAGCAGGCGCCCTTGACTCCCCCTGCCTTCCTTACCATCGCATTTGCCTTCTACTTCAAACACCACTCTAGCTGACAAAATTCTACAGAGAATAAAAGCTGAAGTTGGACTAGCTGTCTCTGAGGCCCTACACACATTCCAGGAAGAATTAGAAAGGCTTTGTACTAAAAATAAGGACCTAAAAGAGGAAATGACCATGATGAAACAAGAGTGAGTTGAAAGTAAATGATCTGGAGCAATATGGCTGCCGTAACTGCCTCTTGTGTTTTTGGAATTCCTGAAAATGAGAGGAATGCACAGACACCATCGTTCTTAAAGTTCAACAAGGCCAGGACAGCCCCAGAGACCGCCATCACCCAATAATTGTGAGATTTGGCAGCTACCGGACCAGGTAGAGTCTTCTCAGCAAAGAAGCTCCTGAAAAACTCTGGGATCACCATCAGGGAAGATCTCACAAAGCATTGATTGGCGCTTCTCAATGTAGCTGCTGAAAAGTGTGAGGAACACATCAATGGCTAAATCCGAGGTGCTCCTTATTATAATATTATCTTGTAATTGTAATTTTTCTAATAATTTTCTATCCTTTCATTATTTTCTATCCATTATCTCTATGTTGAAAGTTTATTATATTTTGATTTTACTGTCACTATTATAATCCTCTATCATTTTCATCAATAGGGTTTACTTGATAACACATAGACTTATGTCCTACAGTCAGTTTCATTTTTTGTTTTTTTGTTTTAGAATGCCATTCTTTTGGAAACCTAAAGAAGATGGGAAGAAGAGGACTAAACATGCACCAGATCACATGAAAGCAGCAGTTCGCAGAGTAGTTCAGGATGGTCAGTGTCCGAGCTACTGCTAAGGATTATAATATAGACAGAAAAACACTAGAATGTTACGTTAGGAAGTATAGGCTTGCAGAAAACAAGGATAGTGTTACCTATGTGCCAAACTATAATACTGGCCAAGTATTCATTGATGAAATGGAGAATCTACTAGCTGACTACTTGAGAACTGCAGCCAAATTACATTATTACCCATGGACATTATGGTCATAGAACAATTAGGTCTTTTGTTTATGAATTTGGAATTGTAAACAACATTAGAATGCCTGAGAAATGGTCAGTTCTTAAGAAGACTACATATGACTGGGTTTGAGGCTTCATGCACCGACATCCGCGGCTATCTCTACGTACTCCAAGTTCAACAAGCCTAAGCAGAGCCACAGCTTTCAACAGTGACTGTAGGAGAATTTTTCAACAACTTGAAGGATGTTATGACCAAACACAAGTTCGAACCACAATCTATTTTTAACGTAGATGAAACAGGCATTACTACTGTGCATGAGCCTGGTAAAGTGATTGCAGAAAAAGGTTCAAAAGAAGTGTCAAAACTTACATCAGGTGAGAGAGGGACCTTAGTGACTGTGTGCTGTGCTGTATCGGCAATTGGTAGTTCTGTGCCACCATTTTTTGTCTTTCCATGGGTTCAGGTGAAAGATAGCATTACTAAAGGAGCGCCACCTAGATCTAAAGCAGTAACTCACCCCAGTGGTTGGATGACAGGAGACAACTTCGAAATTTACTGGGATCATTTCATCAAATTTGTTAAATGCACAAAAGAATCGCCTGTCTTTGTTATTGTAGACAATCATGAGTCCCATATAACTCCTCAAGGCATACAAAAATGCAAGGACAATGGAATCGTGCTCTTAACTATACCTCCACACACAAGCCACAAACTCCAACCTCTGGACCGATCAGTGTTTGGACCATTTAAAAATTTTGTCAATCAAGCATCAGATGATTTCATGGTGAACAATCCAGGCAAACCAATTTCAATATACGATATTCCCGAAATTGTTGCAAAAACTTTTCCAAAGGCATTTACACCACAGAATATTACTAATGGCTTTTTGAAAACTGGAATTTATGAATTCAATTCGGACATATTCACTGATGATGATTTTATGGGAAGTTATGTCACCGATCGTCCCGATCCAACCATTTCAAATTCTAGTCTTGCTGACTTGCCTGGGGAAATTGAACTACCAAGTATTCCTTCAACTTCAGAACGTTCAATACAAAATTCTTCAGATATTGGTCTTCAAATAGAAGTTGATAGGAGCACATTTGATAAGAATTTAGGCCCACAGATTGTAAGCCCCAAGATTGTCAGGCCTTTTCCTAAAGCAGGACCTAGAAAAAGTGGAAGAGGTAGGAGGCCTGGAAAAACGATGATTCTCACCAGCACACCAGTTAAAAATGAAATAGAAGAAGAATATAAAAAGAGGCAAGATAAAAAAATAAACAAAGAGCCTAAAAGATCTGAGAAAAGAAATAAAAATGCTTTGAAGAGGAAAATAACAAAAAAGTTGAAGTTCTCAACAGAAAGTGACAGCGATGATGCAGAAATTATAGGCCTGGCCTAAACATTGCTAACAGTGATCCAGACAGTGATTTAGAAGATTTTGAGGAAGAAACTGATGATAGTGTTGGTGTTGGCGATTTTGTCATAGTTCAATTTCCAGGTAAAAAAACTATTTCTCACTTTGTTGGATTGGTGGCAAATGAAGTTGAAAAAGAAGAAATATGAGATAGTTTTTCTAAGCAGAAAGGACTCTGGCCAATTCTGCTATCCAGATAAAGAAGATTGGTCAGCTGACATAGTTGCCAAACTTCCAACTCCTCTATCTAGTGGAGGTACTGAGCGTGTGGCCCTTAAAATAAATTTTGATTTTGATTTTTCGAAATTTGTAAATATAGAATAAGTTTATTTGTTCGTTTTTCATATTCAAAGTAGTGATTTTTACTCATTTAATAAAACTGAAGTGTAAATTAATTATCTGTTATGTTTTATCTTACCTTCAGCCAGGTACCATGAGAAATTTTCATGAGTGGGTCAAACCTCCCATGCTATGGGTCAAGCCTTCCGTATGTTGGGAGGTTTGATCATACTTGTAAACCATACATATTCATCATATGGAGAGGTATACATGAGGATAACAGTTTTCAATAAGAAATCATAACATAGGTAAAATATGCCTTTTTAATCTGTCATTGATTAGAAACATCTACAGATAAAAATATGAAAATTAAAAATTAAAAAACATGGTCAACCCTCCCCTGCCTCCCCTATATATTGTATTTTATACTTGTAACTGTTGAATTATTGTATGAATAAAGTAATCAATCAATCAATCTCACTAGTCATTACAAAGCTCTTGGGAAAGTTATGAAGCAAACAGTAGTGAACTTGGGAGAAATCTATTAGTATTAAAAGCCATGAATCTACAGACCGAATTTCTAACAGCAAATCCAACTCCCAGATTAAAAATGTCTCAAACGTTTTTCTAAATTAAGATAATACTAGGCAAGTATATGACCTTGTCATAAATAACATTGAAAGTTGGACAACAGGACTAAAAAAATCACCCTGCACTAAGCATATACTGCTATTGCTAAAAATTGACACCTATTAGGGGAATTAGGGGATTGATGGTAAGTTCAAAATTTATTCTTCAAAGTTGTGAATTAGTCACAGATTAAAAATAATTATCACTTATAATTATTTTTAATGTGGCAGGAGGAATAGAATTGGTTCAAGACTTGCCTCAATATTGTGATAATGGAGTAAGCACCAATCCTTCTAAATAGTAACATAGAATGGAAGACCAAAAGGAAAGCAATGAGAGGAAAACGATTTTTATAAAAATGTGATAATGGTAATATTAAAAGTTACAGACCATTCAATGGAGATGATAAGAGAAAACAAAATGTCACTAAAAGCAATAGAGAAGTCATCTAGGTCGATAAAGGATCCAAACCCTCTCCCACAACAATGGGACTCATGGGAGCAAAATGCCCATTATCAATAAACTAAAAACATAGTAGATGCCAAACATAGTAGATCAAGATGCCAAAGGAGTACATGCTGCCTAAAAAACGATAGTAGATAAGACACCCATAAGCACAAGAGTGCTGGCAAGAATTGATACAATTGATTGGTTCATATCCACCACTGGAGAACCCAACAATTAGCAAAATCTTGTGATTGACATACTGAGCAAACAGTCAAGAGAAGAAAGATATAAGTCATTAAAATGGGAAAGAGCAAGAATGTCGTAAGACAATCATTTTAGTTATATTTTCACCCTTTTTAACTAAGCATTTTGTTTCAAATTGGTTCTTTTTCCTTACTTGCTGCAGCAATCCAAATCTTGTCCAAGGAGTTGGATCAAAATGGGTCTTGTCCAGTTTAATTCTTCAAATTTCTCAAATGGATTTTATTCACGGCAATGGTTTTATACATTTATAACTGCATTATAAAAACAAATGCAACCCATTTAGTTCATCACTTTATGTCACTAAAGCTAGTTGTTGCTCAAAATCGCGAAATCAATTTTTAGTAATTTATATTGTGATTTAGTGATTATAGTGACTTGACCCATTTTGATTCTGCACTCCTCAAATAGAGTATGCAACTATTGTATTTAGTCTTAAAGCCAGCCGATATGTTCAAGCCTCATTAGTGGCTTAAAGACAGATATGATACAATCGCTGCACAAACTACTATTTAGAACTGTGATATTGAAGGTATTATGATTTTTATGATTATGATTATGATTATGATTTTTATGATTATGATTTTTGAAGGTAATTTAGATTTTTTTTAAATTCTTAGTATTGTAATAGTAAATCAAATGCCTAATCAAGCCAAAAAGATACAGAAATGCAACAAAGTTTGCATTACTGAATTTTATACAGCCTTATTTATAAAATGGTATTTTTCCTTGGAGTTACTTACACCACAATGTTTTTAAGAGTCTCATTAATATTGAATTGTCGCTTACAGTTATAGATAAATACCGTAGTTCAAACTGAGCATTTCGTTCATCAGGAAGCAGGTGGTTGTTTTGAAGGGCGTGGTCCAACGAATAGCATATTTGTCCAGCTTCTACGCATCTATTTCCGAATTTGCCAGAAATATGGCCGGGTATGCAGCCAAGTTGCACAAGAGATGCTGAGTTTGCAAACAGGTGAAATGCTCCCGTCTTCTATCAATGCTCCCAAGTTTTCTGCCTTGTCCCAAAACACAAATAAAATGACAATTAAAATAATATGTGGGGCGTGTTGGTGGTGAGACCTTTAAGGGTGTCAATTCAATTAATAATAAATAGCTCACACAATTTAAATACGAAAATGCGTAAGTGCTTTACGGTATGACAACAATAAGCATAATGCTTCATCAACAATACTAGTACTGTAGTTCTGTGAACAGTAGACATCACACCCAAGAATAAGGGTACTAGCAATGAGGAACTTCATGTACTGAATAAAGTTGAGTGAGCAGAGTGAGTGGACTCTATCAAGTGACTGGAGTCCACTGTTGATCTGTTGAGACTGGAGTCCGACAGAGCCCCAAGATGATTTAAAAATCATGTGTTTCCTATAGAAGAAGGCCTGATTGCATTTTTTTTATTTCCTTTATTCCCTTTAAATTCAAGCGAATTTTGAAAATCCTTACAAATAAATAAATCACTGGCCATTCCTTAAAGGAAGATCCAAGCAAAAGTTCATAGGATTTGGTCCACAGTGAGCATCGAGCGATAAATGTGCCAAGGCTTACTGATCAAACGTACTGATCACTAGTATTATTCTTGACTCAAGTATCGAAGCTCCTACGTGTCAAACAACTCAGGGCATTTCATTCACAGATTATCAAGAAATTGGTAGCTGTGATCAACAAGTTGGAACACATTCATTATTTTGCAATATAAATGATATTTGGAAAATAGAACACGACTTGTGATATTAATTTGATCAATAAATTTCATTTTTCTTTATATTTCACAAACATAATTTATTTCTAAAACATTTATAAAAAAACTATACTTTTTATAATTTTTAAATTATGCAACGTTGCAACTTTTCTTACCTTTACATCGCCTTCAGATATCCATGACCACGGCTATTGAGTGGATATTGTATTAAATCCTATCAGAACTCTTATCAAGGATACGCTTTTACTTTTTGATCTTGATCGAAAGAGAGAGAGACCTCAATTAAGGAGCCACCGTATTAGTGTGTGAACGGGAAAAAGTTTCTGCACCGCAATGTTGAGCAACCATTATGTCGACCATTTTTATTCTGAAACAAATATAAATAAAGTATTAATAATAGAAGATAAGAAGAGTGGAATGAAGTTGAACTAGTAAAAACTTTAGACCTGTGGGTCGTAAATTTAGTTGCAGGGAACTCATTTAAATAGTTTGATCAGAGCTATAGCTATCTTCAAAGCCATCTGCTTGCAATCGCATTTACAGATCTGCTCTCTGCCCAATACCGAAGCAACTGGCTTCAATAGTTGATCTGACAATAATTGGACATCCAATTAATTATCTGGCTCACTGTAGTACGCTAGCAGAAGATACCACAATGCAAAGGCAGGCAAGGCTCTACAACCCGTGGACGGCGCTACAGTGGACGGCGTGGCAATGGCTGAACAGATGACTATAACGAATTACTTTCATTAAAAATTATGATTATCTCAATTACTCATCTCGTGTCTTAATTACTGAGATGTTGAAACATTAAAAATCGACAGGAGAAAAAGTAATGGATTTTATGATGAAAAGTGTGATAAATTATACGATTGAGAAAAACAGTCTCATAAATAAATTATAATAATAGATGAAAAGTATATTATATTTTGTAGCTTACCTTGAAACGCTACCCATCCACAATGAATGGGTATGAATTCGCCATAACAATATATTATAAATAAAAAAAAACTACATTTTCTGTATAAGTTGTTTCAGCAGCTCATTTCTTTCTTTCTGAATACTGTTACTTTGTTCAACTGCTGCTAAAATGTTATGTAGAGTTTCAACTCGGTCTTTCTCCAGTTCTAGGTTATGCCGTCGCTGTTCGTCTAAATTTATCCTTTCACTAAGTCTTCTCATTCTTTTTATCTGGGAAACATTGTCTTCCGTTTCAAGTATTCTTCCCTTCGCAGCTTCAAGTCTCCTCTTCTGAGTATTTTGACTTGACTGGGATTTGGTTGCGCTGACTGGTGTCGAAATTTGATTGGATGACAGCTCAAATAAAGGCGAATCGGGTTCTACTTCAAAAGAATTTGAAGCTCCTGAAAACATCGAGCTGCCTACAATATTAGTTTCGTTTATGCTGTAGCTGACATCATCAGGGAAAATTTCTGCCATTTCATTAAAATATTCCCATGGCTTGGACGCTCCCTTCTTGGTCTTCCTTGTATTGACATTCGAATTGATTCGTTTGAATGTTTTCTTCATAGCCCTCATCTTTTCGTCCAACGCTGGAGCCGATAGACCATCGTAGCCATTCTGCTCAAAAACTTTGAGGATTGACTTCCACAGAGGGATTTTTTTTGTAACAGGGCTTCTGAAAGCGTCTATCCTTTTTTTATACTCTTCCAGAAGAAGTTTGATCGTAGCTGGAGTCCATAAATATTCTTTTCCTGTAACATAGTAAAAACAAAACTTTCAGCAAAACAGTATTTGCCTAATCTAAGCATTTTCAATGAGTGTCAGTATATACTTTGTAACTTTGGACACTTTGCATTAGTGTATTTAAAAAAGTGCCATTTCAGGAATTAAATCCAGTAGTTGCAATGTTTGCGAGAATATGTGGGGGTTGGCCTTATAAACAATGTAGACAATTATCCTTCAAAAACCGATGCGGTGCGAGGTAGGGTGGAGGTGTTTGAGGAGACACTTTTCCAATTTCTGCTCATAACTCGAAAACTGCGTGTTTTTGTAGTTTTTTTAAATGAAATCATCCCGAGCCTGTGTTATGAACTTTCACAGTATACTCCCCTATTCTAGGAAATGGCTTGCCATAGTAGATTGATTCCTGTATTTGTAAATAGAACTTCTGTGACATAAAATTATTTGATATATTGTAGATGTTTATTTTTGAAGTAGTATGTAGCGCAACAGTATTAACATGAGATGAGGAAAAATCATCATTTATGAAAAGAGTTTGCACAAAACTGAGCATTCAGTACTTATTCTAACCTATAGGTAGGGTACCTACTAGTTCCTAATTGTAAAATTCCCGACTTTTTCCCGACCACATTTCCAAAATTCCAGACCTCTAAAGTTCTATAAAACCAATTTTACTTCAGGTATATTCCACGACATTTCGATAAACGGCGGTAGTAACTAAGACTTTTACCTAAACATTGTAAGGGACTCTTCGGGGTTGCGGGTATGAAAACCCAAGAACAGCGGAGGCAGATGCAACACCGATAGCGTGAATTAGTCAGCAATGTTGATTGCTTACATACAGGAGCGGATTCAGCAGCAGATTAGGGGGGGGGATACCTGGTGGTTTTAAAATGAGGCTTAAAATCGTGAATTTGAAGCAATTTAAGGTGAAACGTATAATTGAAATGAAACCAAATTTAATTGTACACCTATTACCTGTAATGATATAATATTGTACTGTTAATACAAAATGATTCATGATTAAATGCTTCTACAACGTCTTATTCTGCCAAAAAAACCAGAGACTTCAACTAATAAGTGTAAATAGAATATAATTTCTGAGTGTAAATAGAGTAGCCAATTAATGTAGCAAAAAATTCAACTTCAACCCATAATTTAATGTTTGTATCTCACATAAACATTAATTGGGAATATAACATTGAAATGTTCATGATATGAACTCAACTACAAAAAAATATGTTATTGGTTAAGGCAGCAGCTATCAATTGAAATGAAAGATGATATTCTATGAATAGATAATAAGAATCCTGGTATTTAGTCTTAGCAACTGTACAGCATCATACTTTTAGAACAAACGGGGGAATAAGAGAGGTCAGCTTTAGGCCCCTTTTATACAGCCCGTAGTGATCTAATTTGTATGCATTCAATGCTAAATCACGACGCGCGTCGGGCGCTGGTATATAAAAGGGTTCAATCGATCAATGCTTTAGCATTCAATGCAAACAAATTACATCACGACGCGCTGTATAAAAGGACATTAGAATAGAAGAAATAAAAAAAGAAAATTATTTTTTCAATGCAAAAAATACAAATAATTATTGCGCTTATGTGAGGAAACAAATTCAACGGCACCCCCTTAAGCTAAACAGTAAACGATAATTAGCTTTATCTTTAGCGTAGTTTTGCTCAAAATCTTCAATTTATATCAGTTCAATTAACAGCTGTTGCTTAGCTTGTTGGGAACAGGTTGTCAGACTCGAATATTTGGAGCCCAGTGCACTTAAATCTAAGTTGAAATATTTGGTTCAATATTGAACTTCGAGTAATTTTGAAACAATAACTAAGATCTCCCAATCGCCTGTCAGGTGTCCTAAAAATTAAGACTGCTTCTATAGAACGCGTCGAACGACGCAGCATCGAGCTCCAATAATGAGTAAAGATAGGTCCAAACTGGAAGCAAAACCCTGTCACGGGCACGCTCTGTTGCAAACAAACAGCTGATTATATAACAACAGGCCACCATGAGCAAAATTACAAGTTGATTATCATTAGTAGCGTTTGGCGTTTTATGGTGGGGAGATCCTTCACCTCGCTGTTTAGCCATGTTAAGGGAACATGGTGATCCGTTTTAACAGTCGATGATACACGATGGCACTACGATACACAACAATAATACGATAAACTGTTTATGTGCAAAGAAGCGTGCTCGCGAGGGATTTTTGTTCGCAGCACCTCAACTCATTATTGGCACCTGATGCTGCGTCATTTGATGCGTTGTATAGAAGCAGCCTGACCAGCAATTGGGAGGTCCGATCCTCATTATTTGGCACTAACATTTTACCCGGTCTTGCCCCAAGAATCCAGTTTGGAGTTTTTTTTCTGGTATATAACTGATTGAATTGAGTTAAATTTCATTAGATCCTTCAATTTTATTCCTTTTTAATCCAAGTAAGTTTTGATTAAAGTAACTTAGTTTCATGTTTTTTATTGATTCATCTTTAATAATATTAATAGGCAAAAATAATTCCCAAATCAAACAACATTGAATTTAGGTAAATTACGAACATTTTTTATTATTATTTTAAAAAAGCTACGTATTTATTTATTGCGCTGATTAAAATGGAAATAATAGTGTCTCTTACAGAAATAAATTCAGATCAAACTATGAGAAAAAAATTCTACAAATTAAATAATTTCAACCAATTTGGTTTTGAATAAATCATATTTTAAAACAAAAAAAGAAACCGACTTCAGTGAAATGATAAAATACTCACGCACTAAAAAGTTTAAAATAAATTATTTACTTTAAACTGAGAAAATTTTTAATTTCCTACAAGTAATTTTTTGAAGTCGGCGCCAAATATTTTATGAAGTTGATAAGAAATTCTATCTAATATCAAAACTAACACTGTATTTTTTTGGAGGATGAAGCCCACATAGGTCTGAGACCTTTGTCTGGGTAATGAATTGGATGATTGAGATTGATGAGTTGGACCTACAGTTTTAGGTGGGTTCCGAACCACCAGGAAGTGATTGATCAGAAATTCTATCTAATATCAAAACTAACACTGTATTTCAATTAAATATGTGATTTACACTCACTTTTACTGAAATACAGTAATTGATAAGACATTCTATCTAATATCAAAACTAACACTGTAAATATGTGATTTACACTCACTTTTACTGAAATACAGTGTCAGTTTTGATATTAGATTGTTCAATTATTTCGTCATGGAAAATATCACAGAGCAATTCTGTTATATTTTAGAAGTTTATGGGAAATTTGGCGCCGACTTCAAAAGATTACTTGTAGGAAATTAAAAATTTTCTCAGTTTAAAGTAAATAATTTATTTTAAACTTTTTAGTGCGTGAGTATTTTATCATTTCACTGAAGTCGGTTTCTTTTTTTGTTTTAAAATATGATTTATTTTAAGCTTTTTAGTTGAATTTTCAAACTTTGAAAACATGAGAAATTTCTTAAAGCCTACATTATGAGATATTTATCAAATTAGGAAGCCAATAATTAATTTATAACATCGAAAGTTAAGTAACTAAAAATCCACTTATAAGAAAAGATAAACTAAGGAAAATTCTACAACGTTTTATTTAATGTGGAATATTGTATTTAGGAAAATTATAATAGCGAAAGGCTTCTTAAAAGTGAAATGGCTTTTGATTCATTTTGATGTGGTCCCTTTCAGAATATACCTACACTGAAATAGTAGGCCTATATTACGTTACAAGTGTGGAAAATATTGAGCTTACTGAAAATATGATAAGTGAACGCAGGAGATGAAGTTGAGTGCGGTATTATCATACGAGTATGGTAAACATCTTCCCGGATGAGTTATGTACGATATTTTTTGTGATATTAGTCATATATATTTTTTTAATATAAAAAACATAAACTTTGAGCTAGTACAAAGGGATCATTAAACATAACCTCAAAATAGCCTAATGTACGCACATGTATAATGGCGAATAAATATTCTTAATCAATCACAGCAGGGGAACTAAAAATACTTCTGAGATCAGCTGTTTTTCCAAATTCTCCAACTTATGATTGAAACTAATAACCTTATTCCTATGACTCAATAACATCAACTAAATTATTTACAATTTTCATATGGACAGAAATATTATATTCTTCTTATTCTCGATTCAAATTAAGTTCACGCGATTGGTCAAAACGGGACATTAAAGACTTCTTTCACACTGAACCAGCTTTGGGTAACCGATGCCTAATTGCATTGCATCATATGATTTCGAAAACCGTCTAGATGTAAAGCGCTCCATATGATACAATGATCAGCCTGGTAAACGACACCGGTTATCCGATTGGCGGTTATGTGTGGAACTATCCTATTCAAACTTGATTGAAATGAAGACATCGAAGAATGCTCCTTTTTGTTTAATATTGGGCTAAGTATTGGGCCGATCCTTGCGAAACTTGTATGGGACCACCGCTGAGCGATGCTCTTTCATTTAAAAAAAATTCATCGAAATCGGTTCAATATTGTTCGAATGATTGATGTACAAACATAAAAAAAAAAACAGGTCGAATATAGTAACCTTGTTGTTTTTGGAAGTCGGTTAAAAAAGGAAACTGAGTTGACTACTGTGAATAAAAATATTGATCATGCTGGGATTTGAAACCAAGTTTTCAAGCATGATGATCAGCTGCGCTATGCACTGTACAATATTTTTTCTGTCAAGTTCACTGTTCAGATACTTTCAAAAAGTTTATCTTCACAATTATTCTAGTATCGTTTTACTGAACAGATTCAGCCATTTCTTCATATCATCCTTTCTTTACATTTGTATTGTCTTTCTCTTACAGGTTTAGTGAAGTACATTCAATTACTAAAAGACATTTTATTTTCAATTTTTTTCTGTATTATACTTTCATTTTATATATGATTGGTTAAATTCATCTTTATTTGTTAACTTATCTAATTTCTTTCTGTTCTCGATGTGGTTCAAACTGTCATTACTGTTAAAACTTCGCCATGTCAACAAATAAAAAGTTATTCAATTCTATAATGCCCACTGGAAACATATGCTACTAAAAGCTCTTTTGAAACTATGTCACATAATAATTATTATGACTATCATAAGACCCAACAACAGCATGTGAAATTTTGAAGGAAATTTTTTTTAAAGGAAAATCAAGAAATATAGAAAACAGAAGCTATGTGCCAAATCATTGAGGTTTTTGTGAAATGCGTAAAACAAAAGAGCACACACACAAACAAACACGTCCCTACTTTCTCTTAATCTATCTATATATATAAAAATGAATGTCTGTCTGTATGTATGTATGTATGTTCCCTATAGACTTCAAAACTACTTGACAGATTAGCATGAAACTTTGGGAATATGTTGTGTGAATATTGGGGATGGTTTCTGACCATAAATTTTAATAGAAGAGCTAATAATTACTATTAATTAATCAATTTTATAGACCTAACCTACTGAACTTGCCGGCCAAACAGCTTAAAGGAACAGCTGATAGAAGTCAACAGTTTTTAATCATATGGCAGGCCCCTTAGCGGCGTTATTTACGCTGTCTTTGAACAGCAAAAGACTTTGCACTTTGCATGTAGGCTACCGTGCAGTCGGAGACTTGCAATATGTAGGAAACATACTACTGGGTATGATGAAATGTAATTATGCCAGGTTGATGACATCTGTTAACCGGTGGTTCGGAACCCACCTAAAAATTAGGTCCACCATGTTCCCCGTAACACGGCACAAACGGCGAGGTGGAACTACCCGTAAGGGTCTCCCCACCATTAAAAGCCATACGCTTATTATTATTACCAATGAAGTGCTAGCTAGAAATTTGAAATGCAGCCTTAGCGGGAGGTGGCGAATAATAAAATAAAAAACTAGCTTCTACCGTTATAGTCGTAGGAGGTTTAAATTTGAAATGTTTCTTCATTCAGAGGTGGTGATTAAGAAAACAACGAAGCTTCTATGATCAGCTGGAAGAGCCCTAGGACTATCTTCTTTCCTAATTTGAAATGTAACCTCAGCGGGAGGTGGCGAATAATAAAATCAAGGAGAATTTTTATGAGAATGCAGCAACGCGCGACGAGCCAGCTAGTACAATATAATATATAGAATACGTGACGCTGAGAAGACGCGAGAACATCTTTCCCGGCCGACGCACTGTATAAAAGCAGCCAAAGTCATTAACCACTTTATAGCATTGAAAGGAGTTTCTAAATTAATTATCTTGTGAAATATTAAACTCTTCAATTTACAGAAGATGGCTGTACACTCAAGTCGTTTCATTTGCACAATAAGTATTTGAATAAATAATTTTATCATTTATAACTAGCATTCACCCAAACGCCAATGTTTTGCAATATGATCCTGGAGTGCTCATATAGGACTGAGTATATATTAATATATATATTAGTTTTCCTACAAACTTATAGGACATAAAACTATTATAAAGACCAGGTACACGCACCTGAAATTTTGGTTCCAATGGTTTCAATGCAATTCTGAATCCTTTAATCCAGCTGATACAATTTTAACTAGGATGCAGATACTACGTCACGTAATGTAAAAAAAATGTCAGGTGCACGACCCTGGTTTTTATAAAGCCTTAATAGGACATGTATGACTGGTTAAAAAATTAGGCAGAAGATGAATAGATAAAAGTATAAATCTGACAGTTTTTCAACTCTTGAGTAATAGGAAATCAATTCTTTGCCCTACACACATCTAGACAACATTTAAAACTACTTTCAATTTCAAAAACTACTTTTTAAATTTTAGCTTTAAAATGTGCTGAAAATTATTGGGATGCTGATAAAGATGGAGTGGTAGAATTTAAAATCATCTGTTCTGTATGCGTGGACATAAAGAAAACCTATCAATTAATTATTATCGACCACTTATACTTCTAATCTAAAAATAAACATCTGCTTTGTTTTCTAATGTTGAATATTCACTGGGCTTTGACCTCGAAAATCCATGAGAAATAACGGGTTTTGTAGGTTGTATGAAATTTTGTATTTTTCTCAAGGATTTTATTTTTTGAGCGATTTCCCGCGTCTAGAACATTTGGTGGGCGATAATAGGAAGGTTCATCAAATGGGCTTGAGTTGAAAAAAGTAATGATATAGATTTCTGAAGGAGAATTCAAAAATTGTGATTAATAGAGTCAACAAATATTGACGTTCACTTTAATAACATTAGATGTCTTGACATATCTAAAATATAAGATTAAAACATAATCAAACTCCTGGATTGCTTGTTCCATGACGAACTGCGTTGTTAATATTAACTTTTTATGTGAATTTAACGACTTGCAGTCAAATATTCATTAAGAATAAGTAAGTAAATTATACTTATTCTTAATCAATATTTGACTGCAAGTCGTTAAATTCACATAAAAAGTTAACATAATCAAACCCATCCGTATCGGACTGATAATAATTGGGTAGGTTTACGTTACTGAGTTATGACAAAAAAAAGCAAATGCTACTTTTATTGCATCACATTAACAAGCCGTAAAGAGTTTACACAAATAGGGAAAAGGTTTTTAAGTGAAAATATATGTGAAGTTTTATATAAGAGGTTGGTTTGAAGGACAGCACTTACTTTGTTCCGGATTTTGTTTCAAAAGCACGGGACCCTTTGTTACATTCGTTTCGGAGTTTTCTATGACGCCCAATAGTTCAACCCGGTCAACATTCCGTCTCAAATAGTCAGCAAATGCATCAGAGTTTTCTGCAAAATTTTGAACAAATTTATTATATATTTAGGGGAAAAAACAAAAAATTATATACATGAAAATTAATTTCTTAAACAAAGTTAACCACAAGTTAAAATAAAATATTATTGAATAAGCAATGACACATATAGCAGATGGTTTTGAGGGCGAGGTAAACACTTGGCCTACCTTCTTGAGTAGTTCTACTAAGTAGGTTAGCCATTTTAAGAAAAACATGGTGAACTATTAGTTTTTGGTAAATCCCTAACAACTTCGTTAGAGATAATAAGGAAAATAAATAAAAATAACAAAGGAAACACCAAAGTATTCGGGTTGGGCTACTAGACTAATGGAATCAAATTGATACACTGTATTATGGAATCACAGTATCACAACCCATTCAAAATATTAGTAGGCATGAATATTTTTAGATGCCGTACATGGGACCTCATAACATCAGGGGGGGAGGAAACATATAGCAGTATTTTTCTCAACAGATTCTTATGATGTTCTATTACGATATTTTTGTGAATTTGATGTGGAAGTTAGTAAAAAGATTAGTAAAAAATGAAAGTCACAGACCTGCTTTTTTGAATCATTAAGTTATTCTGTTGGATTCTATAATTTCTTTCTCGGTTTTGTGGAATTTGTGGGATTGGTTTCCGTACATCTGCTTCCTCGGACTTTTACATTTTTGTTAACTAAGCACTTATTTGTTGAAAATTTTTTCGGTGAGCACGTTTTTTCATCGACAACCAGTGACCTGCACTCTGACCACACTATACTTGTTCTTCCTTTTGCTATTGAATCCCGTAGTAGCCTTATCGGTCAATATAATAGGAACTTGGCCTTATCAGTAGCCTGACAGGTCTACCTAGCCGGGAAAAATTGAAGCAAATGCAATTGAAACTAACATCCTACTACATTATTAAAAATGTGCCGAGACAGTTTTTATAGAACCGGATTCCGAATCTCTGACACCTCGAAAAACGCTTGGTTCACGAGATATTGGTGCAATTTTACTTGAAATCTGTAAAAAAAACTAGTTTTTCACGTCCGTTATAAATTGCTAGATTTTCTCGAAAATGGAAATCACAGAACATAAATTTATAATCATTTAATAATTATTGCGGTGACTATTGACCTTCAGACACACACCAGACAACATGAATAACTTAATGCAACAATGGAATAAACATGACGTGACTGTAAACTAGAAACGGACGATACCTTCGAAAAAAGCTCGTGTATTTTTGACTCAATTTTCATTGCTTAATCTTTCTCAACAGATTCTTCGGTATTTTCGGGAACTAAATACTAAACTGAACTGTTTCGAATTTTCCAATTTTTTTTGTGAAATCTACACACCCCAGGAAGCAATAATCCGTGGAAATGTTTTGGGGCTCGCGATTTTTTCAAAATAAAATTTAAATTTTCGAAAAAAAATTATGAAAAATTCATAGTTTGCAAACATGTGGAGCACCATAAAACGACATAAATCAAGTGTATATAACATTTCCAAAACAATACCGCCCCCAAACACAAGGCGCGCCTAACCAAACCTTCCCTGAGTGGCTAACAAGGCTACTTATGATTGAACCGCCTCATACCTTTAGTACTTTGATGCATAAAACAACATAGATAAGCTAATTTACCATTAAACGATAGATCAAGTGAATATAACATTGCCAAAATACTGCCACCCCCAAACACAGTACGCTCTCCATGCGCCTAACCAAACCTTCCCTGGGTGGCTAACAAGGCTAGATATGACGGAACCACCTCATACCTTCATGCATAAAACAACAAAAAAACTAAGCTTACTAACATTTCAATACTTTGGCGGGTACAATTCCGCCACAAACGTTGGCCGCCTTCTTCCCTTGTACTTTTTTGTGGCAGCGAAATTGTAGAGATTTGTTCACTAAAAGTTCCGCACCACACTTTTGTGTATCGTATGAGCAATTGGTTGTTTCTTTTAAAATATTATGTATAAATAAAAATTCAACCACTTCTTTCTCGCTAAGCCGTACAGAATTTAGAAATTTTACACTGCACTCCCTATCGCACAACTTCGCTAACTGGTTACTGGCGTCTCACGTGGAGTATAAATTGAAACAACCGTCTCTCTCGCCGGAAATACAGAAATATATTATTTCCCAGAAAAACATTAGAAACTTGCTTTCTCCCACTAGTGTTATATCCTTCAACCACCACCCCCTGCTTCATCATTCTAGCTACCACCACCATCTCATAGCAAGGGATTCGCATCAGCTCTGCATTTACTCATTTACAAACGCACAGACACAGTCATCTCTCTCGCATGTATAGGCCTACTCAACTTTATGACAGATAGAAATATTCATAAGCGGGAGAGAAATAGTTCCATCAGAAAACTTTAATTAAAATGCCAAATAATCGTTGCCCCCCCCCCCCACAAATTTCAATGTACTATTACTTACTAGTATGTATTGTGTGCAGGGAAAAAATTAATGGAAAATTCGAAACGTTTGGATTCTGAATAAATACCCAACTGTATAAGGCTAGTACCAAATCTTCACCAAGAAACACTCGAGAATGAAAATTTCGATAATCGATACCTGTACCAAACCCAAACCTAACATTCCTTTCATATCGACTATTGATTCTCTCAATCGATCGTTTCTTGGGGAAGATATGCGACTGCAGCCTTAATGAACTACCGGCGATAATTTTCTTGTTGATTTATAATCCAAATAACGACAAATCGTATAAATCACAAATTTAAAAAATCAGTTACACCTCAAAATTTTCATTCAATATAATAATACGATATTACGATTTGACGTCTTGCATTTCCTTCAACTTTATTTACTTAACCTTAAAATAGTAACAGACATGTAAGTATTTACAAAAATTCATATGATACTGGGAATAGCCAAAAATATATTTAAAAACTAACATTCAATAGTAGACATACCTCCACACAAGGAAGCATGCACTTCTTCCGAGTCAGTAACTCTGTAATATAATCGATTGAATGAATACAGTTTCGTCGTGGATTCCATTCTCATTTTAAAATTTCTAACCGATTAACATTAAAGACAAAACGAAGAAGAACGGAAAAGGAAGAACGACTGCAAGCGTAAAAGCTCAAGGCCAAGCACCAGTGTTGCCACCTCTAGGAATTTATTCCTTTTCTAGGGATTGTCAAGTCCCATCGGGATTATTCTAGGGATAAAAATATTGTATTGAGAAATTTTTCAGAGATAAATGAAAATTATTTTTTTCTGTATTAACTGTATTTTTACATACAAGATATGGACAAAATATCTAGAATTTATACAACTGTTGCTAATTCAACAGAGATGGTCGACTAATTATTTCGATCTTTTTACCTCGATTGTTTTGGTTAACGGTTAATGGAACTGTTAATCGATAACCGATTTTAAGTCGCCAATCATGGTTGAGTTCTTCGAAGCCTTGCCGCGGTAACATTAAATTTGCCGGTTACCGTGTTGACCGGTAAATTTAATTTTATCGGTGGCATCTCTGATTAGTATATTATTCAGATAAACAAGCGTTAAAAAATTCGAATAGACCAGTCAGGCTCTATAAAGCTCCCATAAACTCAACCATTGATATATTATGCTGTGACTCAAGCTATTTTAATCAGTGACCCAAACTACAATGCTACAAAGATAATAAATTATAATACCGGTATATCTTTATTATATAATAAATAAGAGGTTGGCTAGATCTACCATTTTTTACAGTTCGTATGACTGAGCAAGTAAATTCCCCACAGACATGGTTACAGGAGCGCATTTCGCGGAGAAAGGCCCATTGAATTGAATTGAATCGTCTTTATTCATTGAACATGTACAAGTACATTTGAATAGTGTCACATTTGATTAAAAATAGAGAACATATATCACATCTATAAAATAGTAAAATGTAAACAATTTATAAAAATCTTAACTATATCAATTGGTAAATTCCAGCAATGAGTACAGGGACAATCCTACCAAATATTCCTTTAGGGAAGTGATAGCCGCGAGCCGTAGCAGGTATCTGTTCAATCAGAGAGATAAGCTGCGTTCTCGTAAGTCCTGTTCGTAACGGTGACCGATTAGATTGGCCAGCAAAAAAGACACTGTTCTCTGCTGTAAAATCACTTCCCGGTGGTTCGGAACCCACCTAAAACTGTAGGTTCAACTCATCAATCACCATCATCCAACTCATTACCCACGCACAGGTCTCAGACCTATGTGGGCTTCATCCTCAAAAAAAAAAAAAAAAAATTTAATACTAAGCTTTTTAATATACTCCAATAATTGTCAATTTCTTGGTAAAATAGTAAAATATTTTTTCCCTATATAAATTATGTTTTTTTATTGAAAAAATCCAAATTGTGTCTTTCCAAAATTTTTCCATACCGAGTATTGTGACTATGTGATTTATTTCAGCATCTGAGTGTTTTTTTTTAAATACATAATTACATCAAAAACATATTGCCCATAAATGGTCAAGATTCCAAGTTGTGAAAAAACAAGTTTTACGGAGTCAGTTCTTTTGAGATGCATTATTATTCTCAGAGCCCTTTTCTGCTGTATTAGTATTTTATCAAGGTTTCTCTTAGATGAACTTCCGTAAATACAAAGCCCATATGCCAGATGGGAATGAATAAGTGCATGATATAGTGCTTTCATGGTTTGAATACCGCAAACATTGGACATTCGTCGCAGAGCATAAAGTCCCTTGGATATCTTTTTAACTACCTGACAAACGTGACCATCCCATGACAAACTGTCATCAATGACTAAGCCAAGGAATTTAGTGATATTTTCTTGTGGTAAAACTTCGTCATTGATGAAAACATTCGGACACAATTCATTTTGTCTTTGTCTGGTTGAAAACGGAATTACTATAGACTTATTAGTATTCAAGAGGAGATTTCTCCTATTAAGATAGTCACTGACAGCAGACAGGCCTACAGCAGATGATGACAACTCAACATCCTCAATAGACTTTCCCGAAAACACTATATTTGCATCATCTGCATAGAGACACACAACAGCCTGCCCTCGTAATACATCAGGCAACCCCTTGATATAACATAGAAATAATAGAGGGCCTAAGATGGAGCCTTGAGGGACACCATATTTAAGACTCTGCAGTTCAGAGCGGTATCTATTTTTATATTGGAGTGTATGCGTCTCTTCAATATGCTCTATATCGACGAATTGTTTTCTACCTTTTAAATATGATGAAAACCAATTCTGCTCCTTTTCAAGTACTCCAAAACTCATCAATGAGTTCAACAAAACATCATGCAGAACTCTATCAAACGCGCGAGTCAAATCCAAGAAAGTACCTACAACTTTTTCACCTTTGTCAACAGAATTTATGATAGAGCTAATGAAATCTACTCCTGCTGTTATTGTAGATTTGTTTGAGCGGAAACCATGCTGCTCCTTGTCTAATATATTATTGGTTTCCAAATATTGCATGAACTGCATATATAGGCCTACTACACGCTCAATGATTTTTGAAAACACAGACAATTCTGATACTGGCCTATAACAAGCAGGATCCTTGATATTTCCTTTCTTAAATATTGGAATGACTTTAGCTATCTTTAAGATGTTTGGGAAAAGGCCCGATGTTCGTATGACTGAGCTAGTAAATTCCCCACAGGCATGGTTACAGGAGCGCATTTCGCGGAGAGAGGCCCATTCGCCCCTTACATCGGAATAAAACAAATTTGAGAAATAATAAACGTTTTCATACACAAATTTGTGTACGGTATTGTTAATTATTCGATATCCTTGAGCCCTTCAAAAGAAATGGTATTCCAAGAATCTGATGGTCATTTAATCTTTGAATTTTTGTCAAATTATTTAGAAACTATACTAAAACAACAGGATACCTTGCAATACTAATCAAAGGAATTCCTTGTAAAACAAGTGCCAAACCTATAGTCTCCGCCTACTCCCCTGAAATTTTAATCTTTATATTCCCACATGAATTTTTTTTTTTTTTGTAGATTAAGTCTTGGAGACTCCAGTGAAGGAGTATAAGACAAGTGGTCAGATCAACAATTATACTCTTATACACTAGTTATCATAATAACTATATCAATTTAGTTGAGGTGAGGCTTTATTTTGATGTGAAAGTAACTCTTGTACGCTATAAAAAGCATTATCAACAATGACTAAATATAATTATAAACTTAAAAAACACTTTTAAATGGAAATTGACTCACGTTATGGCGTGACGGCCGTTTCGCTCTGTTGTCTAGAGCATCATCAGACGACCCACAGTACACTGATTCAAGGCATGAGTTTGAGGGTTATGTATGTTGGAATTGTGAAGGGGTGGGGGGATGAGTAGGCGGGATGTTTGAAATTGGGATTATTTTGTCAGAGTATGTGAAAAGAAGTTAAATTGATCATTTAAAATGTTGTCAGGCTGCTGCTTTGCATGTTTGTATATCTCATACTGTTCTAAAACATTGAGTTTCTGGCTTTTGTGAGTGAAGTGTAGTGTGTCTAAATTAGTGTCAATGTCTGTATAACTGTGGCCTGTTGAAATGATATGTTCAGCAAAAGTGGAATGTGTGTTTGGTGTGAGATGGCTCTTGTGTGTTCTTTGAATCTAGTGGTGAATGTCCTGCCAGTTTGTCCTATATAGAACTTGTTGCAGTCATCACATTTCAATTTGTAAATTCCAGATCTGTTGTACTTGTTTTGAGATGTTGTCTGAGAATGCAGGTGTTTTTTGAGTGAATTAGTTGTTCTGTAAGCTATTTTATATTTGAGTTTCCTGAATGAAGCTGCTATTTTATGAGTTTTGTTGTTGAGGTAGGTAAGGTTGAGGTAGGTTGAGGTAGGTTGGAAAAAACGATTTTCTAATAGTACTGGGTGGCTCAAACAATATAAATGAACCTAATCTAAAACATCTTCCTGAAATAAATGAAAAAATTAAAGAGATTGTGCCACTCAGCCAAAAAACTAATGTAATAATAAGTACAATTCCGTATAGGTTTGATAGGCCAGAGCTAAATGAAGCCATTAAGTCAACAAATAAATCAATTCATAATACAATCAACAGCCTAAAAAATAAGAATTCTAAGCAGTTGGGGATTTGTTTTCTAAATGAAAGGCTGAAAAAACAAAACTTCACTAATCATGGTCTACATCTAAATCAATCTGGCAAAGTAATATTTTGTAATAGGCTGGCAGAGCTGATTGAAAGTCGTTTGCAATCTACTGTCAATAATTCTCCTAAACAATCATCTAACGAACCTTTTTTAGTAAAGTGGCTCAAAACCGGGAAGGGAAACTAGTTTCAGATGATAAATTCATATCTTCAATTGTATTAAAAGACGTTAATCGATCAAAAAATCAGGATAGCATTAGTGGAAGGAACTCTTGTAGCAATCTGATAGGCTCTCAAGATCCTAAGAGATTAAGTAAATCTACTTCAATATGCAAAAGCAACGATAAAGTAATAAGGGATGATAGGGAAGTACCGGTACTCACTGTGTTCCATCAGAATATTCAATACATTCGTAACAAAATAGATAGAATCGAAGTATTTTTTAAAGAAGAGGCTCCTGATATAGCTATTTTCACAGAGCATGGTTTAAAAGAAGATGAATTGTCACAACTTAATATTCCAAACTATTCATGGAAAACGTCGTATTGCAGGACATCTCATCGAAGTGGGGGAGTAGCTATCTTCACTAAAAATGCTAAGAATATGCAAACATTTAATTTAGAATATGTAGAGAAATTTGCTGTGGAAATGGATTTAGAAGTTACTGGTTTGAGAGTAAAAATCGACAATAATTTGGAAGTAGCGGTGTTAGGTATTTATAGGTCACCAAATGGGGAATGGAACAATTTTTGTGAACTATTCAATAGGTGATGTTTTCCATGACGAAATACTTAATGAACAATCTAATATTAAAACTGACACTGTATTTCACTTTTAAATAATGTTTTACTCACATATATTGGAGATGCTTGAGGAATGCATTTCACTTCTGAAAAGAAGCTTCGTCAGCCTGCCGCCAGGGGTCATGCTCTGTTTGGGTTAGGATAAGCGGCCATTATGTATTTGAACAAACAGCCATAAACTAAATACACTGGAACAATATGAAATATTCAAACACCATAAACAAGATAGAACAAACTTACTCAATGACCAAACACAATTCAAATCAAACGCAATTTTCAAATACATAATGGCCGCTTATCCTAACCCAAACAGAGCATGACCCCTGGCGGCAGGCTGACGAAGCTTCTTTTCAGAAGTGAAATGCATTCCTCAAGCATCTCCAATATATGTGAGTAAAACATTATTTAAAAGTGAAATACAGTGTCAGTTTTAATATTAGATTATTCAATAGGCTTTTAGAGATTACTACTACTCGTTTTACAAACGTTATTGTAGCGGGAGATTTCAATACAGACTTTGCAACACAGAATAAAATGACAGAAGATTTAAGGGATATTATATACATGAATAACTTGGAAATAAAAGTTCATGAATATACCAGAGTCACAAGAACATCACAAACAATAATTGATAACATCCTTACTAATATAGATTACTGTAAAACAAGACTAGGCGGCTCGGAACTATCTGATCATGACTATCAAATCTTAGAGGTGGGGTTGCAAGGTTATAAATCAATTAAAAAGAGTAGAGTAATGAAAGAAATTCAACAATGTGAACAGGGGAATATCGATTGTTTGAAGCAGAATCTGCTACAAGAAAACTGGAGTAGGGTTTACAATAGCAATAGTTTGAATAACAAATATGATAGTTTCATTAATATTTTAAGGTTTCATATTACTATGAGTTGTCCAGTTATAAAAGTCCCAGTAAAAAACAAATTAGACAAAATTGAAGAGTGGATAACTGATGATATCCTTGCAGAAAGAAATAGGGTTAAAGATGCATATGATGAATTCAAACTATCTAGAAATATGTTAAGTGAAGATAATTACAAAGCTCTAAAGAAAAATTATACAAGAGAAGTGAAAAGAGCGAAATGTAAGAAAACAGCTGAAATTTTGAATAATAGTGTGTACTTTAACACAGCAGTGTGGGATGTAATAAACAAAAATAGGCAAGTAGCTCATGTAGATGCTTATACTAGTGTCCCCAGAATAATTAACGAAAATAACAAATATATTGATGATAGTGTAGACATTTGTAATTTCTTTAACAGATATTATCAACTGGTTGCTAAGGATCTTCAAAAATCTCTTAATACAGGTATTAGTGATGCAAACATGAGGAATACTGAGGGGATTCAGAACGAATTAAAATTCCACCCAGTATGCCAAGACGAGTTGTCAAATATCATTGATAGTTTAAATAATAAAAAAACTGTAGGAATGGATGGGGTATCCAGTAAAATTCTGAAAGAATGTAAAGATCAATTGTTAGACCCTTTGATTCATCTGATCAATCATTCATTAGAACAAGGTGTTTTTCCAGATAATTTAAAAGAGGGGAAGATCTTGCCAATCTTCAAAAGTGGTGATAGAGAAAAGGTAGAAAACTATAGGCCTATTAGTATTTTAAATGTAATAAGTAAAATTTTTGAAAGAGTAGTTCTTAATAGGTTACTTCTGCACCTTCAAGAAGCTAACTTTATCTGTGATGAACAGCATGGTTTCCAGAAAGGGAGATCAACAAAAACAGCCATAGTTTCTCTAGTTGAAAAACTAATAGATATAATAGATTCAGGTGATAAAGCTACTGCAATCTTCTTAGATCTGTCCAAGGCATTTGATTGTGTTAATCATAGAACTTTATTGGAAATACTGCAAAATGTAGGTGTAAATGGGGTTGAACTGAAATGGTTTGAATCATATCTTATTGGGAGAAAACAATGTGTAGAACTAACTACAGTAGTTGGTAATAGTATAGTAAAGAATAAATCTAATAAATTAGAGGTGCAAGCTGGAGTGCCTCAGGGGTCAATACTAGGTCCATTGCTTTTTTTGTTATATGTCAACCGTTTACCTAAAGAATTAATTAGTGGTAGAGCCCTCTTATTTGCTGATGATACATCACTCATTTTCAGCAATTCCATTCTAGATAATTTAGAAATAAGTGCCCATATAGGTGTGCAGTCTATTGTCCAATTTTTAAATCAGTTGAAATTAACTATAAATAGTAAAAAATGCCAATACCTTCAATTCAAAAACAAACATAATTTAAATGAAGATAGGGCTATAAACGTGTTTGTAAACGATAATCAATTAGACCAGGAAGAAAAAATTGCATTTCTAGGAGTTACGTTGGATAGACGATTGACCTGGACTCCATACATTGAGAAAATATGTAGTAAAATTTCATCTGGGGTATTTGTCCTGCGACAGCTTGCTAGATTGAATGACAAAAAGTTACTTTTTACAGCTTACCATGGGCTCTTACTGTCACATATTAGGTATGCTATCTTACTATGGGGTAATTCATCAAAACAAAATCTTGATAGGGTGTTTAAGATCCAAAAGAAAGCGGTTAGGTGTATAGAAAGAGTAAATAGATTAGATTCATGTAGGCCGTTGTTCAAGAGACTTGGTCTCCTAACTGTACCCTGCTTATATGTGTATGAAGCTACTTTATATGTAAAAACGAATGATATTAACCAAAATCTTGATGTACATGATTATAATACAAGACGCCGAGGAGATTATCACTTGGTGAGTCACAATAGTAGCTTATTCAAACAAAAACCTAGTTATATTGGTAGGAAATTCTACAACAAGTTACCGCAGTTTTTGAAGAGTCTTGAAAATATAGAAATATTTAAAAAACAATTGAAGAAATATTTAGTTGATAAAGCTTTTTATAGTGTACAAGAGTTCCTTTCACATCAAAATTAAGCTTCACCTCAACAAATTGGGATTAATTATGGTATCATGGTATCTAGTGTATAATATTGTTGATCTGACTTGTCTTATACTCCTTAACTGGAGTCTCCAAGACGTAATCTACAAAAAAAAAAAAAAAAAAAATAAGTATGTGATGAATGTATGGGGGTTTTCATTCTGTTTGTTGCTGGTGTGAGTGATTGGTTTTGTTGATATTCTGTGCAGTAGTTTGTCTATTAGTGTGTGTTTGTAACCATTCTGTTGTGCTATGTATTTTATAGTATTCAATTCTATATTGTAATCTTCTTGTGACATAGGAATGTTTGTTAGTCGGTGGAGCATGTGATTAAAAGCTGAACAGTGAGTGTTGTGATTATTTGTGTAAATAAAGTGGGAATGATAAATTAAAGTGTTGCCAGCGTTATTTTAGACATAGAACCCGTAACAATTGGTGTCAGAAGTGGGATATTTTTTGTGTTTTCTTGAAAATGGCTGGCAAAATTACATTGTGCAATTTAAAAGTGGCTGATCTCAAACGTGAATTAGAGGACCATGATCTAGAAACATCTGGAAAGAAGTCTACTTTACAAGACCGTCTTCGTGAGGCGTTATTGGGAGAAGGGGAAGACCCAGCGACCTACCTCTTTGAGACTTCAGATACGAAATTAATTTCGTCATAAACATCCATGGAACAAAATCTCACATCCATGAAGGGAGAGCTACAGGATAATATGACATCCATGGAGGGCAAACTACAAGGAAATATTCAGGATATGCAGGAGAATATTTCATCCATGGAAGGTAAGCTACAAGAAAATATTTCATCAATGGAAAACAAGTTACAGGTGAATATTCAGGACATTCAGCAAAATGTGGCATCCATAGAAAGCAAATTGCATGAAAATATTACTTCATTGCATGAAGAAGTCACTAAGGTGAAAGATGACTTGGGAACTATGAAGGAGGACTTTAAAGCAATAGAAAATCGACTTAAGCAGCTGGAGTGTGGTGCTGGAACTTCAAGCAGCAACCAAGAAGTAGGTAAAACTTCAAATTTTCCTGAAATAGTCATCTCAGAAAAGTCAATGATGGATGCTAAGGAGGAAGATCTCCAGAAACAGTCAGTAGTTATACCTCAGCACACTGGACTGCCTACCTTCGATGGAAAAACACCTTTAGAGGACTACCAAACACTGTTTGAGTCAGCAGCTGAGTTCCAGGGGTGGTCACCAGCAACAAAGGCCTACGTTCTGAGGATGAATCTCTGAGGTGAAGCATTGGCAATTGTACACTCAATACCATCAGCTGAGAAGTGGAGTTTCAGTGAGCTGTGGAGACGACTGGAGATGCAATTTGGCAACAAACACCTGGAACAGTTGTACCGATCTCAGCTCATTAATAGGGTGCAGAGGCCCAATGAATCCCTTCAAGAATTTGAGGCTGACATTGCTCGACTTGTTAGGACTGCATATCCATCTGCTGATGACAACACATATGAACGTCTTGCAGTAGAAAATTTTTTGAATGGATTGAGAATACCCAAGACCCAACAGTCCATCAAACTGGCTAGACCCAAGACATTAAATGATTCTTTGACCCAGGCATTGGAGTTTGAAGCAGTTTGGCAGTCAGTACCAGGCCATTCTAAGGTATGGGCTATGGAGGCTGAAGTAATGGATGCAAGCACAATCCAGAAGATAGTTGAACAGGTTCTGGAAAAGTTGAGATCCAGGAAGAAGGAGGTTCGATGCTGGGCATGTGGGAAAATTGGACATGTTAGAAGCAAGTGTACCACCAAACCAGGTGAGAAGAAGGAGCAGGTAAACTAAAGAGGGTTGATAGGGAGGGGCAGCTGTCAACCCACAAGCAGAAGGCCCCAGTAAGAAAAGCAGAGGTGGCATCTCTTGCTGGCAGCAGAAGTAGTTTGTATATAGATGGCATTGTGGATGGACAAGCAAGACAACTACTTATTGACACAGGAGCTACCATGACCATCCTGAATAGGAGCGCAGTCTGTGATGAGAAGAAAATTAAGTCAACAAGGTGGACACTCCATACAGCTACAGGGGATTTGGCTACAGTTTTTGGTGAGACAGCTGCTACCCTCCTTATTGGTGACAGTAACTTCAAGCATCAAGTGTTGGTGGCAGATATACAAGAAGATGTTATACTTGGGATGGATTTCTTCAACAAGTTTGGTCTCAAGTTGGACTTGAATAAGAAAACTGTTGTAATTGAAGAAGAAGAGGTCATACTTCACCCAGGGAAGCCAAGCAGTAGCAGAGTATTGTTACTCACCGACATCACCCTACCAGCAAGGAGCCAGGTTGTGGCCTATGGGAGAATACAGGATGACATGGAGGAAGGGCAGAGTGCACTATTGGAACCAGCAGGACAAGAGGACAACTTGCATCAAAGAGTCTTAGTGGCAAGAACTTTATTTCGGACCAGCAACAAGTTCCCAGTATGCATCATGAATGTGAATGACTACAAGATCACTCTAAAAGGAGGAAGCATGCTTGGACACTGTTCAACAGCCTCATCAGTGGTGAGACAGATCCAGAAGTCTCAGCAAGTGAACCAAGGACTTCCAAAAGAACTTCAGGAATTCACTTCTACCACCTGCAAGAACCTTACAGCTGAACAGGCCGCCAAAGTGAAAGACTTCATCACCAGATACCAGGATGTCTTCGAAATTGGGGAAGGTCCAAAAGGAAGAACAAATATTGTACAGCATGCAATAGATACCAGTGATGCTAGGCCCATACGTCAAAATCCAAGGAGATTGCCATTAGCAAAGAGGGAGGAAGCCAGAAATGTCATCAAGGAAATGGAAGAAGATGATGTCATAGAACCTTCAAACAGTCCTTGGGTTTCTCCAGTGGTGCTGGTGAAGAAGAAAGATGGATCATTGAGGTTCTGCATAGACTATCAATTGCTGAATAATGTCACAAAGAAGGACAGTTATCCTCTGCCAAGGAATGACGACACATTAGACAGCCTTGAGGGATGTAAACTATTCTCAACACTAGACCTCAAGAGTGGGTATTGGCAAGTGGGCATGAAGCCAGGGGATAAAGAAAAGACTGCTTTCTCAATAGGTGAAGGTCTTTAGCAGTTCAAGGTAATGCCATTTGGGCTGTGTAATGCTCCAGCTACATTTGAGAGGCTAATGGAGAGTGTGTTGAGAGGATTGTCTTGGGAGACCTGTTTAGTTTACCTGGATGACATAATTGTCTTGGGAAAGTCCTTCAGTCATCATCTACACAACCTGGAGCAAGTATTCCAGAGGCTGAGGCAGGCGAATCTGAGACTGAATCCAAAGAAGTGCAACCTGTTCAGAAGACAAGTCAACTATCTGGGACATGTTGTGTCTGATGCTGGAGTTGCCCCAGATCCAGAGAAAATAGAGGCTGTAACCAAGTGGCCTGTTCCACATGACAAGCATGAAGTGAGAAGCTTTCTTGGTCTGTGCACTTATTATAGGCGGTTTGTGAAGGGTTTCTCAAACATTGCTAAACCTCTGACCAAGTTGACTGAGGACAAGAGCAGCTTTGTTTGGGATGAGAACTGTCAACATGCATTTGATGAGCTGAGGCAAGCACTGGTTGATGCCCCCATCCTTGGTTACCCTAAGGCAGAAGGAAAATTCATCCTGGATACAGATGCCAGTAATGTGGCCATTGGAGGAGAACTTTCTCAGGAGCAGGAAAGAGTGGAAAAGGTAATTGGATATTTCAGCAAAGTTCTGTCAAAACCTGAGTGCAACTACTGTGTCACCCGCCGGGAGCTTCTAGCAGTGGTTAAGGCTGTTGGACACTTCCACAAATATCTTTATGGAAGACATTTTCTCCTGAGGACAGACCATGCAGCACTGAAGTGGCTACTCTGGTTCAAAACTCCTGAAGGACAAGTGGCATGCTGGATTGAACAACTCCAGGAGTACGATTTTGAATCAGTTCATCAAGCAGGGATCAGTCATGGAAATGCAGATGCTCTTTCAAGGAGACCCTGTGAAGAAGATTGTAAGCACTGTTCCCACCATGACCACAAGGAAGGCATCTTGACAAGAACTACAGTCATTGCTGATCTTTGGGAAAGCAACAAGCTGCAGGAAGACCAGAGAAGAGATCCTGACTTGAAGCAGCTCTGGGATTGGAAACATTCAGGACATGGAAGACCAACTTGGCAGGAAATAGCAACTCTATCTCGAAGTGTCAAGACCTACTGGGCACAGTGGGACTCTATTATTGAAAATGATGGTGTCCTTAAGAGGGTGATTGAAAATGCAGCAGGGGACCAGAAAAGGCAACAAGTGATTGTCCCAAACAACCACATACCTGAAGTACTGAGGAGTTTGCATGATGGAAGTTCTGGTGGTCATCTTGAACTTCACAAAACATTAGAAAAAGTCAGAGAAAGATTCTACTGGCCTCACTTGAAGGAGGACATCAGAGATTGGTGTAGGAAATGTACAACTTGTGCAGCAGCCAATGGTCCACAAAGGAAGAAAAGGGCACCAATGAAGACCTATAATGTTGGGGCACCATTTGAGCATGTGGCTATTGATATTGCTGGACCATTCCCCACAACCAATGATGGAAATAAATACATCCTAGTAGCCATTGATTATTTCAGTAAATGGGTTGAAGCATATGCCTTACCTAACCAGGAAGCAATCACAGTGGCTGATGTGTTGATAAAGCAGTTCTTTAGTCGTTTTGGTGTGCCGTTGGAGCTGCACTCAGATCAAGGGAGAAACTTTGAGTCAGAAGTGTTCAGCAGAGTGTGTGAGTTGATGGGCATCAGGAAGACACGGACCACTCCATTGCACCCACAGTCAGATGGCATGGTAGAGAGAATGAACAGGACCATGCAGCGATATCTGAGGAAAGTGGTTTCGGACAATCAGCATGATTGGGATCAACATCTCCATTTCTTTTTGATGGCATATCGTAGCTCCATTAATGAATCCACAAGGGAAACACCTGCTCGCATCATCTTTGGTAGAGATCTACGGCTACCCTGTGATCTTCAGTTTGGAAGCAAGCCTGGTGAGACATTCAAGGAGGAAGACTACATCACCCAACTAAGGAAACACATGAATGAGACTCATGAGAAAGTCCATACCAATCTTGATGAAGCAAGCCTTAAGATGAAGGAGCGGTATGACATCAAAGCTGACCAGGGTGGATACCAAGCAGGAGACCTAGTCTGGTTATACAACCCAAGGAGAATCCGTGGCTACTCTCCAAAACTTCAAAATCAGTGGGAAGGACCATTTGAAGTTGTGACTAGGATCAATGATGTGGTATACCGGATAAGAAAACCTCCAAGAGGGAAGCCAAGAATAGTACATTTCAATCGTTTGACTCCATTCCATGGTAGCAATGGTGCTGAGGAAGAACACACAGCTCAGGTTCTGCATACTATATCACCAGAGAAGTCTACTGATGATTGCAGTTCAACAACAGTTGGGAAAATGATCCAGACATGTGAAAGGGATCTGTTCACCCTGCCCAAGGAGTATGCACTGGCGCATTGTGTCACCAGCAACTTAGTGGAATCTCGAGGCATTGCTACAGTCTTCAGGAAGAAGTTTGGTGGTCTTGGAGATCTGGAACAACAAGGACCCAAGGAAGGAAATGTTCTTCATCTGCAGCGGCATGGTCAACATGTCCTCTACCTGGTGACTAAGGGACAGCCTGAGATGAAGGCATCATATGACACATTGTGGACTTGCTTGGTTCAGCTGAGAGACCGAATGCAACAACTAGGAGTAAGGAAACTTGGCATACCACGGCTTGGAAGCGGATATGATGGCCTGGATTGGACAATTGTGAAGCCAATGCTGGAGGAGGTGTTCAAATCCACTGGTGTCCAGATTACCATCTGCATCTACAACCCTTGGAAGACCAATGAGGAGCCAACCAGTAACCAGAGCAGATCCAAACTAACATAAGTGCTTTTGTTCTGGGACAGAACAATCTCTTAAGGTGGGGGTAGTGTAACGAGTCTGAATTGGAGTTAATAGGGAGAAAGACGGACAGTGGTTCTTGGTGTTATCTGCCATGTAAATATTTACTTTTAAGCAATTAATTACACTGCTTTTGACACTTTAATAGTGTTTACTTAGTAATTTGTAGAATGTTCTCGTTGTTCGATTAGACATTAATGGAATGTTATCAAATATTGTGGAAGGTGCTATAGTTTCCTTTATTTATTTATTTAGAAGTTGACAGAAAATTCGAGAGATATCTCAATTATGAAATTTTATATAAATAGAGGTGGACTCTTGTAAATTAGTTCAGTCTTGTTCGAAATCGTCGTGATAAACAATTTGTGTCAGTTCTATATTGTGTCTATTAATGATAATTCTTTCTCTGTGATAATTCTTTTTCCTGTTTAATTCATACCAGTGAGCTACTAAATAGTCGTGTTTATTGTATTACGGACCAGTGCTACGTGAGTTAATTGTTCTTTTTCGACTTTTTGTTTTATTATTGGACAGTTTATTGTACAGTTATTAATTAATATTAGATCGGCCTTTTATCTTTTAGTGATTGATTCTTGTACAGTTTATTGAAAACTCATTATCAGTTGAACAATATCGTGTTACCTGTATTTGATTGCTTATTTTTCTGTAAGACATTACTGAACAGTGAGTGTTGTGATTATTTGTGTAAATAAAGTGGGAGTGATAAATTTAAGTGTTGCCAGCGTTATTTTAGACATAGAACCCGTAACACAATTATAGAATAGCGTTGATGCCACATAGCACTACCGTTTACATGTATTACATGTATGAGCCTCCTTTTGGAAAGTACAATTAACAATACAAAATTACAAACAAACCCTTTCTCCTTATAACCTTGGTAACCAAAGTTGGTTCACTTCGAAGGGGTTTTCAGATGTTTACATGAAAAATTGACAGAGTATGTATTGTTATGGGGGTTTATCTTTGAAATAATGCTGGCAGCAACACTTTAAATTAACACTCGCATTTAACACAAATTACCAACAACTTGTGATTCAAACTTGCACTAATATTACTGTAATCAGTAATGTCATACAATAACATCAATCAGGAACAGATAAATCGATAATATTCAGCTATAATAATGAATTTGCAATATTACTGTACAAAAATCAATTACTTACTGTTAAAAGGCTGATCAAATTTTTTATAATAACTGTTCAATAAACTGTCCAATAATTCAAGGAGAAGCGTCTAAAACATAACAGTTGAAACACCTGGATTTCTTGTTCCATGACGAACTGCGTTGTTAATATTAACTTTTCATGTGAAATTTAACGACATGCAGTCAAATTGACTGCATGACTGCATGTCGTTAAATTTCACATGAAAAGTTAATAGTTGAAACACTTCGAGCACTTATGGGTCACTGTATAAGAAGCCTGAATGATACTCTGCCACAATATACAGCGTTATCACTTAACACATTGAACTTTCATATAACACAGTTTATATTATCGCTCACTGATAATCTGGTTTGTAGTTCGAAGTTCTAAGTAAACATTCAAATGTGTCACAGATAAACTGCAAGGCGAGGAGAGTATGGGAATGGTAAACAATCATGCCAATTATAGCTTCGACTGGAAGACTTATTGACACAGGCAGATAATCACTTCTTTCTTCCTCTTAGCTTCCATAAAACTATTCAAGTGTTCAGGTGCGTTTAGACCTTTAGGCTAAGTAACAACTTTTTAAAACAGAGTTGTTATGCGACATTGTTATGAAAATTGAAAACTATCGATGTAAATACATTACATGAAAACTTAGTAATACAATAAGTAAATATGTAGCTCTTTGAATTTGGGATCTTCATTCCTTTGTGAGTAGTTGTGCATTAAGCCTATAATCAGTGTTTTGTAAAATTTTCTAAATGCACCCTTCAAATGTAATATGAATCTCTAATTTCGATTTTGTAATTATTAATTTTCTCCCTATGGTAGATGCTTTCATGAATAACAGGAGTCTTCTTCTTCTTCTTCTTCTTCTTCTTCTCCTCTAGTAGGTAGAAATTAATGAAAGCAACAAAATCTGAAAATCAACTCGCTGGATGGAGTACTTTGATAGGATCCAGTACCGTATTACCATGGATGAACAATATAATAATAAACCACCTATCTTATTATCCTATAGTAGGTAGAATATAATTATCAACTACTTCTCAAATTAATAAATTTATCACGAAAATAAAGTTATTTACATGCCAAATTGATGTTTGGTCTACATGACAGTCTTTCTACTTTCTATAACTTTCAAAAACGTTTTTATCCATTTTTCGAGTGCAGGTAGTCTTGCAGAGAATGTGTTATAATAAAGATTTTCAAAATCAACAATAAAGAATTTAAATGTATTACAATTACGTTTATGTAAATAAGTCATATGCTTAAGACAAAAAAGACAGAAATCAAAAAAGATTCAATTGAAAAACGGTTCTTCCACAGAAAATAAATGTTTAAAAGATATGAGTTATAAAGAGTGAATGAGAAAGGATAGAAGGAAAGGAGCAAAAAAATGGGAACGGATGATAAAGAAGGTAGCATAAAACAATTTTTAACTTTTGATTCTGAGTGAACAATGCATACTGCTAGGGCAGGTAGGTACAGCGTACAGAATGAGGGTCTTTCAAGTTGAATGATACTATTCGTCAACTGCACAGTCTGGCAGTGAATTCTATACAAAGCGCTGATACTAACGCCACCTGTTGCAGTTCCGGAGCGCTCCACAGGTGACGTCATGTTTGTCAGGTGTGTGGGAGTGAGTGAAAGAGAGATAATGTGAGTGAGCGAGTCAAATCACCAGTTGAAGAGATGGGCTGTAGAGAAAAAGCGGATATTGTATCGGGCATCCACAGTCAGCCATCACCATCCGAAACCAAGTCTAGCTTGGCCTCTACCACTTCCCCCACCAACACAAAATACCTGACAGCAATCGAGTCAAAGCTAAAAGAGAAAACAGACCTGGTAAAGCATTGTTCAGCTCTTCAGTGCTGGTGGGTGGGGTGTGTGTGCTTCGGCGAATAGGTACCGTAAATGTTTTCAGTTCAGAATTCTGAGAGTGTCACGTCACAAGATTATGTTTACCATTAAAACCATGTGGTCGAAGAATACTAATTACAGGTGAGTTATACCTTCATTTTGCTAGTAAAATTATTATTTGGAAACTAATGCACGGTATTGAGTAGTCTCATTCCCTCCACTACTCCACTACTAAGCCAAATACTGTCACTGTGTCACTTCTGTGCTGCAATGTCAGTCAACAGGTAAAACTATTGGAAAAATTATTCGAATACAACTTGAAGAATAATGTGTAGCTTCTGTAATGAAATATAATTTCATATAAACAAACAAACAAACAATATTCATATGGACAATATGGACCGAGTACTGTATCAGCCTATATAGGTCGCTGCATACAAAACATTACTGCAAAAACAATCTATTTAAAATTGATAACACCTTATACACATTTTGCAATTACTTCTTTACAATCAAAACTGATCAGGAAACAACTTTGCCATAGTGTTTAAGCTGTTTATATTGGAAGGATCAGGAGAGCAATGAGAATTTATGAACGTTAATAATGAAGTACAGTATAATACTAATAATACAGTCATTTAGTTCGTGTGGTGGTATGTATATATAATGATGATGTTGAAGATTCATCTTGTTTCGACTAATATATAATATAACACTTAAAAACACTCAAGTTTTATTATATATACATCAGCTTCAAATAAGTTACCAATCATGTCTGACTATACAATTGAATTTAAAAATAATGCAAAAGTAACTAACAATTTTATTATAGCGGGCCACCGTTCTTTAAATTGTTATTCTGCATTTTATTTATAAAAAGGGGTCGCCTAAGAAATTATTATAATAAGTATAAGATTGTGATATTATAATAACAATCTTAATAAAAGATTGAAATAATAATAATCGTTTTTATCATTTTAAAAATAATGAAATTATTGTTATTCTGCAATTTATTTATAGATCGAGGATGTCTAAATGGGAGAATATAAGAGTAGGAATAAATATAAGAATATATTAAGTGTAGAAAGTAGAAGTATAAACTAATAAGAGTAAAGTATACTAAGTGAACTATATGACTGAAGAATAGGTCTTAAATTATTACTCCAACAAAACTATTTATTAGTTACATTGTACTTGAGACTTCTTGGTATACCATAATTGACTAGCTTCTTTCTTCTTTTGCTATACCAACATGATATGAGTGACGACACAAAATACCAGGCTGGAACGGAAATCGATGGATTTCCCGTCGAGTGCCAGTAGACGCTCCAACTTTATTTTGTGCTATGCCCGATTCCCTCCCAGGACCTCAGCCAGGTAAAAATCATAGCCTGATTCCCTCCCAGACGTTAACAGGTCTACAAAAATCAGTCCGATTCCCTCTTATAACTATTCATTAATAATAAATTTCTTTCTCTTTCACTAGACACAACTTGACACTGGTGAGACATGTTAACAGTATGAAAAGCTGTAGCGGAGTGGGCAGGTTGTAATCAAGGTTCCTATAAGGTTTATAGGAACCTTGGGTTGTAATAACATTGTTCAGTGACAATAGAGCAGTGGCTGGTAGAGAATCGGGCTATGTCCAACCTTCTACCTGAGGAAAATCGAAGGACAACCTTTCGCCTGGGAGGGAATCGGACTTACACCCTTTACTTTCTATTCTCAGAGTGTATACATTCAGCACATTTTCAGATTCGACAATCAGCAATACAGCATTCATTGAGATTTCAGAATTGAGAATATTTTGTCCAACATGGCATATCTATCAGTATCATTTTTGTAGATTTTAATGGATGAAAATTGGGTTCTAAGAATTAATAGCTTTCAATGAAAGAAATTGGAGCTTTAAATAAAATTTGAATTTAAGTACTAGCTTCAAAACACTCCAATCTCTATAAATAAATCTCTACATAAATTTTATTATTTTTTTATAAAGTTGATCTATGTGCACCCCCAGCCAAGCCATAGTTCGACATACGTTTTAATACGCTATTATCTACTGAAAATGTTTTGCTTGTTTAGTCATGAATATATATAGAAACAGAATTTTTAACTGATAAGTCATAAAATTGGAATAAAAAATGATGTGGGTGGTTTCTGATCAAATCAGTAGAGAATTGCAAATAGAAGACCAATCTTATTGATGATACGAGTAAGCTCATGGGCTAGTCCATTTATTAACATTTTAAACCGACTCCAAACAGGAGGAGGTTCTCAATTCGACATGTTTTTACGTGTGTACGGTACATAAATTATTTGAACACTACTGAGTCGATTTCGATAAAAAGTTTTTTATGAAAGAGCATTCAGCGGTGGTCCCATCCAAGTTTCGCAAGGATCGGCCCAACACTTAGCCTAATATTAAACAAAAAGTAGAATTCATGTCTTCATTTAAATTTTGTTCGAATAGCATAGTTTCACACATAACCGCAATTCGGATAACCGGTGTCGTTTATCAGGCCGATCATCGCCTCATATGGAGCGCTTCACACATACCCGATTTTCGAAATCATACATTATATGATGCAATGTAATTATTCGGGTAAACGACATCGATTACCGATAGCTGTTTGTGTGAAACAAGCCTGTTTCTGTGAAGCCTGTAACTGTGAAGTTTTGACCAATCAGGTAAACTTAATTTGAATTAAGAATAAGAAGATTTATAATATTTCTGTAAACATGTAAAAAAATTAGTTGATGTTATGAAGTCGTAAGAATAAGATTAAGTTATATTATAGTTTCAATCATGGAGTAAAAAATGCTTTTGAGATTGTTAGTTTTAAAACAAATTGAAAAATATTCTTTAAAGCTATTCATTTTTCAGTGTAGGTATATTCTGAAACTGACCGCATTAAAATGATGAAAAAAAGTAATTTTACTCTTATAAAGCATTTCGCTACCGGTATTATAAAAGTAGAATATTCTAGGTTAAATAGCTGAAGAATTTTAGGTTCCTTTAACTTTACTTATAGGTAGATTTTTGTTACTATAGTTTATATGTTACATTGATCATATTGATTTGCTAATTATTTGATCAACATTTCATAATGTAGACCAGGGGCTCTCAATATTTTTGAAGGACTGTACCCTTTAGTAAAAAATTAAAATTTAGCGTACCCCCTTGTTACCGCGAGGAGATGTTGTTGTTGTGAGGGGGGGGGGTTGTGCCGGTTAAATTAAAATACCTTTTTACATCAAAAACACAATACATTTGGAATCATATTTGAAACCCATTACAAAAAAATTAATGAGAAGGATGAGCTTGCTTGCTTCTTAACATAGTTCCTCAAGGTTAGGCTCAAGGTAAAACCTTAAATCGTCCCCAACATTAGCCTTGTCTCTGAACTTCTACGAATTATTTCTATAAACCTATTGCACTTGTTGATTCGTTCCTAGTAACTCGACCACAAAGTATTCGATTTATTAGATTTCATTGTTAAATAATAACCTTGCGTGATTGCAAAACGAAAAAAAAATTGTTTAATTTCTCATTAACCTGCCCCGCGTACCCCCTGAAAATTTTCGAGTACCCCCAAGGGGTACGCGTACCACAGTTTGAGAACCCCTGATTTTGTAGACTACAAGAACTATCTCATGTTTTTAAAGTTTGAAAATTCTAAAAAGCTTAAAATAAAAAAAAATACCGTGCAAACAAAAAAGAAACTGACTTCAATGAAATTCTACTTAAAAATTAAATACTCACGTACCGGTACTTACTAAAAAGTTTAAAATGAAGAATTCACTTTAAAGTGAGAAAATTAAAAATTTAATGCAAGTACATAATCTTTTGAAGTCGGTGCCAAATATTTTATTTATTAAGTTAATAAGCAATCCTATGTTAGGCCTATATTTTAGAACTTCATGGAAAATTTTGCGCCGACTTCAAAAGATTATTTGCATTAAATTTTTAGTTTTGTCAGTTAAAAGTAAATACTGTACATTATTTTAAACTTTTTAGTACGATACGTGAGTATTTAAGTACGGTATCATTTCATTGAAGTAGGCTTATTTTATGTTTTAAATTTTGTTTTATTCTAATTTATAAGTTTATGATTTCTTCATATTGTAAAATACTTCAGAATTAATCATAGCCGATAACATTGAATTTGGATTTTTATAGAATTCTGCTTTACTAATATCTTTGAAAAGTAAACAAATTTTCCGGTAATAAGTAAAATGTAAAATACTTTGAAAGACTAGATGAAAAGTGCATAAAAAGATTGCACAAAATATTATCTTTTGTTACTTAACTTTTCTTCAAGTTTGGCCTATAGCTGTTCGTGCCTAATGACTCAAAATAGTGATACCGGTGGCATATTGGAAGCAACTGGAAGTAGAAATAACCATTTAAAACGCAATGTTTTGCAGCCGCTAAAAGGCACTGGTGTGCCTTTTCATATTGCAATACGTAATTATTTTAGATTGTGGTGTGAAATTTCTTTAATTTATCGTCATGTCGTGAAATTAGCTCCTATAAAATTTGAAACATCAACCTCAATATTATGTTTTTGAAACTGTTCATCATTGCAATTGTATAGAATTATCATGTAACCGATATTTTAATTAAGACAACTGGAAGGTATTTCGCAGAGTGTTTTACTTTCATCACTACTGATTTGAGAACTGCGAAGTTGGTGAAAAATATTTTAGGCCTATTTTAATAACATCCAATATCATATCTGTGATGACGAAATACTTACAGTAATGAACAATCTAATACCCTAACCTGCCAAAGGCTGACAAAGCTTCTTTTCAGAAATGGAATGCTTCCCTCAAGCATCTCCAATATAAGTGAGTAAAACATTATATAAAAGTCAAATACAGTGTCAGTTTTAATATTAAATATATTATTAAAAAAATATTATCTAATAAATAAATGTAGATAAAAGATAGATAGTTTATTGACAATTAAATTGCCAGGCTTACGGAAGACTATTGCAACACAAATTATTACAGTACCTACAACAAAACCTTCTACAAATCTTACAATTTAAAATCTTTTCCAAGTAAATAATTAAAATGAGTCTTTATAAAAACAATAGACTATTTAAAGCAAGATTTTGAAAAATAATAAAAGGAGGTAATAATAATAATGAAAAAAAAAATCATAATAATTTGGTTACAAACCAAAGCAATACAGACCTATATAGTCAGAAAAAAGAAAGCGGAAGTTCTCAGAACAAATCCGAGAAGTCTGGGCAAGCAAAGAAAAAATTATTCGATTCCTGCTTATCGTCTTCCATAAGGGGGAATTCGCCAGTAATAATAAACGTATGGATTTTATTGATGAGGAGACCCTCACCGGTAGTTCCCGCCATTTTAGTTGGGTTCCGAATCACCGGAGAATTGCTTATAACATAAAGTCATAGAAGAGCACGGTCACCCATCCAAACGCAGTCTTGAGCAGTTAATAGGAGGTAAAATAGCTGTAATAATGGATGGTTATTATCTAATAAGAGAGGAAGAAAAAAAGTTTAAAGTGAATGAAAATTTTAAAGAAATAACACAAACAGGTATACCTCTTGGTTCAAAAATAAACACAGCAACAAAAATATCTTAAACTGTATCAAACACCATTCTCCAGCAAATGTACATACCGTACAATGGGAAAGGCTTTGAAGAAAGGAGCAAAGATTCTATGAGAAAATAATGCGTTCCACTAAGAATAGAATATATATACTGTATTTTAAAATGATTTTATTTTTAATAGGTTATATTTGTTAACCATTATAAATGCCCTCCATGGAAAATACTCAGGTACCTGAAAAGAGTTTCTCACACATAATAGTTGAAATCAACACATTATATGTTGGACGAAATCACACAGTTGTAATTCGGTAATTCATGAAATCGACTCCTTATTTTGGACGAAATCACACAGTATAAAATTATGCTCCTATTATACAATTTATGCTCCCGTCTAAGCTTTGATCGAGTGAATTGAATATAAAACTGACAATCTGGTCAAAGCCCAGTTGTTGTTATCATTCTAGCAAAGAACCAGAAATTTATTATGTCTTCCTTAATTATTTATCAATTACATGAAAGCAACAGTTAAGACCCTAAACTTTCTCCTTGAAACAACAAGATCATAACAAAGTATTTAATGATTTAATAAAAATAATAATCATAAAAATTAAGCTTGATCAATCGATTCTGTCGATAAGTTAAAAAAATATTACTATTTTGAACAATGTATTTACTTGTTAAAATAATTTGTACTCAATGAACGCTCCCTGCTCTATTATCAAGCTGATGGCACTCACGCTGGCTGTTGCGTTTTATATTAAATTTTTTTTCTTTTTCACCAACAAAAATTGCTAAAAAAAAAAAATTAAATAGGTAGTCTATAACAGCAAGGAAAGTCTTCAATAATAATAATAATAATAGTAATGATAATAATAGGCCTATGGCTTTTAATGGTGGAGACACCCTTACGGGTTTGAACCATGTTTTGGGAAACAATAATAATTTTATTTTAATAATTTTACAATAATAATTTTAATTTTCTTAGTAATGGCGAAGGTGATATTGTGGAAGGTATCCATAATGAAAAATAAGACGAAATTGTCACCACCACATTTATTAAAACTTCGAGAAACTAGTTTCGGTTGTTACACCATTATCAATCTCAATCAAACTGAAAAACTAAAGTATCATTCCATGTACAGTATATATAAGGCTTCTCTGTACTTTAGTTTTTTAGTTTGATTGAGATTGATAATGGTGTAACAACCGAAACTAGTTTCTCGAAGTTTTAATAAATGTGGTTGTGACAATTTCGTCTTATTTTTCAATAATTTTAATTTTGAACCATGTTTTGGGAAACATGGTGGACCTACAAATTTAGGTGGGTTCCGAACCACCGGGTAAGTATTCAAGAAATCTTATTAGATAAAAAACAATTTAGGCTTACAGGCATATCTCTATTACACTATAGAATTGGAAGAAACTGGTGAAAATGAAGAAACGAAAGAAACGAATCAAACAAAGGATAACATTAATATTGTCGATCGGTAGCCTACATTGTGGCCCATTAGGTCTATGCATTTGCATTGTATTGCTCAGAGAAAAGAGAATAAAAATAATATATTTCTTGCCATGTTATAATAATATATTCAATGCTTAGAGGTATGGCGTATTTGTAGTAGAATTATGCCTTTAAGCCTGCATTGTTTATAAATTGAATCAGACTTCAAGACTTTTCTTGTAACTATTCAATTTTTGTAGTAATTTTTTGTTGATGAATAAGAAAAGAAGAAGAATTCACAAAGAAATGTTCAACAACAGCCAGCCGTTTGAGCTTGAAGAATCCGGGTGTGACATCAGCTTGCTAATAGAAGAGGGAGTGGAGTCATTGAGTCATAGTCTATGTATTAAAAGTCTGCATTTCCAATCAACCAAACACCATTCAATAACATTAAAAACAAATTGGTGATATTACTGTAATAGCATTAATAGATTTTTTCCATAATACATATCATTGAAGTAATGAAGATAGGTTCTTTATAATAGAAATTATTGTAGGCAGGGGCGCAAGGCTTTGCAAATCACAAAGGGTGCTCTGAATGTTTGAGGGGCATTGAAAATAGTCTCTGGTCAATTGAAGGGGTGGTGGACAGTGCTGCCCAGAGGCAAAAAGGGGCGAATTACCCCGGGCAACAAAACAAGGGGGCACATGATGTGGCAAAGGTATCCGGAGACCTAAAAGCAAAAATAATTCAGGGGCCACATATATTGCTTCATTTCAGGGCTCCCTTTTAGAAAGTGGGCCAAAAGAGCACTCGAATTCGCGCTGCAACATTAAAAGAAATTCAACTAATTAATGTGTCATGCCATTTATGAATAAAAAATATGAGAGAAGAGGCTTATTATAACAAAAAATAGCTCAGTGCTGTACTTTAAAACTATTTTGTAGGGTTTGTTCATCACCGCCAACATTTTACGTCAATAAAAACTACTAAAAGTAAATATCTGCAATTGGACCGTTTGTTAACAAAATTGTCAATTTGTCTCTTATGTTAATAGATTCTTCAGTTGCAATCTAAATTATGTTCTGTTCAAGTTATTTCTTAAGTCATAATAATTCTCATATAGACATAAATAACTATTTAAAATACTTTTCTGGTGAATTTGAACACTTGCATACTTGTGTGATGGCCATTTCAATTGTTGTAATGCTTCCTCAGACACGGCTAAATGCGAATTGGGCCATCCCACAGACATGCAATTGTCAAATTCAGTGAAGTATTTTCAATAATTATTTTCGTTCAAATATCCGAAGAAAGTTAGTATTGAACTACAGAATAAAATTCTAATATTTTTACATACTATACTTTGTATATTAAATTATTGGTATATATAGTTTCCTCTCTCAATACAAATTCAAGAATAGTTTCTGAAAAATGTTTTAATATATATTTCATGCATTAATATATATTAATATGTATTTTATAATGTGTAATGTAAAAAGTATTTCTCTGGTGCCATTCAGTACCCTTCACCACTCTTCACTACTCAACACTCTTACCCTTTTTTTTTCTTCATTAAATGTGATTCCCACATGAAATGTAAAATGGAAAAAGCAAAGGCTTTTTGTTCTTCTACAAAGAATACAAAGAAGAAGTAGAAAGAAGAAAAAAGAAGAAGAAGAAGATGATGATGATGATAATTCCCTCATATAATATTAAGATATGATAGCCTATTATGCGAAAGCGATTAGGTGAGATTAAGTAGTACAAAAATACCAGGCCCACTAGAAATTGACCCCGGGGCTAATGATGCAAACCAACCAGCAACTGCTATAGCAGGGTGGCTGCTGTATTATCTAAGAATCCGCTGTATTCCTTTAATTGATTAGCCTTTGCTGGTTTTGCACCTTACCTTTCTACCTGGACACATGAATAATTGATGATTTTAAAAGTCACGGAGTGACTTTATGCTTTGACTAATGCTTTGATTGTTTACTATCATTTCTAAACTCTGGAAGTGATCTCATCTCAATTGCATAAGAAATCGTTCTGGAATAGGCTAATAGACTCAAGTAGACAAGAAATCATTTCGGTTAGATATTATGGGAATGATATCATAGGTTTTGCTTATTGTTATTTTTTTGATTTCTCGAAAACAATCTCCACCTTTTTAGCTCTCACGTTTTTCTTCTGTTTCTTTCATTCACTCGTAGCGGTGGAAATGCTGAACAAACTAAAGAGTGGCTATTCACTGTCGTTAGCTGTCAACATTTCAGATAAAAAACTTCAGTTCTTCAGAAAATAAAAATGCGATAACGCAATAGGATTTTATTTGCGGAATGTTTATTTTCCGTTTTGCATACATTTTTTTAGAATTATATTAATTTTAATGATTGTGCTCCTTGATATCGTCATTTTTTGTGTGATCATGGTTTTCTCTGGTACTGTAGTCGACAAGTAACTAGGCTATAGTTCTTAACCTGAAGCTTGAACTCGTTCTTACATTATTTGATCCCCTGAAATATTTGGTCTGTAATAATGCATTTTGTAATAAAAACTTAAAAAACCCTTTCAAGTGGAAATTGTGACTCATTTATGGCGTGACGACCGTTTCACTCTGATATCAAGAGTATCGTCAGACGACCCAAAGTACTGACGTGCTCTTAACATCAGAGTAAAACGGCCGTCACGCCATAACGCGAGTCATAATTGCCACTAAAAAGTGTTTTTCAAGTTTTTATTATTATATTAGTGGAAACAAGATGGATCTTCTACATCATAATATATATTAGGTCGTAGGTCGTGTTTGTAACTGTGACCGATTAGATTGGCCATCAAAAAAGACAATGTTCTCTGCTGAGAATCACTTCCCGGTGGTTCGGAACCCACCTAAAACTGTAGGTCCAACTCACCATCATCCATCTCATTACCCACGCACAGGTCTCGGACCTATGTGGGCTTCATCCTCAAAAAAAAAATATATATTTGCTTCAATGCTTTTTCCATATATACTGTTTTTTCAAACTAAATTACGGTCGAACCTCTATATAACGAACCTCCAAATAACAAAATCCTCTACATAACAAATTTTTACCGTTTCCCATGACATTTTAGAAATTTTACTGCTTATTTACCTCTATGTAACGAATTTCGGACCTCTCAACAACGAAGATTAATCTTCACTTCAACTTACGAAATGTAGTAGCCTATGTATATAGGAAGCCCACAAAGTAATTTCCAAGTAATTGTTTATTTTCAGCCGCAAGGTCAATAAACTGAGAGATTCAGGTAGGTAGAAGATAGGGTAGACAGTTAGTAGAGGTAGAAATACATGTCGGAAATTGAATGCAGGTTACTAAAACTAAAATTTTAAGAACTCGGCATTACGACGAAGGTCTATTGCACTTTCCCATCCTTCCATCCTAAGTAAGTTATTTACAGAATTATGTTGTGTTTAATCTGATAGTTTCATGTGTAAAAAGTATTGAAATAAATTTAGTAAAGGCAGTTGAAAAATTTTGCTACTGAGTATACTTTCATTAAATTCCACAATGTACCTACAAGTCATGCTTCCTGGAAATGAATTGGTGTATGTACTTACTTATTCTATACATACTGTATTTAAAAAAAATGTTTTTTTATTATTTTTAAAAGCATGAATTTTCAAATTTCTATATTAACGTTGGCCTATTACCCTACCTACGCTAGCGATATTATAGTGTATTGTGTATTCATTTAATTACCGCCCGCAATATATCTGTAAGATGGGGTGGCAGTATTCTTGGCATAACAACCTCTCAATAACGAATACCTCTCTACAGCGAATTTTTTCTCAGGATATTCGACTTCGTTATGCAGAGCTCCAACTATATTTTAATCTCTTGACAAGTTTGTAGATAAGTAGGAGGAATAAAAGTAAAAACTGTTCAATCCATCATAATGGAGTATGCTACACGCCTGGAAATTACAATATTCTGTTTTTCTTAAATCATTTACATTTCATCTCAATAAATAAACCTTTATGCTTATGCTCTGGCCAAACAAACACTAAATCGGTATCCCAAAATGATATGCTAAGCCGCAAAATATTCCATCAAAAATAACGATTGAAACTCAATTGAAATAAAGTTAATTCAACATTATCTAAAGTTAACGTTTAATGGACAATATTTAAAGTATAAGAACATTTGTGTTATTATCCCAGATATGTTAGCTTCGATAATCAATGATAATAATAATTATAATAATAAATGAGGATGTTTAGTAGGTACCTATGCGGTTGAAATAAAATAAACAAAAAAGGGTTTCAAATGACATAGCTGAAAAAGTTCAAAACAGAGCGGTTCATTACCGCTTAATTAATGATAACTTTGATAATGAATCATGTTGAGTGATTTCTATTTTGTTTGTTTCTATTTTCAGGGGAATAATTTTCTGCCCTCCATGACACCAATAAGAAAGAGACGAAGATGGTGCATGATCCGTTGAGAAGCATCCTGGCAATCGTGTCAGGCCTCACCACTGTTTCTGCTCAATTAGGTGGTGGCCTAAAACTGCATAAAGAGTGCGGGGACAGGTATTGTGAACGATACCAGTATTGCAATTCTGATCTGATTTGTGACAATTGCAGACCAATTTGCAATGTCACCTCACACAATTATGAAAAAGACAATTGTGAAGTTAATTGCCAAGGTATGAAATCGTTCATTTATCTATCAATGTTCTTTTAGGTATAGAACTTTTTAGAAATGTTTTAAGAATTCCATGAACATTATTTACTGTGTAGGTTCTTTCACTTATACACTTACAGACTGGAGCGTTGGAAAAAACATTTTCCAAAAAATCTCTACTTAAGCAATCTTAAATATTATTTTTACCAAGAAATACCGACAGAAATCTTGATAGCGGAAAAACAGTGAGTGAATAAAATACGAATAATTATATTTTTCAAGTTCTGACAATTTTTTAATTTTCATCAAAATGGTAGTAATTTATATTCATAAGTATCATTCATTGTGGATATATCACAATATGAGTGTCACCAATACTAAGAAGATTTAACGATGACAATGCTGAAGGCGTTCACAAAAAATTGTTATTCGAAAAAATAGAATGTTATTATTATGGTATTTGAATAAATTAATTTTTGTTGTCATTAACTATCAGAAAAAGTGTTGGATGATCTTGATCTGTGGAACTATTATGATGAATGAAAAACTGATTCCACCAATTAGTCCTTCAGACATTCAAAACCTTCGGTTATGACTTTAAGCCCATTATTTGTAGTGGGATGTCATCAAATTTCTTCTTTGATTGCATGACATGGATTTCAAGGTTTTTAAAAAGTTTTGGTTCAGAGAGAATCAAATTTATTGTTGCTCCAACCACTTCTATTGTAGAATATTTCATAATAAATATGGTTGTGACAACATCAACATCAAGACTCGTTGTATGGATAACTATACAATATTACCATCATCAATATAACGAATATAATCGATCCAGTGCCAGAAAAAGAAGCATTATTGATTTTTAACTAAAAATTAGGGGTGTTTTATATTAGTTATTTGTTTTTTTCAGATTATATACACGATCACATCACATCATATGTTAATGCATCAGCATTTGCTCAACTTCAAGGTAAGAGTTTCCTGTGTAGCATTATTCACCTAATTACCGGTACTTTATGATCAATGAAAGTTTTGACTCATATAGATTGCCTTTTGACTTCTATATTATGTAGATGACTAGATGATGTTATCTAGTTTTTAGACATTTATTAGATTGTGCTAAATTACGATTTCATGGTTCTATGAACTTCTCAAAAATGAGTTGATTGATCATTATTCTCTGTGTTGTTTTCCATGACGAAATACTTGAACAATCTGATTATTAGCAAAAGAAATTATACCTGATGGTTTCATTCTTTTTCAAGTATTTTACTACAGTATTTCCATATTGGATGTTGCGTCATCATCAATGCCAATGTCAAACTTGATTATTTGATTCGTATCACGTAATCCATGCATTGTTCAATATTAGAGTAATCATAAAAATCACAACTGTTCTATTAGAACTGTAACTTCTAATTTGTGGATATCATCTTGACTCTTTTGCATTTTCAATTTCCTCGCTCAAGTACTTTACATAACTTTTGGTCTAAAAATTGTGATATATACATTGAAATAATACTTCAAAGTATTCAAGTGTTCTGTTGCGCCCATACGGAATATCTATCAGTAATAAATTATCACTGTATATTTCATATACAGTAGTATTTATTGACTTTTAATTTTGGATTGGTTTGCTATTATGCTGATATTTTTATTATTTTTCAATCTTCGAAAATTATTTTAACGCAAAGCTTGTAGGTGAGAGATAAGGTGTTATAATTATATAAACATGACATGCCTTCCTGGCATTCCTAGAAATTGAAACAACCTATAGCAATCGAATGGGATGCTATAATAATCAATCAATTTAGCCGCTAACTACATCAACATACAAAGGTTGTGATCAGAAATTCATTATGAATAAAAGAATTTAATAAAATTTGTGATAACGTAATGAATTTTGAATCCATGACTTTGAAGAAGTTTTAGTAAGTACCGTATCACATACATTTCAAACTCGCATTATAATTACGGTATACAGAGGACAGTAGGCGGTAATCTGTTCAATATTAATTTCTAATTTATAAACTTTTTTTCCAGGTACTGTAGAAAAGATGCAATCATTAGTGGTTGTGTCCCTTTGTTTAGCCATGGTGTCAATTATTGTTATAGCTGGAATTCTTTTCTTCGCATGGATAAGATACAGACGTGTTTTGAAGTTTAGTGATCTACGCTTGAAAAAGAAGCTAGCTTCTGTAAATGTGAGTTGATTTACTATTTCACTATTTCTACTAAATCACCAATGCATTACATGAAAATAATATTTTCATGGTAGACAACAGTGGTTGGTGTTTTTGGAATTGAATTTGCATTCAAAGTTCATACACTTGCAATATGCTTAAACTCTATTCTTTTTTATCTTTTAAATATTTTAATTCACTCTACGCTACTTATTTAAAGAAGTTTTGGGAAGTTTGGTTATCAAATTGATCAGCTTAATTTTAAAGAGACCACCACTCATTAAGATGATTTGCTCCATTTTCTCTTTTTGTTCAACATTCATCTGCAGTTTTGACACCAAACATATAATTAAACATGGCATAAACAGAAAATTAAAAATAATAAAAAAAAACATTGAAGGCTCTTGGAAAAAGGCAGAATTCTGATAAAGAGAAGGATGCCATAATTTGCTGAATGGGGGATGAGAATACGGAAATAACAAAAATGATAAATAACACGATAGTAAGTTAAATAAATAAACATTTTGATTTATATAAACTAACGTTGGAGACGTAGTGAGTCAGCTTCAGAAACACACATTACTGGATGTCGGACTGCCAGTATGGTCGATATATCGCACCCACTGAAAGTAGACTGTAAGGAGTTATTAGCATTATATTGGACATGAATGAACTGATTAAGTATAAACATATCCACAATCAATGCTGAAACTTTCATCTGCATTTTTTCATATGGCTACTGTCATTCTTCAATAGCAAAAGGGTTCACCCTCTATCCGTTACGCTCAATGCTCTAGAGAGCACTAAGAAGGTGGTAGATAATTAGGTTCATTCATGACAGCTGTTCTTTATTCGAAATGTAACAAACTTCGCACCTACATAGAAACAACTCACACAATTGAACCTTAAAAATTGTCCTGTATCCAAGACCTACAATGTATTCTATTTCATTTATCATATTTTTTTTCGGGGGATGAAGCAAACCTAGTGTGTATTAATAATTTTTTTAAAATTTGAAATGAAACATTTGTAAACTGAACTCGCCATCACTTACTCATTATCGTATGGTCAACACATTTATAGATACGGTATCTTTAAAGTCAAATATTTGCGCAATAGCCTACTAAAATATGAAATAGTAGGCTATTACGCGAATTATTATTTGATTTACAAAATGAAACTGAATAGAATTCTCAAGTAAAGATTTTTCAAAAACGAAACTCCTTGTTGCGAGTATTCTAGGACAATTCAAGCTTTTGTAGATGAATAAATAAAATGCCATAATATATTTAAAAAAAATTTAAATTATTATTTAGTGGGCAAAATGAAAAAAGCTCTGTTTCAACACAAATTAAAGAATGCAACAAGAGCAGGCTAAGGTGTTCAGATATCAACAGAGTATGGTATTGAACAGGTACACTGTTGTGTACAGTACTCACCTAGCAATAGTTGCCATAGATACGAGTTCTATGAATTAGTTATTTCAGCACTTTAGCCATTATTGCACTGCTATTGAGCACATTCACTTCACTAAAATCTGTTGTATTTGCACTTTTTATTAGAATTCTAGGACAGTTGATTGAAAGTTCCAGTAGTTTTAGATATTATTTGGGAGAGTGAACTATCTGTGATGTATGGCTACTTGAGAATTTCAGGTAATTATGAATAGAGCTTATAACTTTTGTGCAATCGCTAATTCTAGAACTTTATGAGAAGCTTCAATATTATTTATGAGATGAATATTATTCCCTTTCTGATTGAAACGGTAGATTACGCTATAAACACAGTTCTTATTCCAGAGAAAATGAAGTTAACTTTTTCACAGATTTTGACATGCTTCTAAATGATTTCCGTGAACTAATTGACTTTTATCGATTTATTCATTTTGTTCTGCTTAATTTTATCTATAGAAAATTTTTAAGTTCTATTTAATTATTCATATAATTTACTATTAAAAGGTTTGCATTAAGAGAGATCGTTTTAAATGGATAATGAGTTGATGAAAAATTGTATTTTTTTGAAGAGTTGATTCAAATTCCTTATGGAAAAAATCATTCCTCTCATTCACATCAATTATCAATTAATTAATAATCATTAATTATAAATTTTGTCTATTGTTTGGAGTATAATAATATGTTACCGGTATTCCTAGAAGTGAAGTTTTCTATAGATCCAGAACTGTTCAGCATAATTTTAAAGATCAGATTACACACTTGAATATCAAAATTTGCAAGATTACTTTTAGCTGACTGTCACACGATCTACTATTGGTTCAAATGCTCAGGAATACTTCATTATTAACAAATTTACTAAGAAATGTCGATTTACTTGAAAATTCCGTAATACAAGGGGTATTGTACTGCAGTTCTTTAAACACTTCACATAGTTTTCTTCAATAAATTATTTCATAATAATGTAACAGTGCTCCATAAAATGCTTTCTTAACATAGCTCAAATGACGAGGTTTTTCTACCTTTCAGGATTTCCACAACAGTAAAAAGAATTTTGTTTATCATTCAAAAAATAATGTTTTGGAACAACCATTTAGAAAAAAGTGGGAAGCATAATATGAGAGAAAATAATATGTCATTTGAAAGTACTGTGTAGTGTCAGGCTTAATGCTTTCCACACACCTTTTTGCGTCATATGTTTCTTTAATGAATCTGAATCCTCAAATTTAAATATATTTTTGCTCCAAAAGTTGCAAAACAAGAAAAACCATACTCGATTGAATAGTTTTCCGGACAATGAAATAAACCTTTTCGTAGAAATAATTGAGTACCGTAGTTGAAATTGAAGTGTGTTCTTCATCCTCACAGTTTCATCTTTTACGTTTTACGTTTAACGTTTGAATAGCAGCCTTTCAACTGCTTGGAGTTCCCACTTGCAGATAAAACGTTTTCACTTTCAGAGTGTTTTGTTCATTTCTTATTGAAATATTATCGTGTATCATACTTATTCACTCATAAGGAATGAGATTATACAGATAATGTTATTACATATGGTTTTTATATGCAGTTGTGTTTTCTACTACGAGTTATAACTTTTTAAAAACCATTTATGAAAATCAAATGCAATACATAATCTATAATCTAAGTTCATATGAGTGAATTAGTATGATACACTATATTTTTATAAGAAATATGCAAAGCACTATGGAAATAAAAACGTCTTATCTTCAAGAGGAACTACAAGCAGTTAAAAGACAGCTTTGATTGAATTTCACGGATATATCGAGGTACTAATTAGGTGGATAATGGATGTATAATTATAATTGATTTCAATTTTTACCAACAGGTCATCAACAAGATGAATCAACAGGCAGTCCAACATCCAGGACAAAGCACCAATAACGTGGGTGGAAATGAGGGTGGGTTAACGCTAAAAATGCCAAGTGCGGCATCCATGATGACAATGAACAGCCCAAGTGTACCCCCCAGCAATCTTACCACAACTACGCCGATTACACCTATCAGCAACAGGTATCCGTCAGAAGACGCCACTCTTGAATATGCCTATGATAATCCGGCACTCACGCCATCTCCAGGTACAAATTTACGTCGCACTGAAACAACATTTTGATAGGAAACACTTTAAACTACACAATCATTATAATGCAATAATTAAAATATCAGATATAATGCAGATACACAAGCATTTACATGCTGTAATACATCAATGAGTCTCATATTCTTCAAGTATTTATTCCTGTACAATGACCACTCTTGTACAAAACACCACAGTAGGCAATATATTTTTGTACAAATCGTACGTGCATAAAATACGGTATCTATAGACATTATGTATTTTAGATGGTACTATTTTGTCATCAAAAGAAAAAAGGAAATACAATATAAGTTGAGAACATCGCTTGTGTATCTGCATACTTATTTTAGAGTAGTTTAGAGAAGTATGAACAATGTTTTTAAATTTAGGCTTAGATAAAAATTTTACAATATTCAAATTGCTCACTAAAGTACTTATATTGAATAGCTATAATCAACGTCATTTAATTATCTTATTGTTTGAATTTTTGAATAAGCTTTTTGTTTTTTACCGATTATGCTAACAATAATTACTTACTGTGAAAATTCTGTAGAAACATATAACAGTCTTTCATTTTCCATGAATTATACTTTTGAAATTGATGAGTGACCACGAATAATAGTGACTTTTAAGTTAAAATTGACAAAATTTGTAATTTTCTATGCAATTCAAATTATTTCCATTCTCATTACCACTTTGATTCTTGAAATCAATTTTTAAATTTTACCGTGGATATTATTTTATTTGACTCAATATTATTATACCGTACTCAACAGTTATAAAATTGTTTATACAAGTTATAATACACACACAAATCTATTCAGACCAACTTATACAACAAGAGTTTCCTAAAAGTATGAACTTCTTTGATGAAACTTAAAATGTTGTTTTTAATATTTCTGCAATGCCCGTGCTATATAATTTGGCATCTGTTTCTTCTTGTTTTTTCTATTACGTCTTGAAGACTCATGGATAATAAGACTCAAAAGAAACCAATCTGTCAAAAAAACAATTCAATTCATGATGTACAAGACAAATCAAGTCATTAATAAATTCAGAGGAGAACAAATAACATAATCACTATGGTACGTGTACTACGCTAACAACAAAATAATATTTAAATTTGTCAATAAAATCAAATAAATGCATATTTTGACCCAATATTAACACAAAATAACAAACTAAGTGGTTTACAATGAAAAATAGTCTACTGATAATAATTCATAGTATTATTTTCAAGAATGATTATTTTAGATAGAAAATTGTGATTGAAGCTCGCTAGACAAGCTTGTTAATTACTGATTTTATCTCTTAGTCAATCTATTAATTCAGGTAATTTAGGAAATATTCTAAATCAATGCTAGAGTTGCTAACAATTCATTTTCTCCGTATCTGCATTTAAAATTCTCTTTTCTCAAGGACTCTGATGGTAGAGATTATTATAAGATACGATGCATAAACTATCGCAGGTTAAACAAGAAAAATAACATGAAGAATGATTCTCACAACTTGAAGTTTCAATACATTGTATATAGTTTAAGATTTGTAGTATATTTTAGAAATCCTTTATACCTTGATATTTTTGATTCTCGAAATGAGAATGCCTCCAAAGGCAGAATGTACTTAAATGAAACAAAAAGTCACTACATGCATTTTTATAGTGAGACAATGTGATTGAAAAATGTATACACTCTGCAAAAGCAATGTACTATTTCATTCAATTCTAATATGTCAGTCTAGTATGTAATCAATAAGTTTAATAGTTTAGATTTAGTTCTCTTTAGTATGAGTACATATTTTATGATTATCATTGTATAGAATAAGTGCTAGAACTTATCTTATTTGCAATTAGATGAATGTGTTTTAGAAATATTGTAAAACTAGCTGCAAGATTGCATTTATTCAAGTACCCTCCTCTTATTTAAAACAACATGCTCATCAAACTACTACTTCTAATGAAAAGTGAAGTATACTTGTAAATACAATCATTACTCTTAACTTTTCATGTGAATTTAACGACTTGCAGTCAAATATTCATTAAGAATAAGTATAACTTACTTAATCTGTAGGCCGAGCGCTTTCGAATCTTTGAGATCCATCTTCAGAGGCGTGTGGTTCCTTGATCATCGATGTCAGTTTTTTGGTTAGAAGAATTGTGGTTTTTGTAAAATGTGATCAAAAAGTTTGTGTGATTTAAAATTTAGTTGTTCGTTGAGGATGTTTTGTTTATTGTGTGTGGTGTGTTTGTATATTTCAAATTGTTCCAAGGTGTTTAGTTCGTGTCCTTTAGATTTTATATGTAGAATGTGTAGGTTGGTAGTGATGTCAGTAAAAGTGTGTCCAGTTTGAATGATATGGTCTGCGAAATTCGATTCAGCTTTTGATGTCAGGGCTTGAAAATGTTCCTTGTAACGTTGTTTGACACAGTTTTACTGACATCACTACCAACCTACACATTCTACATATAAAATCTAAAGGACACGAACTCAACACCTTGGAACAATTTGAAATATACAAACACACCACACACAATAAACAAAACATCCTCAACGAACAACTAAATTTTAAATCACACAAACTTTTTGATCACATTTTACAAAAACCACAATTCTTCTAAACAAAAAACTGACATCAGCCTCTGAAGATGGATCTCAAAGATTCGAAAGCGCTCGGCCTACAGATTAAGTAAGTTATACTTATTCTTAATGAATATTTGACTGCTAGTCGTTAAATTCACATGAAAAGATAATATTAACAACGCAGTTCGTCATGGAACAAGAAATCCAGGAATCATTACTCTCATTATTATCAGCTTTGAAAGCTGGGGAAATGTCATGAAACTATTGCATTGTATTTACTTGAAATGTTATTACCGTACATCGCATTACATTCTTTTGATTCGATATGAAAAATTTCCATAACATAAAACGAAGAAAAATGGTTTTAATCACTTCTCCACATTAATCGTTTTGATGCCACCTATTGCAAATCAGTATTTTTACAATTTCCGTTGTTATATTATTGATTGATTATAAATGATTGGAGTACTGCTTTATGATATTTTAAATGTTGTAACTGGCAAGCCCATAATTTAATCACTTACAGTTATCATGCTGTATGTAGTAGCTATAGGTCTATTAGAATATCATGTACATCATTTGAGTAGTAATTTCATGGTTTAATAGCTTTATCATTCCAATAAATTATGTAAGAACATTTTTTCTTTTCCCTTAATAGGGCTACGGAAGGAATGTGTCTCCACAAATTCTCTTATCATTCAAGCAGATGTGTTTCTGATAAAAAATATCCTAAGATCTACGATAATTAATTAAAACATAGTTATATCAAGCACCGGTACATAATTTTTTCATTAATGAAAGTTGTATATCCACTTCTCTTTTCAATTCAGTTCTATGTTCATTCATGCATTCCTGAACTTAATTAGATTCCTGGAAATTAATTTTTAAGCGCTTTTGGGAAAATCAGCTTAAACAGTATTATTACAGTATTTCAACATATGATATATGATACAATAATACGATACAGTACAATCATATTATCATTTAATACTGTATTATTAATTTTATTTATTCAACGTAAATTTGTTTGTAAGTCGCTTATAAACAAAATGTTTCATTATGTTAGGATGATTTCTAAAAAGTATTATTTAGTATTATCTTGAAAATAAAAATAGGTCTGAGACCAGTATAGTGCAGTAAGGATTATTTTTTGCATTAGTTTTAGTCAAACCTTAATAAAAGTGTATTCTTAAGCAATATTTGAAGTAGCTGGTTAGTTCTTGATTGTATTGTTAAATTATTATCTTATAATTAGGTGCTGTACTATATATTGGAGCAATATTTTGAAACAGTCTAGTTGCAATTTTAATGAGAAGAACTTAATCAGTAAGCAATAATAAATAAAGCAATGGTTATTAGAAAATTTTCAAAAATAAGTATTAAATTCAATATGTAGTACCTTGTCTTAGAACAATAATTGAATATTACCATAGACGAACCATCAACCTTACTATCCCTGATCAATGATATTACAAACAAAATTCTCTGTTTATTCCAATGTAAATTTCAATGAATTGAAATTCCCATTATGTGAATTGGTTTAGAGAATTATGTGTATTGGAGCAATATTTTGAAACAGTCTAGTTGCAATTTTAATAAGAACCTAATTAGTAAGCAATAATAAAAAAAGCAATGATTATTAGAAAATTTTCAAAAAATAAGTATTAAATTCAATGTGTAGTACCTTGTCTCAGAACAATAATTGAATATTACAAACAAAATTCTCTGTTTATTCCAATGTAAATTTCAATGAACGGGCTTAATGTCCCATTATGTGAATTGGTTTAGAGATTCGCTCATAGTTTTGGTTGATATTTAAATTTCTAGTGCAATTTAAATGACATGGGAGGCTGAAATGTATTTTTGAAACCTCTAATACCGTAGCCACTTAGGAAATAATAATTATTATTATGGAATGAATCATTATTTTGTTTATTTATTTTTCAATTATTGTTTTACAAAGTAGAATGTAAGTGACGATTTTGTCTTTTTCAGTTTCTCGTACTGATTATTTTTGTACAACCTACCAATGTTGCAGGTGATTTTTACTCATTTTAAAAATAGATTCAGATTCTATTGCTTGTTTTAACATTCCATACACGACATTCCATTGTTATATAAGCTTTAATTAACTGAGTGTTTCCAAAGCCAGTCATTACTGTGCTAGGAATAGAATAATTAAACTGAGTTAAATATTCATATTACGGTTTTAATCTTAATTGCTATTCTCTAATATTAGGCAGAAAGTAATAGGTATTGTCAATAAGTTTTATCTGAAAATACATTATATTATGTTAATTTTATTGCTACGAGTATTATAATTGAGATTGTCAAACCTCCATTTATCTTTTTGTTTTTCATTATAATATAGCCCATTATCTGCTAAAATATTTTTGTTAATGTGTCTGTGCGTGAAAATGTTTAGAAATGCTTGTACAACGTCCATTCATGTTGAGTCTGTATGTATGTATGTATGTATGTTATGTGAGCTATTATTACTAACATTAAGGATTTATCTTAACTTTTTATGTATATGTAGTTGTAATGTTCATTGTGATAGTATTGTCCGATGCCTTATCGAATCCGTCCAATAGAGTTAAGAATAATTATTATACATTACTTTTTAAGATCTAGAGCTTACGTGTAAATACTCACTTCTATTCTCATGTTAACTTTCATAATAAATTTTCAAAAAAGTGCTTTATTGTTTGTCCGTCCTTGTGTTCGATAAAAAATGTTCTATGTTCACAGATTTTCAAACAAGTTGATTTAAATATTAATGACTAAAATGAAAAATGCTACTTTTTTACTAGGCTATAACTAAGCTTGGTGGCTGTTAGTTTTCAGTTTCGAATTTGCTAAATCAATTGATAGTAACTGGGATGGAGGAAACGCATTAGCACCCTTTAAAGCGATTTTAGTCTTATATGTCTATAAGCGCTTAAATTCATTCATTTTAATGTACATTATGGGTCAGCCACATTGGTAGTAGCCAGGTTTTCAGTTTTATATTTGCTAAATCAATAGAGATTGATAGAAACTAGCACCCTTTGGTCACAGAATACAATAGTATCTAAATCTATTTTTGGTGCTTATGGTTAGTCGTCGTTGATGCATTGGTAATCTCAAAAATATTTATAAACCTATACAAACATCTTTCACATCTCTGGGCTACTATGTAATGTAATCACAAACGAGTTTTCTCCACACATGAGAGAGTCATCATGTTTCGCTTGTCATGTTCTGATGTCGTTTGCAGCCATGTCTTCATGTACGCTTCTGGGTTTCTTGTTCGAATGTTTAGACCATTCAATTTCATGAAAATTAGAGCCGAAACATGTTGAATTGATGTTCTTGTTCTCTTAGGCGTTATCACTTTTAATGTGACCGTATCCGTATCCAGGATGCCGAATGTGGGGTTACCACAACCGAATACTGAATTTAGAGAATTAGGTCCAGCAAGAATTAGGTCCTCCCCTGGGAAAATTTGGAAATTTAGCTCTCTAAAATCACATTTAAAGCGATTTGAGGCTTATATGTCTATAAACGCTTAAATCCATTCATTTTAATCTACATTATGGGTCAGCCACATTGGAAGTAGCTCAGAAATGTGAAAGATTGTTGAAATTGTATAATAATTGTAAAATAGATTGTTTTTGTATAATATATACTCAATCACTAATGCAGCTAGAGCCTCTGATGAAAGTGGACTGTCCAACACAGAACTCCAGCATTTGTTTCAATGAATTTTTCAGACATATCCAAAAGTCTTTTAAGGGAGTCGATTATGCATAGCCCTCTCTCTCATCCCATCGTTATGGCACAATATCCTCAACTTTATTTACTTCCTCACTCCCAATAGAAGCTACTGCAGTACCCAATTTATTTAAAAACTTCAATCAATAATAATTACGAATTAGTCAACTTTAAGCTTAATAGATCCCTTGAAAACTTGCTTTTTATAATACTACTAATACATCTATTAATGAGTAAAATGGTCCCATAAGCCTACAAATGGTTGTAATAATGGTTGAGGCAAACTCAGTACGGTATACTAAAGAGCAGATATGTGTAAACCTTTTAAGGGGAGACCAGATGAAATGAGAAATTAACAATTGAGCAAAGCTTGTTTTCACATGAGATAAACTTTATTTCCCGTTTCACTTCCATTCGACCTTTGCTTGCTAACAGGATCAATGCAACAGGGTATCACGAATTTCACTTCACACCCTCGAAAAAGATAGAATAATTTTTTTAATGTGGAGGAAAACTCTTGTTTACATTGCAATACAAAGGAAGATTAAACGGTTCAACAGAATAGAGAAATGTAAACGGTTCAACTCAATTTTTCAGACGATCTCACCTTTAAACTCGTTCTTATGAAAGGGGGAAGGGTGCTGTCTGGGGTAATTCTTCTAGAAAACGTTTGAAAAATAATTCCTATAAAACTTCTATGCGATTCTTGAGATAAATCCATACATTTTAAAGCACATTTTCGGTCCAAGTGCAACTTATCTAGGGATTAAGCTTTGAGCAGATGATCAACGTGGACGTAACCGAGTACGGACTATTAAGAAACAGTTAACAGTGCGGGTGTGTTAAGATAAAATTATAAATTAATTTTGAAACCCATATTCTAAGACAAGACTAATCATTGAATTATAACAATTTTATTTTTTTAAATGATTCAGAACAACTAAATATTTATATTTTTCTGAATAAAAAAATAGAGTGGGAACGCCGTTCCTTATATGTAATTTCAACCTGTCAAGGGTCACTAAAACATTAACAGAATTTCCATTTCCCTTATATAATTTTAGTGCCTAATTAGGCTTACCATATTTTTCCAACCCCAATCCCGGCATTTTTCTAGAGAGTAAAAAAGGAGTATGAAATATGTTGAACAAGAATATATTTACCAATATTAAGTGCTTTTTTGTATTAAATAATAATAATAATAAATAATAATACTAACATCTGTCTTTTAAAACATGATCAACTTATTTTCTATGGATTAAATACAAAAATAATTCATTTTAATTTTAATACTATATCAATCCCATCAGAATGATACTATGTAGATAATTAATTAATTACAAATAAAATTGAGCTAAAAAATCAAGAACAAGAAAGGGAAGAGGTTGTGAAATTTACCTGTGAAAAAATAATTAAATAAAAAATATTTTTAAGAAGAAAACACTTTTCCCAAAAACACTTTGTCCCCTTTGATTTTTTTTTTCAAAAAAAGGCAACACGGCAGTCTTGCATTAATTTTTATATTGATCAGCTCTCTTACAACTTTTAAGGACAACCTTCCAAATTATCTGACAAATTATCTATCTATCTTCCCCTTTCAGCTGACCAAACGTTTCCCATAACTGAGAACACCTGCTCTACGGGCGCTGATGTAGGCTACCTGGTAAACACATCCCAAATTCCACCAGCTTGAGAATATTTTTGTACTCGATATACTACTGCATTTAGACATAGTATCACATACTTGCCATTTTTCCACTCTCTTGAGCTTCGTTTCTTCAGGCAAAGATACCCATTTATTAAGCTTCAATTTACTGATGGTAAACTATTGCGGGTCAATGTTAAGTTTGCTCATCAAACGTGTTCTAACGAAAACTCCGAAATTCAATTTGAACAGTGAACACGGCCGCTGTTGCTTACACAACATTTAAGAAAAAGAACCTCAAGTTAAAGTTTTTCAGTAAACGTACACGTATATTTTTCTTGGACCCGTTGCAAGAAAGCAAAAAAACTAAAACACCAAGTAAGAAAGCACTCTTGACTTGTCTTAGTATTATCAGTCTTCAGCAGAAACACAGCTTGTTTACTTTATTGTACAGTCACAGATGAAAGTCAAGCAATGAAAGCTAGCGAACTTACATTTTAACTCTATAAAAAAATATTACAATACGGTACATTTAAAAAAAAAAATGAAAAATTTTTTCCTTGTTTCACCATCTCTACTAAAAAATCCCGGAGATAAATCAATCCCGGATTTTTTCCCGGAGACGCACATGAATCCCGGAATTACCGGACTAATCCCCGAGAAATGGAAAGCCTATGCCTAATGCGCATACACTGGATGGTTGAAAGTGGTAACCACAAAAATGTCATACGGTAGCGGTTTGATGGTGTACCAAAACCTGCTACATAATAAAATTGGATATCTACAGTATTTAAAGTCTAAACCTGAACAGTCAGTCAACAATAGAGTTAGTTACTTTTGGTCTGCAATTGACGAATCAGCTAGAACTACATAGTTCGAAACGCGTCCGCGCGACTCTAAAAGGTCAGTTCTGCATAGCAATATTCCTATACAAATGAATAGCAATAATAGATGATTATATATTTATTAGTTCAGCTTGCTGAAAGTTGTAATAAGAAGCCTCATCATTCTGTGGAATATTGAATGTCTTTGATTTTGCGGAAGTAGGTACACGATACGGTAGTGATTATAGGTAAGTAAGATTATACCCGTCGGTATTTTGGATGCTCCACTGTACAAGCACCATTGGGATCCATAGTTATTGATGATGAATGCATTCGAACGAGCTTTTCTACAAATTATTTGTAGGGGTACAAACGCACAGCATGGTACGAATTTCTGTTTTAATAATAAGCAGGTTCGAGCTAAATGTGTTTGTCAACTGGTTTATGCACTCTCTTGAAAAAATGATTTTTCTCAACAAATAATGACAATGGAACAATTTTCTCCACAAGTAGTTTTTTTGATGTTGGAATTACTTCTAAATACTTTACTAAAATTGGAATTATATAATAAGTACACATCATTTCTATTGCAAAGTAATAATTATATTGACTCTTCAGACCCAACGTACACATCTGTGTACATATCATTGTAGAATTTTCAATGGTTATAGAGTTTGAATTTCGCGCCTGGCTCTATGCAGTGGCTTCCAGTATACTCTTTGCCATGCCTACTGAAATTTTCATACCTCTTTGTTCATCAACTCAGTCAGAAGAAAGATGGCTGCCAGCACCAACATCTGACTATAGCTTGTGATCATACATTGAAGTAAGTACTCATTTTTCATGACTCACATAATGTTATTTAATAAGATTTTTTTCATTGATAATAAGGTTAATGTATTAGATGATATTTTCTCACTAGTCAGATGATTCTACTTCGTTTATTCTAATAGCTATGACTTGTAAAAATAATTTGTACACACATGTGTACATTGGGTCTCAATAACAAGAGTAGCAAAAATGAATTTGTACACTAATGTGCACATTGGGTCTCAACCAGTACAAACATTTTTAATAAATTAATTATTTTTCATTTATTCATCTAGCTAAATAATTCCATTTAGTTATTGCTAAATTTCGTTTATTTAGCTAGCTTTATTTATTTTGCTGGGTTATGTATGCAAGTCAAATAATTGTTATTGTTATGTACAAAATTTAACATTGTTCATTGCATAAAAATTTTAAAGATAGAAATGATCTCAAAAACTTACCAAGTTACAGTATTGGTTTTTTTTTCTACTTCCAGTTTCTTACTAATGGTTTTCTTTCCATTACTATTTCAAGTTTATTTCATGCACAAAATTTATAATTGTTTCTTGAATGATCATTTTTTATCAAAGATGAAAATTCTAAAGCCGTCTTGTTTCTACAACTTTTTTTCAACAAATTGTGGGTTTCTGTTCTCAGGATTTTCACAATGGATCAAGTGGAAGGGCGCTTTTTAACCGATGAGGAACTTCTTGAAGCCCTCATGAATGATAGCGACTATGAAGTTGATGATCTTGACAATGATCCAGACTTCCTGTTTGATGATGTTCAAGACAATGATGAAGGAGCCAGTGAGGAAGATCAGGATCATCTTCCTGTACAGGAGGAACTCCTAGAAATTCTAGTTCCAGAAGAAGAAGAAGAAGAAGAAGAATTAGTTGAAGCTGGACCTAGTAGGGCCCAAAATGAAGGTAGGGGAACAAGAGGCCAAAGAGTTGGGGGGCAGAACCAATCCAGGGGAAGAGGAAGAGGAAGAGGAAGAGGAAGAGGAAGAGGAAGAGGAAGAGGAAGAGGAAGAGGAAGAGGAGCAGGAAGAGGCCAACAACCTGGCAGACAACCAAATGTTTCTGTATGGGGTGGAAGGGAGTTGAACAATGAATTTCCAGTGTTTGACTTGTTAGAGGATGATATCTCAGTTAGGGAGGGCTGGGATCCACTTACCTACTTTAGTGAATATTTTGATGATGAAATATTTCAGCTGATGGTTGAGAAGACCAATATTTACTACCTTATTAAAACTGGTAGAGAACTAAAAGTAACATTGGAGGAAATAAAGAGATTCTGGGGTATTTCAATGTTGATGAGTACTTTGGGTTACCCCAGAATACGTTTGTACTGGGACTCGGCTTTCAAAGTCCCTATCATTGCTAAGACAATGCCAAGAGACCGATTTTTTTCAATAAGATCAGCCATTCATGTTGTCAACGAAAATGATGTTAGTCAGGAGTTGAAAAAGCAAGATAGATTGTGGAAAGTAAGGCCAGTAGTGGAAAGAGTCAGAGCTGCAGTTCTTCAAATACCTAGGCAGGAGAATTCCAGTATTGATGAACAAATGATACCATTCACAGGGCATGTGGGATTCCGACAGTTTGTGCCAAGGAAACCAAACCCTACTGGCTTGAAGAACTATGTTCTGTCTTCAAAAGAGGGGTTGATCTTAGATTTTGAGGTCTACCAGGGGAAAACAACAACTAGACTTCACCCTGAACTTGAAAGTCGTCTTAAAGTGGGTACTGGTGGTCGTGCTGTGCTGAGGCTGGCTGAAACATGTCTTCCAGGAACAAATCTTTTTTTTATCGATATTTTACAGGAATGGCATTACTTGAAGCCTTGAAAGAAAAAGGTATTTCAGGGACTGGGACAACAATGAAGCAAAGGCTCCCCAACATCGACTTCAAGAAAGATAGTGAGTTGAATTTAGAAGGAAGAGGCTCATGTGATGTGAAGGTGAATAATGAAGAAACTGTTCTGGCTCTCAAATGGGTCGACAACAAGATTATCACAATGGCTTCCACTCGACATGGAGCAGAACCATTCACTGTGGCCAGGCGGTATTCAAGAGCAACACAACAATACATTGATGTACAAATGCCAAATGTTGTGTGTCAATACAACATCAACATGGGAGGTGTTGATTTGCATAATAGGATGCTATCTCATTACAGATCCTATCACAAGACCATCAAATGGACAGTTCGCTTCATGGAACATTTTGTGGACATGGCTTGTGTCAACAGCTGGCTAAGGTACAAGCAAGACTGCTCCACACAACATGTTCCAAAACAAAATGTTATGGACCTTCATTATTTTAAAATGCGGCTGGCTCAACTCCTCCTGATAGGAAAAAAAAGACAGGCTGTTTCTGATTCAGACTCTGACTCAGAGGATGAGAGGCCTCGAAAAAGATTAGCTGGAAGGCCTGGAAAGGTTCCTATTCCTCAACTTGATGAAAGAACTAAAGAGGCATTGCATCTTCCGCAAGCAATGGATGCATCCACTGCTCAACGATGTAGAAATCCAGGTTGCTCTGGCAGAACAAGAGTAATGTGTGTGGCATGCAAAGTATTCCTTTGTGTGTTAAAAGAAAGAAATTGTTTTCTGGCATTTCATAAATGATGATGGACTGTTAGATGTGGAATGTAATGTATAATTCAATGCAGTAAACTGTAATGTTATTTCAGACTACTAAAATTCATACTATCTTTCTTGTGTTATTTACTAAGTTGTACAGCTGTTGTGGTGATTTTTTTATTTTGATTATTGTTAAGTTTATCCTTAATATTAATTGATTGCTTGTTTATTATTCTTTGACTTACTATTCATTTTTTGGGAATAGAGAGAGATGTCCTATGCATTTTAATGCAATATTTTTTCCAATTGTAATTTTAATTCTAGTTCTTCTGTGCAGTTTTTAAATATTTTTATTATTGTTGAGGCTATTATTCATTTCAATTATTTTTCTTTGGTTTCTTACTTATTATTGAAATTGGGAAGTTGTTACATAATTTTGTTGCAATCATTTTTTTTTATGTATCATGTTATGCTTAGTTATTAATCCACAAAAAAGACTGAACAATCAATTTTATTTTTTCAATGAATGTATTATTGAATCTCTTTAATCATTATTTCAATTGCATTACAGTAAATTTAATAATTTTATACTGCAAATGCGTATTTTTTCTCAAAACAGTTTACAGAACCTGCTCTATGTCTACTTTAACCCGGGTAGTCATTGAGACCCAATGTACACAAATGTGTACAAATTGCTGTGCCCCCCCTAAAAATGGAAAAAATTGAAAAAAGTCATTTTGGGCCTAAAATTACTTATGAGAACCCAAAAAAGTTGATTTCAATGTTTTTCACTAAAAAACAAGGCTTTGGGTCTGAAGAGGATATTGAAAAACTTTTCGTTGGATAGATTTGAGTTTCGCGGTCATTATTTCGAATGATGGTACAATCATGGCTACCTCCTTAGAGGTGGCCATGGTACAATGCGTGATAGCGGTATGTAGTGGTAAAAATATTCAATTTTCAATAATATTTCCTTTAAAAATTATAATTTGGTTCATTTTTGTAGGCTTTGAACAGAAAATTTTATTATATTCTCTGAAGATAACGGATTTAAATTTGAATTCTACCACAGAAACTTTGCATTGGCAGCTCTGCGAGAATCTCTGTTTCTTTAAATCAGGTGATTTCACATTTTCTGTCTGCTTGTGTGTGTGTTATCTGGTGATTGAGTGAGATGTGAGATAGTGTCTTCAGGAGTTCACTTGGGCTTTATTAATTTTCTTTCTTTATCTGGTTATATCTGTTGGCGTTGTACCTTTTTAAATGTAAAAAGGCCAAGGACCGACCTTCTCATCTATGATAATCTTTAGTGATAGTTTGTTTCCGGTTTGTAGCTGTAGGTAATCTTTGTCATTCCCAGGAAGTACTCTCCAAAAAATAGCTGTGATGAGTGATAGTTAATGAATGCATTATTTACCGTTTGTTAATTATTGGTATTGTTAAGCTTTGAATTATATTTTTAGCTTCATACACGTGATAATGACACCTGATCATGAACAAACTAAAATTCGTAGACGGACTAAGAGTGTTACTCGAGCAGAGGAAATCAAAACTATAGAAGCAAAAATTAGAAAATCTCAACCTGACAGACCGTAAGTAGCTGCTGAAAGATTCTTGAATTTACATCGGAGAAACAGTTTGAGTTCTCATGGTAGTTTTGCAGTTTTACATTGCTTTGAAGGTTATCTTTGTGAAGGAACTTGCAGGTTCTAGAATTTTGCATGTTTTGACAGATTTTCAGGTGGATTATACTTGTTGAACTAAATTTTGAATGAGTTTCATGCATAATAATAATAATCATAAACTATAAACTTAATTTCGGCTTTGATATAAGCTATATAATAGTATAAGCAATATTATATAGTACTATCATTAGAATAGATAAAATTTAACTATTGTGTTCTACAAGTCACAAACTGCAATGTCCCGTAAGGGTCATATATAGGTTGACAGTTTTCTGGGATATTCATGCTAGAACAGTTGGACAAATACAAAGCTTGCTGGAGTGTTTTTTTTTTGAAGATAGAAGTAACTTAAGGCATGGATCGGCAGACTAGTTGGTTAGAATCGTGATAACTGAAAATATTTATTTGCATGTAAACCGATGTGATTCTCTGCGATCCAAAATGTGCGTTTACAGGATTTAAAGGCATAGAAACCTCAAGTTTTAGGCCAATGATATCATCCGGCTTGGATGCTTTACCTACCTCATCTTTCCCACTCACGAGCCCTCACAGTCAGGACAATTCTTAATAATCACATCTAACTTACTCATAATTTACCAGAAAACAATAGGTTCCTATTTTTATTCAATTTAGAAAATCAGGCCACTCAAACAACCAACATGATCTCTGGTTGCAGCTCCTTAACTATTATAATTAGGCATACTTGTAATTGCAAATTATTGTAGCTTCGGGGAGTCTTTCTACAAGATGTCAAATCTTTATATAAACTGAAAAACTTTTATAAATATCAATCGAACTACGGTAACTTACACTATATTTTAGAAAACGATGGGTCAACATAACCCCAAGTGAGCTGTATCTTGTTAATATTCACAAATCTATGATGATTCTTACATACCCTCACATTCAGTTTTGAATTACTCTATATTCTTCACTGAACATATTAATAAAATAGGTAACTTATTCTTCACCTTATATTTATATTCTTTTTGAACAATTATATTTGTAAGTTGCGACATTATCATTAAAAACTGATCCACTAAATTACTCACCTTTCAACTGAGAAGGTTGCTTGCTTGAACACCATGCTAAGTGTCCTCACTAACGTGAGTGATCGTCTACGGACAAACTGTAATAAGCCCTCGTAAGATAGATGAAGAAAAATGTAAAACTTAGTTGAAAAACTCAAATATTAATGAACAAAACTTTCTATCTTGGATGCAGTGGTCAAAAATTGAGCGTGCTCCACCCGTCCAGTCCAACCCCTGCTAGCAGGTAAAAGTACCGCTAATTTTTTTCATTAATAATTAACTTTCTATTAATAATTTATTTCGACTTGGTTTTGAGGAATTTTTTTATTAATGCTGCTTGGTGGTCGGTCGCTATCACTGCAAATGTTAGGCATGGTTCACGCTTCACGCTCATATTTTTTGGATTTAGAAATTCGGTTTCCAAATCTCATTTGAAAACAAAAACTATAATATCGTCCTATTTAGTTACCGTAATTATTGTTGTTTACCGTTGAGCAATTTTCCCTTATTGGAACATAGATTCATAAAGTCTGAACATTCATTAAAGATAATACTCAAATGCCAATAAGTCTATTAGATGTGGATGCTATTCTAAGAACAATATTTGCTCTTGAAAGATAGTGGGGTCTTGAATCTATAGTGATCTGTATTATTTTGAGGCTTGAGTTGAAAATTGTGATGAAAAATTTTCATTACTCATTTCAACTCACTCTAGGGCAATCAATCTATAGATCGATCATCAATCTATTGAATATTGTTTTAAATAAAATAAGAGCCTTCTAAGTATTAAAATACTAAACAATTCTGAGGTTTTGAAAGAAAAAGATTTGAATGTAGCACACTACGTTTCTGAGTTGTTCATTAACTTAATGGACCATTAACTCAATGCTGGAGCAATGGGTTAATGATCCATTAAACTTAATGAACAACTCAGAACAGGGCATAAGTTATTAACTATACTTTCAATGAGATATACAGGACAATTGGAGGTCAAAATCCAAAATATTATTGAAAAGCCCATATCTTACTGTGTGATACACTTTTCTAATAAGAGGTCCGAGACATTGTTCTGATTCCTGCTGATTAATGAAACTTGATGTTTTAATTTTGATCCAACTTCACACAATATAAATCTTTCCTTTTTATAACTTCGCAGAGCATCTCTTGCAAGATTGATGTTGGGAAGTAGACTGATCACAGCTGAACGATTATTAACAGATAACTTTTACATAAAAAATCAATTCATATAAAATTGATACAATGCTGTGATGAAGGTCAGTCTCTATCGAGCTACTGTATTTTCATGAGCAGTTCGTTGGTGAATGACATTGTATTTTAAAGCAAGTGACGTAATGAATATTGAAGAAAAGGTTAGACAGTGCAAGTGACTTTTTGTGCACAAAATGTTCTAGGTTTTGAATTAAATTTGAGTGACAGTTAATTTATATAAGACCGTTCTGTTCAGTGGCAATGCCTGCATCTACTGAGAAGAAAATTGCCAAAGAAGATAGTGAAACGAAGAAAGTGAAGAAGAAGGAGTTAGTAGATTTTTTTAAATTTGTGTAATTACGTTTTCAAATTGGTATTTTTCTAATTCACCATGTTCATAACTGAGTCTTTGGAAAAAGAAAGATTCATAGATGTGATGATAGCTTTAAAACACTAAACATGATTACAATATTCATAGTATAGGCCTAACTCATTTAAATACAATAAATTATAAGGGGTTATCTGTAGTTGGGATATCAAAATTCTGCAAGTAAAATTTATTACTAAAACTTATTAATTTGTGGATTGATAAGCTATATCTCACCAATGATTTTGACTAAAAATTTAATTTATCGATTTAATTTACAAGAGCATTAATTATCTCAGTATTGAGAGAAAATACTTGAAATTCTTCGTATTCCATTCTTGGAATTCTTAGTAGCCTATGTTATTCTCATACAATACAATTAACATGACCGATAATTACATAGAATGTTTTTATACAGAATTATAATCCTTCAGGTCAATTTCATTAGGTACGTTCAATCTTACATAATTCAGCTAAACCTCTGTGGGAGAAGGCGTTACATACTGATGGTTAATGTTATAGGTTTGTAGAACAGGGTGAATTCTTATAAAATCTACTTATACTAATGATACGAATAACATATTGATCCGAATTGTATTGAATTGATACGAATACGAAGTTTCACTATTTTTTCAAATTAGAAAAGCTAGCAATAACAGCAACAATGATCAACAATAGCAAAGTAAAAATCAATAGTAGTAGTACCAACCTTACTATTACATTGTACTGTTGAACACCCAATAATTAATAAACTTAGAGAATGAATGAATTAATTAGAGAACAATAATTGTTATAATCAAACAAACAGTTTGCAGATTATCTGGTTATCATAAATATAATAGCAAATAATGTCTCCTCCCTATTACTATTACCAAAGACAATCAATATCCAAATTAATCAATATCACCATTGCATTAAATAATTAACTTAAATTCTCTTGGCGAAATTTTTGTTTTCTGCTAAATTTTCAAAGTTAAGACAATTCATAAGGTAGTTTTTCATTGTTAGAAAGCATTATTTGCGTGCTTTCAAAACTGATTAAACAATTGCAGAGTTATGGTTATGTATATAAATTGCTGAAAAATACTCCACCGTACATGTTGTAGGGTTCCAGCAAAAAAGGCTTACATTCTTAACTTCACATTTAAAATATTGCTCAAGTTTTGTCAATAAAGCTATCATACTGTAATTTATAATTTGTCAAAAAATTGTATTATTCTCCTATAATTTTCCATCATTTTACTGTTTTACCCATTATTATCTTTGTTACCTTTACCTGGAATGAGAGTCTTTTGCTCTGTATGAAGGGTTACAATAAAAGCTTTATTAATTAATTGATTTACTGGCTTTTTTAAAAAATCTATGAATTGGATGCTGTTCAGTACTAATACTAAAACCATTTTATTTGAACATTTAAAAAACATTGCTTAAGTATTTGGCTACATCCCCAGACCCGTTTCACATTTTTGACAAATAGAATGGCCACCATATCTCCTTGAAATTATGGTTAAAAAAGGTTACCCAAGATTTTGAATTGACATTTTTTTACAGCTTTTTGAACTGTACATTTATTAAGATTCTTCGAAAACATCCTCTAGAATTAATTGTGAATATTCATTATGGAAAATAATTAACAGCGAGCTGGGCCGGGAATCTGATCAGTCAGATAAGTCACGAGCGCTTCGGCTCTTCTAAAGGTGACGTTTGGTTTGTCCAGTAAAAATACTGTTTCTGCTGTAGAATCACTCTCCTATAGTTGGGAGCTCACCAAAAATCATCAATCGTCTAACCTCTAACGCATTATCCAATCATAAGTCTCAAACCTGTGTGGGCTTCTTTCTACAAGTTAAGAAATTTGCTGTAAACTTTAAGTTTTAAAATTGCAAACACTGCCATAAAATGTTGAGTACAGTAATTTATTCTCAATAAAAAAAAAAATGCTTATTGATTTAATTTGGATGCTGGTAACCAATTATAATGCAGCATGCTAGTTCACCTTCTAACCAATCACAAGGCATTTCTTGTCAACCAGTTGATGAACCTGCTCTAAATGCTGGCAGCCAATTATAATGCAGCAAGCAGGATCCATCTTCAAACCAATTAAAACGTCTTTTGTTGTCATTAATAGACCAATTGTTGAAAATAATGGCAACCAATCATAATACAGCATGCTGAATCCTACCATTACAATTCCCACCAAATAAAAGGCGTAAATTGTCAACCAATAAAAGCACTTTTTGAAAATGATGGCAGCCAATCTTAATGCAGTATGCTGGGTTAACATTCCAACTTCCAACCAATTACATGGCGTTGAATATTGCTTTCAATGCTGGCAACCAATCTTAATGTAGCATGCCAGTTCCACCTTCTAACCAGTCTCAGGGCGTTTAATTCCAACCAATAAAACTACTTTAAATGTTAGTAGCCAATAATTATGCAGAATGCTGGGTCTACCTTCCAACTAACTACAAGGCGGCGTTTCTTGTCACCACTAAAAGCCTCTGATCTAAACATAATGTGAAAAAAAAGTTGTTTTGGTAGCTAATATGTACTGGTGGACGCAGCAGTCTGCGTTATTATTGGTTGCCAGCATTTAAAGCTGGTAGAATATTTATTGTTTTATAGGTTTTGTTCTACATCTATTATTTGAAAAGAAAACTCTGGTGATTGGCCTCTATTGCCCTTTCTTATTCATAATTTTGTTAATTATTTTCCTGGTAATCTTATTCACTCCAACTGTTGAAGATCTGTCTCTTATTTTTATTATGCTCATAGTAATTTTATTGTTTAATTACAGATGTCACAGACCGAGAGATTCACTTTTTTCCTGGTCCTCGGGCTTCGGAGATTTCAATGGATTTATGAACTGGGGATTCCTTCTTCTCTTCATGGGAGGAGTAAGGTTACTCCTGGAAAATCTTATAAAGTGAGTAAAAATTGTTAGAAAATAGGATATATTCTTTTAAAATAAAATAAGAAGCAGCACTCCTGTTAGACGCTTACAACTTGAAATAATTGCAATATTACGCATTTTAATTATCCACTTATTGTTGGTTGATTGTAAGGTGAGAACGGGGCTCAATGAGTTGTGAGGAATGCATTGCAACCTAGATTGGTCATGATTTTGTTAGTTTCGATTTCTCAAATTAAATTTTTCAGATAACTTTAAATCTTTTAATAATCTTTTGTATCTAACTTCTTTCCTTCATCAATGCAAGATAATATTGCTAATATTGTGTGCTGATATAATACGTAGTCAATCAGTTGAATAATTAAAGTATCTAATTACTGTTTTTTGTATATTTCAGGTATGGTATTAGAGTAGATCCTGAACAATGGTTAATAGTATTGACAGGAAGGCAAGAAGGGGGACCTGAACATCCCTCTATAATTCTTCTGATTTGTAAGTGTTATTATTATTATTTTTAGCAATTTCCAACATCCATTTTAGATTCAAATTTTGGTTTTGAAATGTACGAGATTAATACTTAACATGATTACATTTTTATAATTGTTCTTCACCTGCAGTTATTCTAATAGCCCAATAATTGTAATTTCTCTAATAACCATTTTTAATTATTTTTCAAATGCAAATTTTTATTTGTTAGGCCCATTGAAAATCATTCTCTTCTGTATCATATTTACGTCCAAAATGTCAGACATCCTTTCGTTAGATCCTATCTAATACCTCTTGCAGTAAAGTTTAAAGCTATCAAATTCATAAAGGCTTAACTTTTTATCATATGAGTTCTCTATCACTACCGTACCAGAAAAATTTTCTGACCTCTGCAATCGTGTTCATATTTTAGATTGATTGAATGGTTACCGTAAATTCTAGAGAATTTAAACAAAATATCACTAAAAGTAAAAATGTGCCATGCGCATGTACAGAGACTGATTTTTGTCATTATTTTGTGTTCTCTGATACCACAAAACATTTTCCTACTAAAATGTGCTTCACTAGGAATCATTGTTAAAGGCTAGGCTCTTTGTAAAAGTTAAAGTAATTCTTGTATTAAAATCAAAAGCTTAATTTTGAAGTTAATGTTATTTTAAAATAAAATTATTGGAACAGAATTTATCAATTTCGAATTCCTCAAACTGCTATTCATTTATACTTAACTCTTCTGTAATGGCGGATATTGACAACAGTATAAATTAATAACACACTGAGGAATTCGAAATTAATAAATTCTGTTTCTGTATATTTGTCAGTTTGTTAAATTGTCAGTTACTTTAAACTAAATTTATTGGCATTTAGGAGTTGCGAAATAATGCTAAAACTTGTAGAATCTACAATCTAATAACTTGAATATTAAATCGTTGAAAGTTAAATAAATTCGCATAATTCATAATTTGTTCAACCACTGTCTCAGTTATTTATTTTGTTAATGATATTGAATATGCAGATTTAGTGTGCTGAACTACTTGGAATCAATATTCTTATTTGTCAGCACGATATATGTATATAATTGAAGAAAATGAATTCATTCTGTAAGAGTTATATAAGATGAGCTTATCACAGCTTCGTTTCCTACTAGGTTGATAAACTGTCAAAAGTCAATTCTATTTGAAATTGAAAAGTCTATTACTCTAGAACGATCAAGCAGTTCCAATAACTTCCAAACTAGAACCTTAATTACCATGTTTCTTTTATTAGCGTTCAATACTTCAAATGATTCATTGAATCATTAACGGAAAACAGCATCAATAAATCCGACTCTTCATTATTGTGTTTAGTTCATCTCATCTAACTCCTTTCCTCATACTTGTGCACTTTGATTCATCTATTTATAACTTCTCATTATCTTTCCATAAGGTCAAGTTGTGGTTGTAGCCAATTCGCCCTTCACTAACAATCATAAATCTTATAACCAATCATTATCTTCTTCTAAAAATTCACTTCTAAACTGATTTTCAGTTGATAAAATCGGGTCTTTTCAACAATCACTTGTGTTGACTATGTTAATCGACGAAACCGATTTTTTATTTGGTAAATTTCTTATGAAATAAGCAATTTTTTACATTTGTTGATATCTTTAAAACGCTCCAAAGGGCATCATTCACCTAATAGTGTGGGATTTCTACGTCACTATAAAACAATTCTCCATCTTACCTTTTAAAATAAATGCTTGCTGAACAAAAGTTTTGCTTGTTGAATAATCAAAACATTCAGAGCGCATATTTTGATACATATTCAACTGATAATTTCTTGTTCATGAGACTGTAATCAATGAACTCTATTATATTATGACTGATAATGCAAGTACAGTAAACAAAAGGTTGCTATTTATAATAAAAGTAAAATTGGCGTATGATATTCTTGCAATCTGCTGGATTATTTAGAAAAAACTGAAATATTTAATTGTCCGACTGGTTACTGTATAATAACAAATGTTTATATACATTGTTGTTTTTTATGACTATCAACCAAAATCCATTAAATATTATTCATTGATGATTATGTCTCTAAACTTAGTTGACTACATATTTTATTGATAGCACAATTATTCATGATTTAAAAAGTGCAATTTTACGATTTATTTTGTTTCAATAAGTTTTATATAGATTGATCTAAATAATAAATTCATGAACGTAAATCACCAACTATCTTTAGTGAATAATAAGATAAAATTATCACAACCACAGTTATTAAAACTAGTTTTAATAAATGTGGTTGTGACAATTTCGTCTTATTATTCATTATGGATACCTTCCACAATATCACCTTCGCCACTACAAAGAAACATATCATTAGGTTTTTTTCCAGAAAATTTAATAAAACTAATAGCCTAGGCCTTGGTGGACAAAAATTGGTGCACAGCTGGAACAGTCCACTCTCTAGGCATCCTAATAAAGAGTCCCCTGAGTTTGCGAAAGTTTCTGGGCTGCGCATAACTTTTAGATGGCCACAAACCCTCCGAATTTGGCACTTTTTCAGTTTTTTCGCCTAAAATTCGAAAACTATCGCGTTGAAGATATTGCTCATTTTGAAATTGATTAATATATAATTCTACATCGCTTGATATATAACATTACCAAATCGGTTCAGTTGTTCATTTACGATCAATCATAAAAAATTAGGTATTTTTACCCCGTCTTTGTGAAAATTAGTAATCTCCAAGTTTTGGTGTATTTTCTAGTCAATGCTTACTCCAACAAATAAAAGTTAAAGGAAAGAAGTTTTAGACCATTGAACTTTCTTCCAGAAAAATCATCTATTTGAAAATTTGGCCAAAATATGAAAAAAAAACCACTGTAAAGCGCTATTAGGCCAGTAATCAAGTTTCATGGGTTAGTGATAACAGGAAAAGCATTTCGTAGTTATTTTATTTTTTAACGGATTCTCATGAAGACCTCCTTCTTTGATTCCAGTACAATTACAAGGTATTATTTTCTTTTTATATGATGTTAAAACATACTTTATACTCCTAAAATTCCGCTGTTTTCTATTTTTTTCTCTTTTTTTATTATTATGACCCAACTATGGGGTGAGGATATTAGTTGGAACCTTTCATTTAGGCAATGGAATTCACTTCATTATGACACCAATAACACCACACCATTATCTGATGCATAGCTATCCGATCTTGAGTTATTGTTATTCAAGACTTTCAAAATTTATTTAATACAAGAACATTTTTTTAAGGTTCTAGTTAGACCGCAAAGGGATTAAAGGTTTCAAAGGTACTGGCGACAAAGAAGAAACTATTAAGTACAATTTGAGTTCAACCTCGCAATTTTATTCCCAGTAGTTCTCAAGTTAAAGCTATTTCAATTTCGAAAGATGAACATTTCCCACTTATAGGCCGACACATAGGCGAAAAACTGTGAAAGGGCCAAATTTTGGGGGATTTTCAGGCCCCCCAACAGTTATTCACAGCCCAGAAAATTACGCAAATTTAGGGGGCTCTTTCTTAGGATGCCTAGAATCGTAGAGTGGATTAAAATAAGTTTCAGCTTTGTACCAATTTTTGTTCACCACGTCCTTTTTTTTGTTTAATTTGCCTGGGCTACTAGTTTTATTAAATTTTCTGGTAAATACCTAGAGATGGGTGGTTATTATGTAAGTCCGTATAATACCTTTAATAATTGATATTTCATTTTTTATCAGAAATTGACAAGTTACATATGAGTTTGGACCGCCCCAATGAGCTGATAATAATAAGCCATTACTCAGTGAGGTGCGATTGACCGTTCAAACGGGGTGGAGGGGGGGCCGAAATTGGAAATAGAAAGAGGCCCTCCACCCCCACTACATTTTATTCAGAGTCGGACTCAGCACCTGAAAATGCATTAGAATCCGTTGAAACAATAACTACGAAATGCTTTTCCTGGTATCACTTACCTATGAAACTTGGTTACTGGCTTAATAGCGCTTTACAGTGGTTTTTTTTTTCATATTTTGGCCAAATTTTCAAATAGATGATTTTTCTGGAACAAAGTTCAATGGTCTAAAACTTCTTTCCTTTAACTTTTATTTGTTGGAGTAAGCATTGACTAGAAAATACACCAAAACTTGGAGATTACTAATTTTCACAAAGACGGGGTAAAAATACCTAATTTTTTATGATTGATCGTAAATGAACAACTGAACCGATTTGGTATTGTTATATATCAAGCGATGTAGAATTATATATGAATCAATTTCAAAATGAGCAATATCTTCAACGCGATAGTTTTCGAATTTTAGGCGAAAAAACTGAAAAAGTGCCAAATTCGGAGGGTTTGTGGCCATGTAAAAGTTATGCGCAGCCCAGAAACTTTCGCAAACTCAGGGGACTCTTTATTAGGATGCCTAGAGAGTGGACTGTTCCAGCTGTGCACCAATTTTTGTTCACCAAGGCCTAGGCTATTAGTTTTATTAAATTTTCTGGAAAAAACCTAATGATATGTTTCTTTGTAGTGGCGAAGGTGATATTGTGGAAGGTATCCATAATGAATAATAAGACGAAATTGTCACAACCACATTTATTAAAACTAGTTTTAATAACTGTGGTTGTGATAATTTTATCTTATTATTCACTAAAGATAGTTGGTGATTTACGTTCATGAATTTATTATTTAGATCAATCTATATAAAACTTATTGAAACAAAGTAAATCGTAAAATTGCACTTTTTAAATCATGAATAATTGTGCTATCAATACAGTGTTTTTTCCATATTTTGGGGGAAAATTGGTCACATTTTCAAATAGAGGACTTCTCTGGAAGATAGTTCAATGATCTAAAACTTCTTTCCTATAACTTTTATGTGTTGGAGTGAGCATTGACTAGATGAATACACCAAAACTTGGAGATTACTTATTTTCACAAAGAGGGGGCAAAAATAATAGGTATTATTTTTTGATGATTGATCGTGAATGAACAACTGAACCGATTTGGTATTGTTATATATCAAGTGATGTAGAATTATATATTAATCGATTTCGAAATGAGCAATATTTTCAACGCGAAAGATAGTTTTCGAGTTTTAGGCGAAAAAACTGAAAAAGTGCCAAATTGGGGGGGGGGGGGGGTTTGTGGGGCCCCAGAAACTTTCACAAACTGAAACGACTCTTTCTTAGGATGCATAGAATGGATTAAAAAAGTTTCAGCTTGATACCAATTTTTGCCCACCAAAAGTCTAATTGCCTCGACTGTACTAAAATATCTAAGTTTATATTCATTTTTGCTGTAATTTCAATTATTTCTTATATTTCATCTGTTTTACAGATTCTATAGTTCCAGTTACCATTTGCCTTACTGTTGAAAGAGGGCTATCAAAAGTAAGTAATATCATAATGTATACTCTACTATCAGATTCAGCATCTATTTAGTACAGTTGTACCTATATAGTTCGTGATAGCCGTGTGTTGTATCAGGTGTCTTTTCAGTCAGATAAGACAAGCTACGAACTCCTGGGCGCTCTTACTTTGTAAGTGTGACCGAATGCATTAGCTAGTATAAACGACTCTGTTCTCTGATGTAAAATCGCTTCCCGGTGGTTCGGAACCCTTCTAAAACTGTAGGTCCAACTCATCAATCTCCATCATCCAACTCATTACCAACGTACAGGTCTCAGACCTATATGGGCTTCATACTTCAAAAAACCTATTTGTTTATTTATTCAGATGTTCATCGCTTATAATGTCTTCGGCGATGCATTGGTTCAAGGCTCATTAACTGTAGCAATATGGCTCATATAGTGTGATGAGCATATCATCAAAGTGGTGGCAGATCATTTAAGTAGATTATTTCAACATGACTGTTTTATACACAAATATCCCTACCAATTATTTGCCATAAAACATTCCAGTAATGGAAATTGAAGCTGGAATTCTTGATAATGAAATATATTTCTGTTTACAGCATGTAATATCGTCTAGGGTTGGGCTGTTAGCTCACATTGGAAACCTAGTTGTCATGATATCAGTACCAATGATAGTAATCTATGTCAAGTCATCAGGTTTCAGTTTGAGTAAGTAAAACATTTTCAGCTATGGGTTTTGATATTATTTTAAGTATTATCATTAGTATGATTATGAATTATTAGCCAACCTTTGTATTCTGGCTCTTCGTATATTTTCATGTCCCTTCTCGTTCATGATATGCAAATCATAAAGAATTTGATGGGATAATCAGAACCTTTAATTTCCTTAGAATTCTATTCCAACATAGTCAAACTGCAAATCTGTAATGCATTCCTATGCTGTAATGCACCTAACCAGTCATTCGTTATTTTATCTTGTTGTCCAATTAAAATTGAGAAATAATCTAGGTTGTAATTTTGAGCTGTAGAATGTTTTAAAATTGTCATTAGGTATAAAAGGATAAAATACAATCAAACTTTATATGGGATCTTCTAATGAAGTGATTTCAATTGCAAATATTAGTAATTCTTACCATTATTGTTATTCTCATTAATTTACAGCTTTGATTGAGTAACTCACTTATAACCAGATTCAGCCATATTTAGTAACTCACTCAACCATATTTAGAAGATTCCAACTCCATTGTTATTCTAAGATGGGAATATGAATCTGTTATATTTTAAAATTGTTATTTCAGTGTTTTTTTCATTAGACTTTTAAAGAAAATAGTGTCGATTGTAATGATTCAAAGTAGGTCAATTCATATGACTTACATCTTGTTTCAGGTTTTTTGAAGAATATAGAAATTTCAGTAATTGCTAAAAGGTGAATAGGGTTGATTGTTATATTTTTCCTTGAATGGATGTCAATCTTTGCAAATTTGTTGAATTATTAGTTGTTGAGCATGATGTACTGAATCCTGTTTCTTTTTTTTCAAACATTCAATACTTTCAGGAAGCTTTTAAAAATTATGAGTCATTTAGATTCCAGTTGCACCTTAATTTTCTAAAAGTATTTTTAAACGAGTTTGCTTTGCTTCTCCCTTTCTTTCACATATTTTTCATTAGTGAGAGTTGATCACTTTAAAAATATTGTAAAAATAGCTTGGTTTTGATGAACATTACCTCTGTAAACTAATTAGTTCACATGAATAGTAGTATACTTGCATCGCATGATTGTTTACTTTTTGAACAAACTATCCCGCTTTTTCGTAATTCTGTAGCAATTTTTCAATTAATTAACTTATTACCTCACAATAAAGCTTTAACTTTTTTTGAGTTGTACGTTCATTTTGGTTGTAGTGAGGTATTTTCTCAGTAAGTTTACAAGATTATCTTATTTTTTAAAACATTTTATAGTAAAAAAGTCCTTGTCGTGCAACATGTTTACATTTGATCTTTCAAGTATGTAATATTTCTATCATCCTATACTTAAGACTGTTACCAGAACTTATTATCATGGACTAATTTTCATGGTCAACTATCCTTTTTTTCTAATGGACTACTGATCAGGACCCATTAATATATCCCAATTATTTCAATAAGTTGTCCCAAGTCTTTAAATTTTTCATTTTGTTTTGCAACCCCTCGCTGTTGTAAGGCTTTTGGAACCTATTTATTAACCTACCAAGTGCTAACTTTTTCTTTAAATTTTTCATTTTGTTTTGCTTCTACACTTTAGCTTTATTTTGTGCACTTACTGTCTGTGTGTTTTTTATTCAATGTCTTTTGTGTTAAAAGGCAATATGCAATCAACTAGGAATTAAACTCGTGCATGGAATTAAACTTAAGCTTGTTACAAAAAATATAGTATATGTATGTACTTGGTATTCACAAAGTTTATTAAGTATAGTAAATACTGTACTTGAATCTACTTCATTCATAACTAATGGGAGTATTAAATATTTTCGAGTCATGTGGTAACCGAATTGTTGAAAAATGTTATAGTCTGGCATTAAAGTACGGTACTTAATTTAAGAAAAGTAATTAATCTATTTAATAAGACGAATAGGTTATTATTGGAATGATATGCTCAGTATTAACCATTTAAATTGACAATCTAATATTAAAACTGACACTGCATTTCACTTTTATATAATGTATTACTCACATATATTGGAGATGCTTGAGGAATGCATTTCACTTCTGAAAAGAAGCTTCGTCAGCCTGCTTCTTTTCAGGAGTGAAATGCATTCCTCAAGCATCTCCAATATATGTGAGTAATACATTATATAAAAGTGAAATACAGTGTCAGTTTTAATATTAGATTGTTCATTAAGTATTTCGTCTTGGAAAACATCACAGATTTAAATTGAATTAAATATAAGTTGGCCATCTAAGTAATTTTCTTCTATTATTTGCAGTTGGTGCGTCTTCAGTATGTTTCTTATACTCTATTCTCTTCCTGAAAATATGGTCTTATGTGCAAGTGAACTTTTGGTGCCGCAGTCGTTTGATTCAGAATTCAAAAGGACATTTGAGGAGACAAAGCATGTCCTATACAAAAATGAGTGAGTGTTCAAATTTTTCAATACTTTTCAATCAACAAACATAAAATATTTGTTCATAAAATTTCGGTTCTAACTTCTATTTTATATAATATTTCAAATTTTAAAGTCAAGTTGTTCAATTTGATTTAGTTTTCCAAAGAAATTTTTCGTTCAAGGCTGTTGAGACATTTTTATTTATTTTATTGTTTAATACAGAACAAAATAATGGAATAACACTGGCATACACAGGACAAAATTAATGGAATAATACAGGTGTACGCCCTGGGCTGCTTCCTTGAATCAATTGACATTATACAAATTACTCAATAAATCATTACAGATAGAAAATACAACTAGAAGAAAAGACTAATATAGTTACTGTATACGTGAAAAAAATAAGTCAAATAAAAATATTGAATGAATGTTGCTACATTAGTCATTTCGTTTTTTGATGTGCCTAGTTTTTTCTTGAACAATATAATTTTCTACTTTAATCGTTTGTTTAGTATCTAATCGGTTTCAGTTAGTATTTGTATAATCATATTGATTTATGATAATTATGATCAAATATTGATATAATTGTTTGTAAAGTCCCTTTTATACTTTTGTGATTTATTGTGTTTGTCTAGTTACTTGTACATGCTAGTTCTATCAGTTCTATGTACATGCAGACATGATTCAATAAGATCTGATCAGCTGAATAGTCCAAAGAGATATTTAATGAGCATATTTAATGACTTTCTTATTCACAAACGGTTGGAGACTCTTTCTATTTGGCATTTTTTGTCCATTCAGAAACTTGTTTTAGAACACGGTTTGATAGATTCATTAACTATTGAAATTTTATGCATTGCCTATTTATTAACTAGTATTTGGCTACTGGCTTTCAAAAGCGCACAAAAAGCTCATGCAATTGTAGTAGTGATACAGTTTATTGAATTGTTAATATGAAATACTATTCTGTTTTCAATACATTGCTAGCTGAATTTTCAATAATGAAAATGGTTTTACTCCAGGTAATGGTGCTGTTCATTCTTCGATTGATGGAAAATCTGATAAAGAGGATGACGTAGGCAGTTTGGTACAATACCCTGACAATTTAACGTTCAAAGATATGATGTATTTCATTTGCGCTCCTACTTTGTGCTACGAATTGAACTTTCCAAGGACTGATAGAATAAGGAAAAGGTGAGGAACGTATTGCATCTTCATTCTTTTGCTCTTTACAGATTCATAATTTAATATAATTGTCTTAGTAAAATCTGTTAAAATATTTGTAGTTGAGAAATGTTAAGACGTGAGATACACGAAGAATGAAAACACAAAATAAAATTGAAAGAATATTTTGGACGAACTGCACGAAAATGATTGAGTTATCTGTATAATATTAGAGAGTAAGTGTGTATGTGTGTGTTTTTTTTTTTGTAAAAAACGGCAACGATTCGGAACTCTAATATGGCATACACATAGCTTCCTCTAAACTCGATTTAGTGCAACTCAAAGTCCAAGCTTTGATTTTCCTTTCAGAATTCTCAAAATAATGTTCAAATTCCATTTATGGACACTATTACTGTTTTAAAATTTGTTTAGATGCAGGATGCTCATAGAACAGATGATAAAATGATACTTTACTATGGTTATAATATAGATGATACGCCGATATGTCTTAGTAAGCCAAAGCAACAGATTAGCTCTGTATCAATATTATAGTTGTAGTTACCCATCGTCATGCAAGCTTACTTATTGTGTGTATTTAGCTTTTCCTATAAGACATTATTCTAAAGAACTAACACTTGCAGATGGGTAGAGCTGCAAAGCTGCTAAAAAGGCTGTTTACTCATAAAAAAACTCTAAAAATTCACATTATCAGTGCAGCAATAAAACAGTTTATTTGTGAACTTTTTTTCAGACAGATTAACTGTATAGTGTTTCACTCACCCTTTCAAATTTTCTAATTTTTTAACCAATACCATAGGTTATCTACCAGGAAAGAAATACTTCAAACTGGATTCCCGGGCAAGTCTTGTTAAAATGCTAGTAGAAAATATAGAGATGATCTGTGAAATTTTGTTTAGATTTATATGAGCATTCATAATGCTCATCCATGATTTTCATGGATCATTAATTTCATTTTCATCAATAATACTTCATTTTTGATTTTGGATGGATAACTTACCTATTTTCATTGTCTAAATCCAAAATTTATTTGATTATTCCAGGTTTCTGTTGAAAAGGCTTTTTGAAGTTCTGCTTTTGCTTCAAGTTATGATGTCACTATTCCAACAGTGGATTATACCATCTGTTAAAAACTCACTCATTCCATTCTCAGTAAGTATCTGTATACTTAATGGCATTGATTCAATTTAATCAAAATCAAATACAATGTAAACAGTAGTCTTTTAAACTTTTTAGAATAATTGACGACATTGCAGTCATTTGTATAAGAAAAATAATGATGATTATTTACTTACATTCACAACGAAATCTTTTGGAAGTCATATTTGGCCATATTCCTGGTTGACAACTAGGAACATGGCGTGACAGCCAAAAGATCTCGTTGTCAATGTGAGTGAATAATTCACATTCATTTCTTATCAAAATGGCTGCAATGTTATGATTCTAAAAAGTTCAATTAATAAGTGCAGTTCGTAATGGAAGAAGAAATTCTACAGTAATTCATTTGTCCTACTGCTTTTACTGAAAATGCTCACCGATTCTCATAAGAACCTACTTTTCCGACTATATCATGATACAGTACATTAAGTTACCTTAACTTTTGATTGCTTTTCTTTGTTGGGTACAAATTTTTTTTGCCAACCACATATTTTGTTCTCAGTGCACAATAAAACAAGTTCGCACCGAATCATTTAAATTTGAACGTTAATGCACTTTCAAATAGCATTGCACTCAAAGTAATATTCTCCCCCTTTATAATTAACTGAACATTTATAGATATATTTTTGTTAATGGAACATAATTTCGTATTATTTCCGTAACATTTAAAATATTTTTCAGAATATGGATGTTGCCAAAGCCACCGAAAGATTGCTCAAGTTATCTGTAAGTATTGAAAATTATCCTCAATACAAAAGTACCAGAAATACACCATAGTTTGTGTGTGTGTATGTGTGTGTTTGTGTGTGTGTGAGAGTGAGAGAGAGAGAGTTAGCTTTTGCCACTATTAAAGATTCAAAAGCTTTCAAAAATATCACAACTCTGTATTTGTTAAGGCAGTTTTATGTGCTTCCACCAAACTAATGACTGAAAATATTGATGTTTGCCACTTCAATATTGGATACTACAGATTATAGTTCCGTATCAAAACAATTCGATTGTCACAGTGTCGCATCAAAATTTCTGTATCAAACTTATCACAAGAAAAATTCCGTTTCAAGAACAAACTAGTAACAGAAAAATTGAAATTGTACATTTCAATGAAAAAAAAAAATGTATGCATTGAAGTAGGTTGGTACCATTCTGTTGAACTTGATTAGTTCCAAAACATTGTATTTTTACTTAGGCAAGAAAAGCTACCTCACCCATTTCAGGATTAAAATTTCAACTACAAACCAGTTCTATAATTAATTTTTTCATTGTTTGTGCTCTGGCAAGCCTTTCAAACTTGTTAACCTCTCAATTGATACGCAATCATTGCTACGCGAAACGGAAATTAATAAGTAAGTGACTAGCGATTTTAAATTCTTTCAGTCGATTGTTTCGTTGGAAGGGTATGGAACTGCAATCATTGTTAAATATTTGAATTTGGTGTCTTGCATTGTGACTTTTCCCATCTCTCAGTTAAAAGTTAAGACTTATTTGTAGAATTTTGGTTGATGTTGTGGAACTCCATAATAAAAGAATAAAACACTTAAATGTTGTCAATTCCACTTCAAAAAAAAAGAAGTGGAATTGACAACATTTAAGTGTTTTATTCTTTTAAAAGATAAGATACAAAATCTTTATTTGTAATGGCTGTACGGTAGAATAAAATTTTCTGGCATTTTATTGGTAGCTTCTAGATTAATTATTTAAACAAAGAAACAGAATAGGTCTTCAATTCTAGTGATAAATTCACATAGAACGAAAACTGAATTGGAGATTTTTTAGTGTTAATCAATAAATAGCACTAATCCACCAACAATAAAAAATAATATACTGTAGTGAGATACCATACAAATTTGGAACATGATATATGGAGCAAGGTTCAAGGAGCATACATTGATATGTAGAAATAAGTTTTCGCACAATTTATTTGCTATTACAGTATATGTATCTATTATTAAATTGTACAAGATTGTCGAAATTTGTCATTTTCATCAATTGCTTAATTTTAATATTTTTTTCAGATACCCAATCACCTTGTTTGGCTCATATTTTTCTACTTGATGTTTCATTCGAGTTTAAATCTGGTCGGAGAACTTTTGCATTTTGCTGACAGAAACTTCTATTCAGATTGGTGGAATGCTAATAACATTGATGTGTTCTGGAGAACGTGGAACATGCCAGCTCATAAATGGGCCGTCAGGTGCGTTGAAAAAATAGTAGTGTTGAAATTATCATTAAAAATGACTAAATTCAATTTAACAAAACCAGTACAAATCTCTTGTACGACGATTTTGAGTCTTCAAACCCTCATACAGTTTTCTATTACAAATAAAAAACTGAAAAAAAACTACATGTTTATACAGATTTATACAATTTTTCTAGTATTTGGAGAAAAACACAGTACCAATTTTCTGATAACTAGTTTTATTACCAGTATTCAGTGTAACAGTTCTTTATGTTTGTGCTCTAGCATTAGTCTTTAATGTATTCACATTTATTGTATGTTAGTTGAATGAATGAATAAATAAAACTATTTCTCATATTTATGTTTCCATTAGCTTATCTATTCTGAACTGCCACATTCAAATATGTTTCTACGTATACGGATACTACATATACTTGATCATAGTTCGCAATTCACAGATTTTTTATTGCAGATGATGCCCACATGAGTCTGAGACTTGTGCGTGGGTAATGAGGTGAATGATGAGAAACATCTATGGCTGAATGAGATTCAAACCCAAGGCTACAGGAAACGAAGCTAGCCAGAGCCTTCTCTTATCACAGACAAGCGCTCCAACCAACTGCGCTACCAGAGCCAATAATTAAAAAAAAAGAAGTATTATTTGTAAAAATTTTGGTCAAGTGGCTTGATACGAATAATATTTGTATTTAATGTTATGAAAATGCTCTCTGGAATTGATAACTTGGACTTAGAATAAAATGGTTAGGGTGCTGAATCGCCTACACCACTCAAGCTAGGTTAATTTTGCGGTTGTCTACCAACATTCGTTAATAGTCCATCAATATGGAACTACAAAACAGTACTTCTCGCCCAGTCATATAATTCATTGGTAATCATTTATATAAAATATTATTGTTACAGGTTCTATATCTAAAATAACTCTGGCAACACTTGAATTTATCACTCTCATTTTATTTACACAAATAATCCACAACACGCACTGATCAGTAATGTCTTACACAAAATAAGCAATCAAAAACAGATAAATCGATATTGTTCAACTGAAGAGTTTTCAATATTTCTTTACAAAAATCTATCACTTAATGTTGAAAGGCCAATCTAATATTAAATAATAACTGTACAATAAACTGTCCAATAATTCAACTATCCAACTGTCCAATAATTAAACTGTCCAATAATTCAAGAAGAACGTCGAAAAAGACCAATTAACTTACGTAGCTCAAGTCCGTAATACAATAAAAGCTATGAGTAGAGTCCACTGGTATGAATTAAATAGGAAAAAGAATTATCGCCATAGGCACAGAAGAATACGGTAATTAATTATCACTGCTGACACATGTTATCTCGACAAATTTCAAAGAAGACTGACTAATTTACAAAAGTCTCTCTTATTTATATATTTTTCCATCTTCTATATAAATAAAATTAGAGTTTTGTCTGTACATTTATCAGAATTATATATTTTTTGGTTATTTTTACGTTTTATACATTAAAGAAGCCGAAACAAGTCTTATCTCATTTTCTGTCTGTCTGTCTGTCACGGCCCCGAAGGCATTTTACGCGGCCTTATCCTGAAAAAACGAGAGCATCGATCGGGATTAAAGTAATTTATCAGTATTGAAGACCTTTTTGACAATGTATTTAGCTAAAAATTAAATTAACTTTTTTTTAACAGAATAATAAACGTTTAAAAACCAAGTATTGTGCGATTTTGGATAAATTTTACGCGGCTTTCTCCTGAAAAACGAGGGCATCGATCGGGATTAAAGTTATTTATCAGTATAGAAAACCTTTTTGACAATGTCTTTAGCTATAAAAAACTAAATTAACTTTTTTTTAAACAGAATAATAAACGTTTAAAAAACCAAGTATTGTGCGATTTTGGATACATTTCTTCTAAGTTTTGTTACCACATAAGAACAAATCATGTAATTTATCATGATATATCAATCAGCTGTTCTCAAATATTCTCTCTGATAACTGTCACTGAATTGTTTACGTTCTAAGTTGTTTACTAAGCTGCTAATAACTTCATGATCGTTGCTATCAAAAAAGCCGAAACATATTTTTAATGTTATTTCTAAACAATCCGTACGAAGGAGGGGTACAATAGCTAGTTATCTAAAAAGAACTTAATTTTTCTATAAACTTCTACCGAATTCGATAAGATTCCTACATAAACAAATAAGAAGTTCTCGCATATTCCACAATATTTGATTTAGTCGATAAATTTCTATAAGGTTCTATTCGAATATTCTACCAAATTCTGAGTAAATATCATAAAAGTGTCAAAAGAAGAGTAATTAATTGCTTTGACAAAGACTTGTTGACACAAGCAATAACGCTGCAAATCCTTCTTTCTGTTCACAACATTATTTATTAACTTACCTACTACACAATAAATTAATTAGTATGAAGCATATTGTCAATAATCAATATAGACTTTACTTGCCATTCCAAATGTTTGCACTGAGAAATTGAATTTGCACAAAACTTGAAATACCTAATTATGAAAATGAGACACTGTAGATTTATTAAAAGATCATAGACATAGTTCCAAGATTTTATACCTGATTTTGAATAGGCTTTAGTTCAGTAATTTTAATTATTCTTGTTCTGTTTCACTGCTATTAATTACTTAGTAGAAGAGCAACAAGAAATATGTTTCTCCTTTAACTTACATTTTTTTCACAGTTATTGGTTTATTCCACTCTATTTAACCTCAGAATCTCAGGTTCAGCATTATAACATACTCACGTTTTGCAATTGACACAAGTTAACGAATTTCTGTGATGTTTTCTGTAACGAAATACTTGATAAACAATGTAATATCAAAACTGGCACTGTATTTCCATTTCAAATATGATTTTATTCACTTAAACAGGAGGATCGCATTTCGTTTCTGAGGAGAAACTTCATCAGCATTCACCAAGGGTCGTGTTTTGTTGAGATTATGATGATTAACCCCTTTTTTAATTGAAAATTGCGTTAGATTCTAATTGTTTGGTCATTCAAATTTAACACAATTTTTCAATTAAAAAATGGCCGCTTATCATAACCTCACAGTGACTTAATATAGACAGTTTATTATAGTTTTATAAGTGTATTAGTGTTTAGTGTATTGCTTCAGCAGCCATATTATTGTCTCTATTTTATATTTGATTGTATATCTATATAGGCTTGATATTAGATATACATTATAAAACATATGTTCACTGTAAAGCTGGGCATTGACGTTCCGATTGGCAGTACGACTTATGGTCCAACCTCCGAAGTTGGATCCGATATAGGAACGTGAATGGGCTTGTTGGATAGTTGGAAGTGTAGATGGATGAGTCGGAACATATAGAAGGACGACTGGAAGGTCCGACTGGTGACGGAGTTGGAGCGTGAGTGGGGGAGTCGGATCAAAGTCGTCCAACTTACCTCAGTCAGTGCTTGACTTTCGGGCAGCTTCAGTTACATTTTTCGGCTCGAGAGTGATGTTCACAGTTGTGAAAACAGACGAGGATTAAAGTTGGATCGCTAGTTGGATAGCAAGTCGGAGCTTAAGTGGAGTCGACTATCCAACTAGCAGTCCTACTAAGTCGTACTAAATATCGGAACGTGAATGTCCAGCATAAAGAGATAGATCTCAGTCGCTCTTGTCAACATTAGTTTGGACACCGAATTGCGAATTTGTACCACCTTCTTTCCTTCTTTTATTGAAATTTCCACAAAAATTAATACAATTCAAATATATACAAAGTAAATTTCATAACTATTCAACATTCATTAAATATAGAAAAACTATGAATATCAAGGTTATTAAATTTTATAATAATATGAAATTACAATGACAATTCAATAACAAAAAGAAATATATTTTTTACTTGTATAGCATGACTAGCATAAGCATAGCATGTGTGTTTGTCGACGAGTTCATCCAGGAATGATAGAAAAAAACTAAATTTAATAATATTATATTATATTTATATTATAACAGAGAAAAATATACAGAACCAAAAAATAAAGAGAGAAATTATGATGGTCGAAAATGGCCATAAGAGTTATATTGATAGGCTGACATATACCTTTTGACGAACCCAGTTATGTATTTGTAGGGATAGTGTATTTGTAATTTTGCTGTTGATAAATGTGACTGGAATCTTGTTAATAAGAAAGTTACTATAATAAAAAAGTTTGTGTCTGCTTACCATTAATTTTATTCTGTCTCTATTGTATAAGTTACCTGTTTGACGCATGTTGTATGGGTGGTGAAAGATTGTCTGTTTTTATTAATGAACAATATGATATTTCTAACATAACTTTGTCTCAGAGTGAGAACTTGTAGTTCATCAAAAATAAGTCTGCTTGGGTATAATCTGGGTCTCCCCAAAGCAGCTCTTATAATGTCACCGAATTATCCTACCAGAAGCGAGACGTCCAATGGTCTATATAAAGTCACTGTTGTAACCTTAAAAAAACAAGACCTCTGGTGGCAGGCTGATAAAACTTCTCATCAGAAGCGAAATGTATTCCTCCAGTTTAAGTAATTAGATTGCTCTCGAATTTCATGAAAATGCTATTAGATTTTCTCACAATTCTGTCTTTTCACAGGCATCTCTACATACCTCTTGTTGGCATGGGCTATAGTAAAACAACAGCCAGTTGTGTGGTTTTCTTCATAAGCGCTTTCTTCCATGAGTATCTTGTGAGTGTACCTTTGCGCACATTCAAGATATGGGCATTCTTAGGAATGATGGGCCAGGTGAGTTCTATTTATTACAGTACGTATAGAATTAAATCATAATTTATCTTGGTTCTCTTTCTTAATACCTTTCTCTTACCTTAGATGGTGTTCTATACATGGAAAACGTTTAGCGGCTTCCTCATGATGTAACAATTGATTGGAATAATCTGGGTGTTTTATTAATCACCTAAATCAAGTCTGTCACTTATAATCTCAATGTAATTTAGTGTGAAGTATTTTCACATCTAAATATTTTTTTCAATCTCTTCATTTTTCACTTGCTTGCACTTAATAGAGACCATTTTTATTATTTTTTTGGGGGTGTATTTGTTTGACTGCAATAGGTAATATTGCAGTTTGATTGCAATATTCAAATGAGTGATTCGAAATTCAAAATTGTTTCCAAAACAAAAGCTTATATAACGGTTGAATCAATGATACCCAAAATCCAGCATCTGCATAACTTATTATTGCATCATTTGTTATTGTCCTAAATATATTTTATCTGATTAAAATGAATTTGGTTTAATGTTTTATATTTTCATTCTTTTACTCACAGTGTCAGTCTAGACACCAGAATTATGTCACCCACTTAGCAGGGATGCAGGAATGAGATCAATGATACTCTACACTTCTTCTCATCGTCGATATTTGCTATCCTGGATTGACTGTGTCACATAGGTGTTCAACCCTGATTTTAAGTCGTTATCATATCAAGCTTTATTAAACACTATTCAAAAACAGTCAATTTATTACTAATTAGTCGTCAATAATTATTATAAAACATGAATAATAAATCATTCAGATCAAGAAGGCCTGGATTATTACCTCACACGTCGCTGGGAAAATAAAATGAACCATGAACAAATTGTTGACCCAATAATATTTTTGATTGGGTGAGATTTGTGTTACATTTATCTGAAATTTTCAATCCTAATTATTGTAGTTTCAAAAAACAAACATTTTTTCAGATTCCACTATCAGTCTTCTGCAAGTGGGTGGAGGATCGTTTTGGACCAAGATGGGGAAATATCATAGTTTGGACATCATTAATTCTGGGTCAACCTCTATGCATTATGATGTACTACCACGATTACGTCATAACTCATTTTGGCGAATCTCTCTTGGAACGATATGGGAAAGTTTAATTTTTTGAAAATGATACAATTATTATCATTCTAGGCTATAAATTCGGCTCTTATTTCTTAAAATAATATCGTTTTCATCTTCAAACTATACAATCTTGAGTCAATGTTTAATTTGTATATTAGTAGCCTATTATTTGTATATATATCCATCTTGCATTCCATAAAGCATCTTATTGAAGCAAGTCTTTCAAGAATTTCCTTGTATAAGGAATAAAGTCAAGTAGCTTCATAAAAAGATAATTCCAAAGTATATTCAACTTTTAAATCCAATGATCCATTTATTAATGAATAATAAGACGAAGTTGTCACCATTCAATATATCCATCCATTTATTATTGCATTCGTTTCATTTTATTCGTTGGTGCCATTCAAGACCTTACCTTAGATGAAAGTGTAACTGATAGTATCCGTGAATTTAGTTTAATATACATCACAAATAATTATATAAAAAATCCGTTGAAGCATAACCCAATAAATAGAATCAAAATGTCTATTTAGACTGAAAGTGATGGAATGAAATTAATACTTAGATAATGAAAATGTATCATACGTGTAGGACTTGGTTACCGGGTATGAAGTACCTGAAACATTGTTAATTTGCAAGTAGTGATAATTAATTATATTTTACCTGTATTCAAAAACTACTTATTTGTTAATAGAATGAAATCTCTCATCAATGTACATAGAATGCTTGATAAAAATCTATATTTCAGTTTAAAAATCTAATCCGTATTGAAGTTAGTTACAAAGCTGCATAATTTATTATTGCTTTCATGGCTCCAATCATTAAGATTGAAGTAGGAAGTATGGCTACATACTAAAAAACTATATAAATGTAAGGCGAATTCAGTTCAAGTTAATTGGAATGCATTCGTATTGGATTCAAGTAACATAAATTTCTTACTTTATACAGTAGTAGTTTTAAAATATTATTAAAACTAGAGCATTTTAATTAAACAATTTTTATTGCATATTATATTTACCTGTTGATTTGTAAAATATTTATACAAGTTTTTGTTTAACATATATTGTCTTCCTTGATATTTGTGTAACTTGTAAGACTGAATAATATTTTTATGTTTATATTTCTTAAATAAAATCTGTTGAATTACTTAGGTGCTAGTGTGGTATGTTGATATTATATTTTTGTTTGTAGTTTCTAAATGTTTGCTTATTCTTGATTGACCTTTTAAATATATATTTTACATTATGTAAGAGTCTCCAAGTTTCCAACTTATTTTCGGGGCTTTTTTTGAATAACAATATACTTTACATTGTCAATTATCCGAAAAATTTAATGTAGAGTGTATCTGAATATACAGCTCAATAAAATATAAAATTTTACTTGTAGTTGTAAACTAATTTTTAATATTATGTTGTTAGCCGTTTATTGAACGATTTATGGCCATATTAAACATTATGAAGGGTTATTAGCATTCATATATAGAATATTTTTATTAAAGAAAAATTTTCATCACATTTACAACCCACTGACTGCTCATGTGAGCGTTGTATGTCATTAAATTATGTTATAAGTTTGATATATTTTGTATGCATCCAATGAGAAAAAATTGTTGAATTATTCTATTGTTAAAAATAAACAATCATATATTATACAATATTTCAATTCTCTTATAATTTAATATTAGTGTATAGTTGTTCCACAATCAATTAAAAGACTATTGGGACTTCATGAGTATTGTGCTGTGAGTAACTGACGAAATGGCAAGTCGACGCCATGACTTTCAAAATTATTATGATAATCTGTCAATACAAACTATCTATCCCAATATTGTCTTGGATAAATTAAATCCAATGATTACCGTCAAATACATCTAAATAATTATCGTATCAGACAATTGTGGTCGCTGGCCGCCATTCGCTGATTTTCGAAATTTCAGACTCGCCTTCTCATTATTCTCGTACAGCTACATCTAGCTATACAGCATACAGCTATATCTAGCTTGCAATTCTGTACTTTTCCACTGAGACAATCTAATGAAAATTTTGATATCAAATCAATTGATGTCTACACCAATCCCAAAGTTAAACTTGGTGTTTTTTTTTTATATCGATTATCGATTCTTTTATTCGATTTTTTCGTTGGAAGGATATGGAATTGCAGTCGTAAATGTTACACAGTATGACGTACGAAATATCCCACATTTATCTTGCTATTCATGTTTTAGGTTGATGATTAGTGATGTGTTTCATGTTAGCAGACATAACAGCATTAAATTAGTTCCTTCATGACTGAATGATTTCTTCATTCAAACATGTATTACAAGATGCTTGATAGGGGCCTAATGTTGTTTGTTAGCAATATTCAATTTGGGTAGCACTAATTTTATATCAGTGAAAATAAGTCTTACATTCTCTGAATACATCAACTGCTGTTGTTTTTCGACTATTCTTTTGGACTCCTCACCAAATGTTCCGTTCCATTGAAAACACATTTCAATTCTTGAAATGAAAAAAAAAAACGAAAGCTCTCAATTCTACCAGATTAATTGTGATTCTAGTACCATGGTTCCGTGAAATGTCCTTTCACAGATGTGATTATGGACCGGTTCTGCAACCTCGATAAGCACTCAATGCACATTGAATTTATTTCACTTCTTCATTTGCTGTTCAACAGAAAGTCTCCCATTGTCGGCAATCTTGGAAAGAATGATTAAATGAGGGAATTATAAACTGATTTTTTTGAACGTCTGCCAATATAAATGTATTATTTTGTGCACCATTCTGTATATTAAGTTATTAATTAAAGTTATTCAAAGAGATAAGATGTATTAGTAATTAAACTTATTCAAAGAGATAAGATGTTACAATTTTAGATTAATTTTTGCAAAATGTTAAAATGACAATTTTGCACTCTTTTTGATTAATTTTTGCAAAATGTTAAAATTATAATTTTGAACTCTTTTTAATACTATAAATTATGCTGAAGACCTTCGCTGTTGCGGACATTGACAACTGCATTTGATTTATATCTGAAGAAATTTGATGAATGTCACAACTCAAAAGCATGGAACTCGAAATGGAAAATCTATGGTTTGATTCCCGGCATTGAAATCGTATTGGGATTTTAATTTTTGTGTTGTTGCATTTGTCGATCTCCATAAGTTATAGTCTGTGTAAAGCTTGGAATTCAGTACGCAGTCTATTTCTTATGTATGAGAATTTGAGCGCACTGTTGCCATAATTTTATTTACAATTTGTCACTATTAAAAGAATGTGCTGTCGTTTGAGAATGTGACCGCTTGACCAGGCTTGCTTGGCTACTGTGCTATCTGACAGCACCTTACCACATATTCGTAACACTGTAACCTTTAATCAAAGACAATATAATAACATTGTCTTTGCTTTAATGCAGTTGTCCAATGTCCGCAGTAGCAAAGGTCTTCGGCATATTTTTTCAGATTTTTTTCTGTTTTTTTTTTCGGAGGATGAAGCCCACTAAGGTCTGAGACTCTGCTTGGGTATTCAATTGGATGATGGTGATGGATGAGTTAGATCTTCAGTTTTAGTTGGGTTCCGAACCACTGGGAAGTGATTTTACAGCAGAGACCAGTCATTTTTCCTGACCAATCCAATCGGTCACCCTTACAAAGAGCGCCCAGGAGTTTCGTAGATTATCTCTGATTGTTCAGATACCTGCTACGGCACTCGGCTATCACTTCCCATTAAAATGATTTAAAAGAATTTTGAAATTAGTACGGTATTTTATCAATAAATCATTCAGATTTTGTTAATTATATGGTAGGTAATCTACTGTCAAACAAGAAAAGCGGACAACTATTGGTAGGAAGGAAAAGCTAAATTTGTGTTCCCTCAAGCGCCAGTTTGTGGCAGGTTGTATTCTGTTATTTTCGTAAAACAATAGTGAGTGGAAAAATGAGAAGAGGTGTACTGCTTCAATATGCTTAATCTTTATCGGCCGGACTGGGGTCATGCAGGAAATGACCTGCATCCGTAGAAGAAGAATAATGTAAACGCTATGTGATCGAGTGAACAACTGTGAGGTGGAGCAGGTCCAGGTAATGGTCATGAGCCATGTCAGTAACCGATGAAAGTGATCGATTGCGATGCCTTCATTCGCCTATAGCATAACAGCTTCGTGCCATCGCACCTTCCAAGGTTTACTTAGGCATTCCACGATATTTGACCGTTCGCTCATTTCCCCAATAAATAGGTCTTTATTCATTTCACAGGCTTGAAGACAAAGTTCGTCATTAGTTATCCTTCATTTCAATTTCAGATAGAATATTTAAAAGTGTGTGGGTGTAAATGTCGTTAACGTGATTGTTTTGCTGCATTTTAAGTTGAAGTAGATTCAAAATAAAGTTGTGAAATTCGAACTAAAATATTGAAATTTCATTCTTTGTTTCAATCCGAATGAATATTACTTTACTCTTGCATTGTTAATGCTATATACCATCTGTTATGAAAAAAGGAAGAAAAACAATAGTCGACACTACTTGTTTTGTAAACATCATCGCTTCCAGTTATGGATGACAACCCTTGCGAACAGGGGTGGACTGACACTATGAAAAGGGCGGTGGAATGGGTACCTGAGGGGCGCCATTATATATATATATATATATATATATATATACACACACACACATCTATATATATATAATCGAAATACCACTGACTGACTCACTCATTCATCACAGTTTCTCAGGAACCACTCGACCAAAAACGATTAAAGTTTGTACACGAGTATTCAGTAGGGGGACTAGACGCGTGCTAAGAAAGGATTTTTCAAAATTCGCAATTTTAGGGGTGTTTTTAGGGGGTTAAAGTTTTGCCTATGCAAAGCACGGGTACATGGCTAGCTAGCTTACTGGGATCTTTTAATCATATGGAAAATATTTTGAAATTTGCACTTAACAGATGTCATCAACCTGGCATAATAACATTTCATCATACCCAGTCATATGTTTCCCACATATTGCAAGGCTCCGACTGTATGGGCAGCTAATAATCTATATATATAATCGAAATACCACTGACTGACTCACTCATTCATCACAGTTTCTCAGGAACCACTCGACCAAAAACGATAAAATTTGGTACACGTATTCAGTAGGGGGACTAGACGCGTGTTAAGAAAGGGTTTCAAAATTTTCCCCAAAATGGGCCCAAAATTAACGATTTTTGAAAATTTAAGTGATTATAATTTCAAATTTCACAATTTCTCGAGAACCACTGGGCCAAATAAGATGAAATTTGGTATGCATGTCCAGTATGAACCCTAAATGAGTTTTAAAAGAAGGGTTTCAAAATTAACCCCAAAATGGGCCCAAAATTAACGATTTTTGAAAATTTAGGTGATTATAATTTCTTGAGAACCACTGAGCCAAATAAGATGAAATTCATTCACTCATTCATCACCGATAATGCTTTTGCGCAATCTAAATCCCCCTAAACTATGCAATGGGACCAGACTTCAAGTAATATCTCTTCAAAAACATGTAATTGAAGCCAAAATTATAACAGAAGTGAATCAGGGAGAACCTGTTTTTATACCACGGATTCCCCTCATCCCAACAGACTATCACTTTCAGTTTAGACGTCTGCAATTTCCTGTTAAAGTGAGTTATGCAATGACCATTAATAAAGCACAAGGGCAAAGTTTGAAAGTGGCTGGGGTGGATCTTAGGACTGACTGTTTCTCTCATGGCCAGTTGTATGTGGCTTGCTCCAGAGTAAGTTCACCAAACTGCTTGGTCATTCTTCAGCCAGAAGGAAAAACGAGGAATGTAGTTTACAAAGAAGTATTAAGGAATTAATAAAATACTATTTGTAACAGTACATGAGCCTGAGAATTTTTGTGAAAATAGGTATTGATCAGAAAATCAACAAAAAATTAGTTGTGAAATTAATGAACCATAGATTAACGATTTTGAAAATTTAGGTGATTATAATTTCTCAAGAACCACAAGGCCAAAAAAGTTCAAATTTTCAGCTGGGGTGCTAAACACGTGAAAAAAAGGGTTACATGATTCATCTCAAAATTTAGGATTTTTGGAATTCAGTTGATCACAATTTCTCAAGAACCTCAAGGCCACATGGAGTGAAATATGATATAATGTATATGTTTGATTAAGACCCTAGATGCATACTAAGTAATGGAATCAAAATTCTCCCCAAAATCACCTATTTCTGTAAATTTATCTAATCACAATGGAAATTAGTTGGACCCCCCGGGGGTCCGGGGGCGGAGCCCCCTGGCTAGACGGTTAAGGCGAGCGAAGCAAGTCTGCCGGCTAGTATATATATATATAGTCCATTTTTTGATTTGAAGCTTCGTTTTCGAGATATAGAAGTTTTTCGGATTTTCGATTATTGCCCATAATAATAATATAATAATATCGTGTGACCTGGCTGGCTCAGGTCTGGTGTCAGAGTTATCAGGTCGCACCTGAATAAGTTCAGGGCCTCTGACGTGACTTAACGACTGTTTTTAGGCAGCCGGGACCAACAGCTTAACGTGTCCTCCGAAACACAGGAGTGGCCCGAGGTAAAATCCTGCCCATAACTCCCATGTCCGTTAATATTTTTAAAATGTAAATACAGTTTTGGAATACTACTGCTCTGGTCTGCAACTTTTGTATTTACAGTTTTTATTTTTCTCGTTAAATGACAAAATGGTGGCTGGTTGAAAACTTTCACCCCAAAAATTATAAAAAGGATAGATACTTCGTTCTTTATTTTATAATGAAATAACAGAAACCCTTTAAAGTTAAACAATTTACACGATTTATAAATAGATGTGTATTTGTTTGTAGAATAAATGAAACAAATGTCAAAACAGTATCTCCTTAATTTTAAATAAACGTGATAAACTGATATCAATAATCAAACAAATGAAAGTACTGTAAAAGAACTTTACACTAAGCATTTAAAGCCTTTGTAGGAAAATATTCAAAATAAAAGCCATAGTTTTTTCCTTTATCACAATCAAAATAATTATATTTACATTACTGTCCATAAAAGTTAAGTCATCATACTAACCGTTTATACATAAAGAAGTCTTCGTAATTGTTCGCTCTTCTCACTCAGCTTGTCGATTATCTTTTCATTATTGATCTTGACAAGAATATCTCTCTCCGTGTTCATGAGAAATAAGGACTCAAGGTGTTCATCAGTGAGTCGTGAACGGAGCCTTGTTTTGATATATTTTAATTTTGAAAAGGACCGTTCACACGACACTTGGGTTACTGGTAACGTCAAGAGATACTTATAGACTTTAAAAAGGTTCGTGTACAGCCTTGAATACATATTGTACTCAAGTAAGACGTCAAATGCACACTTGAAGCAAGTATTGCATTTTTCCCACTTTTACACTGAATACTCTGCAAATCATTTGGGTCTCTATCTTCATCATCTTCTAAGTTGGAAACCAACTCTTCCTCTGAGAGCTCACCTTCAAAATCATCGGTTGGTTCTTTTGTGTTTACCGGCTTCGACAACTGGTGCCACGCTGATGAAAAAGATATTAATTCTTCCTTCAGTTTCCCCTCGTCACAATCAGGAACTAATTCAATTATCCTTTGGAAGCTGGAAGAGTTGATGTCAATCTCAATGCTGTTAAACCACTTGGGATCAAAATATTCTAAATCGAAGTACAGACTTTGATTTGATGAAAACCTTTCCTTCATACTATTGACAACTTGATCTATAATACAGTTAAAAATTGTTACTTCAAATCGGTGATTACTGTCCTCAATTACGTCACCTGATGAAGTTTCCCCCGGCATTTTCTTCCTCTTTCTACACCTTACCTCAGGAAGTTTTGTTTTGATGATTATGTCTTCCAGATTTGGAACTGTATCCGACAAGTGTTCGATTTTGTTCGTCATTTCAGTGACAAAGACTTCTGCGGCTTTGAAGACATCGGCAAACTTGGACCTAGCACCTTTTAAATGTTCCTATTTGAAAACTTGATCACAAATGAAACAAAATATGAAGGAAGATGGTCGCGCTCAGGCTGACAGCTGTTTCGCCGCACAGGTTAGCCAACTATGTCGAGTCACTGCTACCACGTAAGAGTTTGCAGTTGGAGCAACAAATCAAATTTAAACTTGCAATTAATTAATATGAATATAATCGTAGGATGTTCAAGTCATGAAGTGCCTTGATTGGGAGGGCGCACCAGGAACTTTCCCGGAGGGCGCACCGGGAACTTTCCCGGAGGGCGCACCGGGAACTTTCCCGGAGGGCGCACCGGGAACTTTCCCGGTGTCCCGGCGGCTCAGTCCACCCCTGCTTGCGAAGAGGTTGTAAAATTTGACTCTTGTTTCTTCCCTCTTCTTATATGTCTCTCTCACTCCTATTTGTTGCACCTGGATGAAAAAATGTAGATGCGTTAGGCTACTCGTTGACAGTGAACCTACTTATAACAAAGATACATAAATAGAATTATATCGAATTCTTCAAAGTGCTATCAATTTATATTAATAGTGCTAGAATTCAAAATTATTAATTTTGTTTCTGTATATTTGTCAGTTCCTTCAAATTAACTTGAAACATAAATATACACAGTTACAAATTTCGCTGGATATTGTACAAGTTTTAGATTTTTGACTCGTTCAGTTTTTAGTCAACAGATAGTGAAAAGATGTAAAATCATTTTGATAATATTCATTGTCAACGAGTAAATACACTTTTTTGAACTCCTCTATATATTCAAATGACAAAATTTCTTTTTTTTCAAAAATATTCTCATGTTCGCTGTAATTTTCAGGCATTGTGAAACTGTACCTACAACGGATAAACATTGATTCAAATACCTATGTATAGGTAATAAAGCCTATATAAAAGAGACGGAGACTTTCATGAGTATTGGTGATTGGAAGGGGGTATGGGTTCTTGATTATCTATAACCTAGGAGTGCAGGTTGCTTCGCCACCTTCTAAGTAAAACATGAGATAGGCCTATAATTCATTTAGTACTGTTATGAACTCAACCTCAAACATTGTCAGCTCTGTTGATGCTTTAAATGCGCATAATTTCAATAGATAATCATAATAATGCGTGTTGTATGTAAACATTTGAGGTATAAATGTCACTGTAATCAACAATATTTGATCGTGCGCGTGAGAGAAGTTTATTAGCTTTTCGAAGTTTAATTGCCAGACAGCTTTTGCTGACCGCAAAGAAAACAAAAATTATTATCTTTCCTCTTTGTCAGTTCAATCTAGGTCATCTTCCCGGAAGAATAGCTCAAAACTTGAAAATTCTTCTCGGCTCAGAAAAAAGTGCAGTTTTACGCCCATCATAAATGTCAGTCGGCTTTCTTCCATTGTGCCTACACCAAGCACGTTGCAGCGAAAATCTTTTCAAGAATTATTGCGACGTGCTCTGAGAGAAAAAATTGTACACTTCCTTCTTTGTGGTTGAAAATCAGAATTTTCGGGTTTCGACTCATGAATTACTAAATCGTTGTGAAAGTTTAATTATACAGGACTAAATAGACAGAAAAATACCCTCAGACCAAATGCCTGCCTGGTACTGAAAGTGGATGGGTTTTTGTACGCAAAAAAATTAATTATTATTAAATTTCTTTCAATGCTATAGACCATTTTGTAGAATTCAATATCATACTTTTCTTGTGAGCATGCAGCGATTTTATAAATATTGCGGTTTCTTCCAAAAACTTTGTGCTAGACTAGATATTATTCATCATTCATCTTCTGGTATAGTCTCAATAGTTGTGCAGTTTGACTGTTTTATAAAGAACAAGAAAGAAAAACTGACATGATGATCTAGGAACCCACGCCTCTGAAGATGGATCTCATAGATTCGAAAGCGCTCGGCCTACAGATTAAGTGAGTTATACTTATTCTTAACAAATATTTGACTGCAAGTCGTTAAATTTCACATGAAAAGTTAATATTAACAACGCAGTTCGTCATGGAACAAGAAATCCAGGAAAGAACATTTTTTGTTAACTTTTCAAGTGAATTCAACGACTTAAAGTCAAATTTTTATTAAGACTAAGTAGTATTTTACTAACTCTGTAGGCCGAACGTTTTCGAGTTGTTAAAACCCATCTTTCAAGGCATCCTAAATATCGATGTTGGTTTGTTGGTTAGAAGAACTGTGGTTTCTTTATAATGTAGTCAAAAAGTTTGTGTGATTTAAAATTTAACTGTTCGTTGAGGATGTTTTGTTTATTGTGTGTGGTGTGTTTGTAAATTTCAAATTGTTCCAAGGTGTTGAGTTCGTGTCCTTTAGATTTTATTTATAGAATGTGTAAGTTGGTAGTGATGTCAGTAAAAGTGTGTCCAGTTTGAATAATATGGTCTGCAAAAGTCGATTCTGTTTTTGTATGTTAAGCTTGTAAATGTTCCTTGTAGCGTTGTTTGAATGCGCGGCCTGTTTGTCCTATGTAAAATTTGTTAGGTACAGTCAGAGCAGTTCAGTTTGTAGATTCCTGGGAGATCGTATTTGTTCGTGTTCATTGTGGTTTTTTGTGCAAGTGCATTTTTTATTTTGTTTTTTGTTCTGAATGCGATGGTGTGGCTGGCTTTTTTGAAGATTTTGGCTAGTTTCGTTGATTGTGGATTAATGTATGTCATTGTGATGTGTATTTTTTGTTGGTGTTTTGTTTGTCATTTTATGGTTTATCTATTAGGACGTGTTTGTAGCCGTTTTCTTGTGCTAGGTATTCTATTGTGTTTAGTTCAGTGTTGTAATTTTTGGTGGATAGTGGTGTGTTGTTCAGTCTGTGTAGCATTGATCTGAATGCTGAGTGTTTGTGTTGTGTTGGATGATTGGAGGTGCTGTGTATTAGGGTATCTGTTATTGTCGGTTTTCTGTAAATGTTGAAGCTGTGTTTTTGGTTTGTGTTCTTTGAAATTGAGAGGTCTAGGAAATTTATTGATTTGTTGTGTTCATATTCTGCTGTGTATTGAATGTTTTTGTGTATTTTGCTTATGTGTGATCGGAGCTGTTCACATTGTCTTTTGTTCCCTCTGTATAGTAGGCCTAGTAGAATGCCATCTACATATCTGTGCCAGTATATATTATGTTCTGTGAGAATCTGTTGTTGAAGAGTATGTGGGTGTTTTCGCAGTGTTGGAGATAGATCTCAGCAAGTATGCTGGATATTGGCTGAAAAGTTTGTTGTTTCCTTCCAATATGTAGATGATAATTAAATAAATTAATAGTCGATGCATAAATTTGAAAAGTGAATTGAATTCTATTTCACTCTATTGATCCTGTGTAGTGTGTAATCTATCATAGTAAGTTATGTAAGTCCATTGTCCAACGTCTTTCAGTTGACAAGAATTATAGCATTGCCATGAACATAAAGGATATTTTTTAGGGAATAATGGCGAAAACCATTCATTTTAAAAATACCAACATTGTAGTAATTACCTTTTTGACAAAAAATTGTGCTAAAAGTGCTTTGGAAGGATGAACTTTATTACTATCATACATGAGAATTTCAATGAAACATTGATCTCTGTTCGATGCTATTTCTCTTACCTACGAGACTCCAATCCAATGAAACCTGAATTAAAATTCAAACAAGGAACAATAATTTTCAAAAATTTGAGTAAATTATTATTTAGGACTCTATTGTTTTGCTGGAAGATTGCTAAACAAACATTCCTTTACCAGGCTTTATAACATTAGAATGAATTTGAACCTACTCAGGTAAAATTTAGGTCATTTTCACAAATAATTTCACATAATTTTCATAGGAATATCAGAATGTCGCGCTGATCCGACAGTTTTATTCGACCACTTGCTTTGACAATATTCAAAATCTCTTTGCCTTCTCTAATATATTCAGAAAAAACCATTTACATAGCCGACTATCGATGTTATAGTGAATTTTTATTCTTCATCCAACTGATGCAGGTACGGTGAATGGCAATCCTCGATTTTTTATATATGATAAAAGTATAGTTCTTCCAAGACTGAGTAGGTTTTGACGTTGCAGATTATGTAGAACATTCCACAGACTGCTATGTTTTCCTTTGCATTAATGACGCTTGAATTATTCTCTTAAAAATAAGTTTATCTACATTCATCCATATAAAACTGTTGGTTTATTGGGCTGACATCTTACTATACAGTATAAATTGCTCTTGCATTTAGTTTAATAGGATTTTGTCCTTTTCAGGGGTTAATATCATTCTTGACTTTGTGTTTTGTGGACCATTTTCCTTTTTTGGTTGAAAGTTTATTGCAATCTGGAACTTCCAAGTTTTTGAATGGGCCCCACGAAGCAATGAAAAGTTGTTTTGCCGATAAGAGACCAAGAAGCTTTATCCATTAGTTCAACGTCCATGATAGATCAATTGAATAATAACAAATCAATAAAACAGTAGACTTTATTACTTTATACACATCACTCAAGATTTTCAAAACTGCAATATACATATTTTGAGGTTTTAACGTTTTTTTAAAAACAATCCCGTATTATTTGATATGGACCATATAATCATAGACACAGATAAGAGAATATATAATTAAGGAATTATCTCTGCCATGGAAAACCGATAAGCCTTGTCTAGGACAAAAATAAAAGAGAATATAACCCTATATGCACAGCTCGAGAATCTTCTCTTGTTTATTTCAATGAGTGATTAAGCAGAAAAATCTTGCTATTAAATTTAGACTACCCTATGACTATAGCGTTATTCAATTCATTTAAATATTTTCTCTTCCTCTCTTCATTAAACAATACAAAACATTTACTGAAGATCTCCTTCTGTTGAAATTGCATATATATTCAATTGCATATATATATTGCAATTTATATTCATACAGATAGATGAAAAAAGATTTACCAGGATATTTTGAGATTCCTGCACAATTCATTTTATTTAGCCTATCTACAAAACTTGCAAAATCGAAAATCCATAACGGTACTTTTGGAATAGCTTACTGATGACAAAGGATATATTTATATAATTATTTTCATCTTTCATAGAGTAGCTACCATGATTCCCGTGACCAAATTTGCGAAAGATGAGTTCCCTTGTCATCAATAAGCGACTTCAAAGTACCGTAATAAACCTGGACGCATAGTCTACTAATGAAAGTTCATGGAATTTTCTCCGAAATACGCCTACATTTGACGTTTTCCTACACTTTTGAAGCGTTTTCAAGTACTGCGTAGCCGAAAAAGTTGAAATTCAAGTGAAAATTGTCCTCTCTCCCCGGCAGGCGATCGAAGCCATTTGCAGGTTTTGCGTAAATTTTTGTCTTCTTGCAGGTCCTGGGGGCAAACCACCTGGCTAGTCGGTCAAGGCGCAAGTGCGGTTCCAGGGCCTAATTTCGGGGGGGGGGGGGCATTCCAGTATTAGGGGGGGGATCACTTACCGGTGGTCCGGGGGCCCTCCCCCAGAAACTTTTTAAAAATTAAGTGCATTTAAATGTGTTTTTAAGCTATCTGAAGAGACCAAAACGTTTACTTAGCCAGCTTGTGTATTGCGTTGTAGTTATGTGTTTTTCCGGAACAAGAAACAGCTTATGTTGGACACGTTGCGCTGAAATATTGAACTTATATCATTTACATTCTAAATACAGTAATTAACTCAATTTGAGCTAGAAAGTTTAAAGTTCCAAGAGAGATTGTTTTAAAATGGTAGTCTATTAAATATCTATTTTTTACGTATCAGGTAATAAAAAAAACACAATAAAAATTAATAATTATTTCTTTAATAAAAATTAAACAACTGATAAGTAGCAGCTATTTACATCAAATTACAAACTAAGCGTCTCGGCCCTTCCTTTGCAAATCTTTCAATCATTTTGTCAACCTCCACATTGATGTCTTTGTGGACGTGGAGCAACCAAAATCCCGTAAGTCTTGTCTCCCCCATCCGCGCTCTCAGCCAAGACTTAATTCTTCTGAGTGTTAAAAATGTTCGCTCGGCTTGTGCCACACTAACTGTAATTAATTATTGAGATTATTGTTTCATAACAACTATGATTGAACCAAACTAAATTAAACTTGAAATATTATTGTAAATTTAAATTGATTGTAGAACACATACATTATACTGTTTCGAATCAGTAAAATTATAAAAGAAAAATATTATTTAATTTTAATTCTTTTAGAATATTTTATTACAACGTGATGGAACCTAATTTGAGGGTTATATCCAGTATCATTATCCGGCATCAATGATCATTACACCGTCTTCAAAGTAAATAAACTGCATCTGCATGTATACCTACAAGCGATTTAAACTATAACATACAAGCTTTGTTTGGTAGGTACTAGGTAGAGCCATAGTCTGGAATGAAATTAATGAATAAAGACTCCAACATTAAATCATTACGAAAAAGATTTAAACCTTGAATAATTATTTTTCTTTGCACTATATTAGGTATATGCTGATGTAAGAGTAGAGTTATGAGTTACCTGGAAGTGTAGCCAAGATTCTCAAAAGACTGTGAATCATTGGAAAAATGTTACAGTCACATTTTCCCAAGACTTCCAATATGTCGCTAGGCAGTTGGACACCTTTTTCTTTTTCAAATGTTCCGTCGTTTTACCATAACTCTAGTTCCTCTTCAAAAGAAGTCATGTTTGTCAGTTTGTCTCCACTGTCCTGGCCCGGGTGGCTACCTGGCGATCGCCAGGGGACCCCGAGCTAGGAATAATAAAAAAATACGTTTCAAATATTTTTTGTATCTATGTTTTCATTTAAACCCACGTCTTGTTATATTCCACAATACACGTTGCTTCAAATAATTTATTATTTTATTTGTTTAAAACATTGTTGAGGGCGACGTGCGAGAGATGCGAGATCAAAATTACAAATGGTTCATACTAATGGCGGTTGAACGAGATTTGTTTACAAACATTGACAAAAATATTGCTATAGATGAGTTGGCTAATTCTAATGATGTACATGTACTTAAATTTACTCAAATAGCCAAGAGGTTCATCAAGGCTAAAAACAATATTATTTTAATTTTAGTATGTAATAAAAAAAATCTTAACGATTTATAAAAAAAACGTTGTGCAAGTTTTTACTTGGTCAAGTATTTAACCTGTGTAATGTGAATGTTTTTTTCTAGCAATTTCTAGCAATAAACTACTTCCTTAGAAAATCTATCTTGTCTGTGCAATATTGCAATCAAAAAAGTGTTGAGTACTACAGGTTTTTTGGTAAAATAACTAGTAAAAAGCGGTTTTATTATTTTAAAACATTTTCCGGGGTGGGCTCCCTGACCCCCCTTTGATTTGATTCCATACCCCCCGTTAAGGAGCCCCCAGGTAGTTAATGCCCAGGGGCCCCCAACCTCCCCAGACCGGCCCTACAATTGCCAATAATAGGGGAGAACTTGTCGTGTCCGACTTTCAAGTGTTCAAGCAGATCTCTCATTTTCTTCATGAGCTTCAATTAAAATAGAAGGAATATACCTCGTAAGCCAAGACACTCCAGTGAGCTATAGGTAATTGATTTGAGGTCATTACAAACATTGTCCGTAATGACAATGGAGACAGCGCTGCCAACTACCGTCTTTAGCCAAAACTAATGCCCCAACCTTTGTTTTTAATCGTGTTGAAATAAATATTGGAAAGGGTTATCTTTTACGTAGCCTATTAGATTAAGTTTACACAGGTTTAGCACCGTTAAAACTTTGTTTTTACCAATACCACCTTATACAAGAAAAATTCCTGGATTCTCGTGAGGGGGGGGGGGGGGCCATGGCCCCCATGGCCCCCTCTCTGGAACCGCCCTTGTCAAGTCGTGCGATGCGATGATGCGATCCTCAAATCAAATCAACTTTATTCCTAAACATTGATGCATTCCTTGTTACAACGTGATAAAAATAATTATACAATATTACAAACTAATGTTCAGGTATTATTTTAATTATTAACTTTTCATGTGAAATTTAACGACTTGCAGTCAAATTCGACTGCAAGTCGTTAAATTTCACATGAAAAGTTAATATTAACAACGCAGTTCGTCATGGAACAAGAAATCCAGAATATTATTTTAAGTTACATTTTATATTATAAACTATTTTATATTAAGTTACAAACAACTTAACACTAGAAATGTAACAAAAATATATTATTTATATTAAATATATTTAAATATATATATGAAATATGATATATAAATTTATAATATAAATAAAAATATATTATTTGGTCCTAATAGGAATCTGCAAACATAGACAAGTACTACCTATGCGTTTGCAGAGTTGCCATCCAAAAGAAACATAGGCCTATTTGGACCTGATTTAGCGTGATGCACTAGTAGATTGTTTTTATGATGAGAAAAATTGACAAAAACAATAATTAAGCAGTAAATTGGATTGAGATAAATATTGAAATTCACAAATTATATTTTTGAATGCGTGAATTTTGGAACTATCTTATTACAGCAATGCTATGATGACTGGGTTTTCAAAGTGGGAAGTGACGGTGATGGGCGATTAGTCAGTCGATTAGAAGTCAGTCAATTGGAAGTCAGTCGATCAGAAGTCAGTCAGTTAGTCAGTTAGTCAGTCGGTCAGTGGGCTATTAGTCAGTTAATCAGTCATTTATTAACTGATGAACAAGTTAGTTAGTCAGTCATTGGGTTAGTCATAGTCAGTACGCTGAAACTGATAACTCGATTTTAAAATTATGTCGGCATCATTGATGACATAAGTAGTCATTTATTAACACGCTGTTTCATTATAGATGGAGACGGCGATTGGAATATCTGAAGGTTACTAAAAATTGCCGCCTTGTGTCTAAATAAACCTGAAACATTCATGCTATAACATCATGATTTTGATAAAATTTTTGAGCTGTAAAACACATAAAACATTTAAAAATTATTTGAAACAAAAATTGTCATAAGGCTTTAAGATGACAAACATAGATCACTCAATTTGAAAAAATGAATCACTACTTATTTAAATAGAAAATGAATTATAAAAAAGCAGAAGAATCACCATGATAAATCATTGTGATATTTTGTCATTTCGGATCGAATGATAATCAAATTCGTTGTAGATATTAAAGTCAATAAATACAGTGACACAATAAAGCAAACATTTAAAACTAAAATCTATGGAGTATCTTTCGACAATTTTGTGTAGCCATACGAAAATGTGAAAGTGATGATGTCACCCTACAGTATGCTTCGCTCTGAGTGAAATGTGGAATGTTATTTTGTCCAGGAAGAGCCGTTTGAAAAATGCTTTTTAAACTGGACCGATTTGCATCTTTCACCTTTCTTGCGTTGGCTAATTATGTATATTTTTCTGAACTCGTGTTGCCGAAAGTCGACTATTTGTCTGCAACAATCAATCGAAATCGTTTGAATACGCCTTCGACCTCCGACTTCGTACCTAATGGTCCAACACAAATTGCCGTTATTTGCACTGGCCGTTCTTTCAGGCTGCAGTTTTTATTGCATATCTGCATCTGCCGGGGGCGCAGGCGCGATGCCAACTGGCTCTAATTCGCTCACTGATATCAAATGAAATTTAGAAATGGAAATTTTTCCACATCAATGGCTACAACTGACTGACTGCCGTCCATCAACTTGAGCCTCTTCCGCACCCCTATGAATTAACGACTGTATATACGGCATATATATGCACTGTAAAGAGGTATTGCCTAGTTGCGAATCATGGTAATCAATTTCCAAGAATCTATTTATTTGATGTTATATTATTATGTAATGTTATTATAGCCTATTCAGTACTGTCAGGTTCTTATAGTTAAGTACCAAATCAGTACTTGTCGTGTGTACTGTGAACGTGAAGAACTAAATTGTACTTAGGCACGAATAAATAAAGCTATCTATTGGACATAGGTATGTCCAGTTTACAATCTTCTGTTCAGTTTTGGAGACAAATTAGAAATGTATGAAAGCCTCTAGGCATACATTTAATTCGTTTATAGCAGTGGTTCCCAAACTTTTTTGCCTCATGGACCGCTTGCCATGATTTTTTGTTTTAGCTGGACCCTCTGCATAAATGACATTAATTTTTTTTTAAACTATAAGTTAAAAAGAGTTTTAAAGCTGATGAAGTAGGTCTACTTCTGCTCACAGAAACCAATTCAAATTGTGGCGAAGAAAACATTAAAAAGCACATAAACTTAGTAAATTTTTGTAATATATAGTCCAATTTGAATTGAAATAATCAAATAGTATGACATATTGTTTTTGGTTATAGTGAAATAGTATTAATGGAACCCAAGAAGTATAACGGCCGGTATTTTATTATCAAAATTGTGTCCTTTGTAGTAATTGCAACATTCGCATCTATTAAAATCAGCAAGGCTGCTCAATGTGGACAAACACGACACTCATTGTTAATGAAATGTGATAGAGAGAGAATTGAGGAGAGGAGGTGGAAAATAATATCATTGAATATAATTCACCTTTTTTAGAATATTGCATCAAATTTGTGACAAAAGGGCGATACAGATACATTAATCAGTAGCGTAGCGAAAATCTTTTGATGGGGTGGCGTATTGGAGATTTGGGGGCCCCCGGGGGTCTTAGGGGTATGGAATACCCCTAAATCAGTAATTTTAAACGAGTTGCCATTAAAATGGAGTTAATAGATTGGGTAAAGTGAAAGCTTAAATTCGATAAATCACTGCTTTTATGAATCGTTTGCCTAAGAACTTGAACCCACTTTTCGTTTATTGTTAGTTAATTATTGATTAGTTTTGAACAAATTTTAATGTATAAAATCTAAAATATACTACTTTTATAAAGCCAATTTAACAAGTTATAGTGGTTTCAAATTATTATTACAATCATGGCCACCCAGAGACATTTTAGTGGCCTGGGACAGAGTTGAGGCTGGAGGCTCCCTCTTACACCTTCAACCTAAACACCAATTTTCAATTAATGTCTCGATTTCCCAACTAGCATTGCTTAAGTCTTTAAGCTATGCCTAGTTGCCTTCTGTAGGCTACTAAAAAAATCTGTGTAGCTAGTTTGAATAATTTCTTCAATTTAAAGATAAAATTCGAATGTAAGCCAACTGATAACCATTCGTCGAAAAAGCTGTGGAAGCTAGGGAAAAGGGTACTGAGTGGCACCAGAGAGAGCAATAAACTTCTCTTCTATTTTTGTGTAATCTTTTGAACTATTCACTAATATTGGAATACCGGTATGTAAAATGTGTAAAATTATAAAATTTTTATTACTTTGAATGGAACTTGGTTCAACTTGCAAAGAGCGAATGAATTAATAACACATCCAATTCCAAAGTTTAAATTATAGTAATTTTGTAATTACATAAATAGATGGTGACAGAACTTCAAAACATTGGGGATTCTGAAAAAAATTGTTCTCAAGTTCTTGAAAGTGCAACTTTTATCTTTTTTTATGGCTATCAACCCTCATATTTGTTGATTGATTCATGGCGTGATAAATTTCACTATCACAATAAAACTCTTTGGGGTATCAGATCTGAACAGCAACAGAAATCAGCATTTGAAGCCCGTCTGCAAAAATATTAAGAGACCTTTTCTCCTTTCAAGCCTACTGTGTCAACTTCATTCAAGTAGTCTGGGGAAATTGAAACCCATGTTTGGGGGCTCCAAAAATACTGGGACTCACCAGCATCGTGGGGTCTTTGAAGGCCCAAAGCCGAGTACAATCCCCTCTCTTTGAGCCTGTAAAAGAGGCTCAAGGGGCCACATCATTTAAAAAAAATGTAAGCATGTGACAACATTTAGGAGCCCCAGATTGTCCAACTAGGGGCCTCCAGGGCCCCCTTTTTCTCCAGTTTAGACCTCTTGAGGCCCCTTAGAAGCCTAACAGACCCTAGAGGCCCCTGGCGGCGCGGGACTTCGGGTCCGTTTTTATTGCCAGTATAGCATGTGAAGTAGAAATAATTCAAGTATAGGCTGCACCTAGAATATTTCAAATTTCTACATTTATAAACAAAATTCCCTAATTGCCTCGGCTTTATGCCATCTAAGGCCACAAGATGCAAGTGGTCCCAGTATTTTCGGAGCCCCCAAACATGGGTTTGAAGGTCCCCCAGACCACTTGAACGAGGTTGACGCTGTAGGCTTGAAAGGAGAAAAGGTCTCTCAATATTTTTGCAGACGGCGGGCTTCAAATGCTCATCTCTGTTACCGTTTATGGTACTTTTCAGATCTGATACTAGAGATGTGTAGTTCGCGAACGAACTAGTTCAAATGAACTGTTCCCAATTGTGAACTATTCACATAAGCCGGTCGGTCAGGTGAACTACAGTTCAGTTCTCTTTGACATGGGGTCGGGCTTCGGGTTCGGTTTGGCTCGATAATGTCGTTGCTTATACCATAGATTAGGGAGTAAGGTTGATGGTTCGTCGTTCGTCTATGCTTATACGCACTACACAGACGCATACACATAGTTCGTAGATCACCTTCCTTAAATAGTTCAATGGTTCCTTTGGTCTCAGATTGATGTCTAAACCTAAACTATTGAGCTGATCGAACTATTCTGAACTAGCCGTCTATTGAACTGATCAGCTGATCAACTATTCTGAACTAGCCGCCTATTGAGCTGATCGAACTATTCTGAACTAGCCGTAGGTTCAGGCCCGGGGGGACAGGGGGACGTGTCCCCCTGCGCCCTCGCCATCAAGATCAAACGACGCCCTCTCATCATCGAACGAAAAATTCAGATTTTTGTATATTAACTCATAATATCCATTGCATGATTTAGGACTCTTAAAATACGTTTCGTATTTATACAATATTGTAAAGATCAATATTGTTCATATCTTGTTTGCTTATTGTGATACTTGTACTGTAATTTTGTATTTTGAAAATAGAATTTAGTTTCTTGTATGTAAAAATCAATATTGTTCATACCTTGTTTGCTTGTTGCTGTTTCTTTGTAAAAGTATAAATCATATAAAATAAGTTTTACATTAAATAATTTTTTGTAAGTGAGAAATCATGATTTTTATTCTCTCAATTTAAACAGTCCCAGTTCCAATGATCTGTTTGTTTCATTATAAACTTATATCTTTAGTTTAAATAATAAAAACTAGATGCTTATTTTCTAGACTTGTCTACTTGATCTGGCCTAGAGGTGCAACAATGCACCTCTATAATGAAGCTTATCTTGTAAATAATGTAGCCAGTCACGCCTTTAAAATATATGAACTAGATAGTTCAATTGAACTAGTTTGTTAAACTAGTTCACTTAAGTGAACGAACTAAGAAGAGATAGTTCAGTTCAATGAACTACTTTTCCCATCTCTATCTGATACCCCAAAGAGTTTATTGTGATTGTGAAATTTGTCACACCATGAAACAAATAATATGAGGGAAGAGGTTGATAACCATAAAAAAAGCTTAGTCGCACTTTCAAGACCTGGAAAACAATCCTTTTCTCCGGAGGAGAACCCTCAGAATCCCCAATGTTTTGGGGTTCCGTCACCATCTATATGTAAATACAAAATTATTATAAGACGAAGTTTGGAATTGGATGTGTTATTAATTTATTCTCTCTGCAAGTTGGATCAAGTTCCATTCAGTCATATTCCAGTATTAGTGTATTTCGATGTGAATTCAAGAGATTAACAAAAGTGGGTTCAAGTTCTTAGCCAAACGATTCATAAAAGCAATGATTTATTGAATTTGAGCTTTCACTTTACCCAATTTATAAACTTCATTTTAATAAATACTCATATAAAACTACTGATTTTAAGCCTTAAATCAAGCTCTCAATATCGAAAATTCAAAAAATTCCATAATGAGGACTAAAATGAATGGATATGATATGGAAATGCCATCATATGAGTGATATGCCTTTCTAGACATGAGTCTAGAATATCTTGGAATACGATTTCAGAAGGAACAATTAATTTATTGCCTGGAAAATTTCAGCGAAATGGCTAAAGTCTCTAGGGATGCAAGCGAGTCATTTGACAGATAGATATTTCATATTTAATGTCAATCCCTAACAAATGTGTCTTAATAAAGGTAGTATGCAATTGAATTGCATAAAAATGGAATTCATCAATAGTGAAATAACTATCTTAAAATTCACAACAAGCAAATTTATTGCAATATTTTTCATTTTATTTTGTGTAGAGTATTCACACTTTCAATTTCTCATGTTAATCTGAAATTCCAGTTTTATGCTGTGATGTTTAAATAAATGAATTCAATTTTCAATATTGAAAGAAATAATTCTTATTTTGTAAAATTCAAAGTGTTAATGTAGACAAGTATTTTGTGAAACCCACATTGCAATTGAATAAAAGTAATGCATAATTCAGTTAGAGAACTTTATTACTTTGTTTTTAGAGGAAGTAATAGATTTTTCATTTTGTTTTAAATTGGCAGCCAGCACACGATTATCCTACTTTGCTTGCCGTGCACAAATAATTTTTAAATTTATCTATGTTCAATGAATTATTTATTATATGTGTTTATATTAAATAATGTTATATGTGCGTGATATGTATGTAGCCTAAATATGTTGGATTAAATTATTATTATTGTATCAATTTGGTAAGATGAATTTGAATATCATTTAAATTTTATTTTTTCATTAGTACTTAATAGTGTCTCCTGTATTTGGGAAGGGAGTCCAATTTTACCCAAGTTTGTGTGGGGGGGGGGGGGGTAAAAAAGGGGGCAGTGTAAAATGGGGGGGATTTGCGCTCTTGACCTTGGGGGGGGGGATGGGCACCTCTGGTGACCTAACAATTTAAACGTTCCTTTTTGAAATATGATAAAATATCATTCAAATATATACGGTACGAGGCTCCTTTTGTTTATAACTTTAAAATATATGAGGCGACTTTTGCTTATAACAATATTACTGAAAATAGCTTGAAATTTTAAGTACCTGACTTGTTTAGTGATCTACCAGTAAATGTTAATAGTTTTAAAATATAATAGAAGGTAATTGGGAAATATAATAGAGAAATGGGGCTTGTTTTTCTCATAATATTACAACTAAAAACGGAAATTTATATTTGGTAAACCTGAGCTGTTTAGTCACCTATCAGTGAAGGCTTATAATTTTCAAGTATAAGAAAACTAAGTATGAATTTTCTGATTTAAAAATGTTTTCATAGAAAGCGCTATTATTTCAAATAGATATGATGCTTGCTTGCATGTACGTATAACAGTATTATACAAGTACATAAAGTATTGGTACTCTGTGATGTTTTCCATTACGAAAAACTTGATGAACAATCTAATATAAAAAATGGCACTGTATTCCTGTTTAAATTATGATTTTTACTCACGTATACTTGAGATATTAGAGGGATGCATTGCATTTCTAGGCTGATGAAGATTCTGTTTAGAAGTGAAATGCATACCTCCAGTATCTCCAGTATAAGTGAGTAAAAATCCCAATTTACTTAGAAATACAGTGTCAGTTTTAATATTAGATTGTACATAGCATATACCACGCCCCGATCCAAAGACATTCGGTATTGTGGACCCCCATTAGCATATCATGGACCCCCAATTTTATTTTTCGGGCAGGTCCCCGTGGTCCCAGGAGGTCCACATGGACCACTTTGGGAACCACTGGTTTATAGAGTGAAGATAAATTTATAGAGTTGATTAAAAATTAAAATTGACTTAGATCATTTCTTGCGCGTTCAACCCAAGTTTAAAAATAAAAAAATTAAAAAAGGTACCTCGAAGAGGTTGTATGTTGCTGGATCTTCTCCTTCTGCCAATAACGCCTCACGAAGCCGGTCCTGTAGAGTTGACTTCTTTTCATGTTTCCAAATCACGATCTTCTAGCTCCCGTTTCAGATCAGCCACTTTTAAATCACACAATGTAATTTTGCCAGCCATTTTAAATTAAACTTGAAAGAAATCCCACTTCTGACACCAATTGTTATGGGTTCTAATGTCTAAAATAAGGCTGGCAACACTAAAGTTCACACTTGTACTTTATTTACACAAATTAGTCTATTTACACAAATTAATTGTAAGTTGAATTAATAAAGAAAATCAGATCAACAAATGACAAGCTAATACTTATTTTCAGTAATTATTTACAAGAATCAATGAATAAGTAATTACAGGCTGATCAATAATAAATGAAAGAAGAGTCAAATAAACTGTACAATAATGTAGAAAGAAGTTATAAAAAGAGCAACTAGTCACTTACAAAAGCACAGTCCAATTCGTTGTTTGTCAGTTACAAATAATATCACTTAACACAACGTCTTTAAACTATTAGTAAGCTGCACAAACAGTGAGAACTTGTCTCTGCACTTGAGACTGGAATCGGGCACTGTTTTTTCAACGGCACAAGATCTGTAACACAATCTGACACGGGAGCTTTTGTAAAACTGACTAGATTGTTCACGTGGACTTCTTTATATAGCTGTTAAAGTTGTATAATTCCAAGAATTGGTGGCTTCTCGATGCTTTGAGAATACTGTGGAAGGTCACAGAATAATAGTAAAGCACAACCTCGATTGTTCAGGAAGTGTGTAGAAATCTCGAGAAATTAAATTGAGTGAGAGAGTTGCATATTTGAAGAATAAGAGTGACAAAGACATTTGAAAAGCAAGAGAATGAAGATCAGGTGTCGAGTCAAGTCTGACCATGAAAACAATGGAATGATGTAAATAGAACAACTTTGAACAAGTGCTTTGTTTGCTTTTGTAACATTAATTTCCATGTGACAACAGCACTTTTCAAATAAAACCACTCTTTCATCATAACAGTCACGCTTAAATAAGACTTAGAAAATGTTATATTAGCCTAATATTTATTAAGAATATGACTCATATTAGTGAGTACATCTTCAAGCTCCACCTGCCCGTTTGAGCCATGATAATTAAAACAAACATTTTCTATTGTGGATGAATCCTGGGCTTGAGTCTTCAGTGCATAGAATGTAGAGATGAGCAATAAGCCAATGAGCATTATCACCTAGAAGTATCCATCGAAACCAGGGTTAACAGTTAAAAGTCTCTGGAGTTGACAGTGAAAATTGACAAACTCAATCTAACTGTTTGGCATAGCCTATATATTTCTCTAGCTAGAAATAAATGAAAAAAAAAATCATTTTGTAGGTAAGCTACATAAAAAGCCTTCCAACTCTTCAGTAAGTATCTTCGAAGTTATCGTAAATAGATAACTACCAAGTTTCTAATATTGTAGGAAATGGCATATAGATAGAATCGGGCGAGTGTGTAATGTCAATTCATGAGCGGCTCTGGTAGCGCTGTTGGTTGGAGCGCTTGTCTGAGATAAGATACGGCTTTAGCTGGCTTCGTTTCCTGCAGTCTTGTGTTCGAATCTCATTCAGCCATGGTCCTCATCATTCACCCATTCACCTCATTACCCACGCACAAGTCTTCAGATTCATGTAGGCATCATTAGCAAAAAATAAATAAATAAAATAAAAAATACTCATTGATTTGTGGGAGGAGAAAAAAAATTTGCTCCAGTTTTGTGTTTAGTTATCGAGTGACCTGCTATACGAGTATGTCGACTCGTTTAAGTTTCAAACTCCTCCCATCTCATCAAACATGCTGTAAGTGTAGCTGGTGAATCGTTTCTTGTCAGGTAAAAATTTTATGAGGAAGCAAGTAGCTTGATTTTTTGTTATAGCTATTACTGGGAAGAGGCAATTGTAGGAGTTCGTCGTGTGAATCCTAGCACTCAAACTCTGTTATTATAGCTTATTACTGTGTGCGCACTGCAATTCTTATACAGCGTAGGTTTTTAAGCTTTGAACGACTTTTAGGCTAAATGATTTTCGGGACGGGCCATCAGTGTTTAGGTTTACCCGGATAATTGCGGACTCTCGTGATGGTTGGGAGCATTAAGGTCGGCAGTAAACCCAAAATCGGCGGTCCGCTTGCTTTTATCATCTCCGGCAATGGAGTGTCAACGCATCCGTGTACATACTTGCTTTTCTCACTCTGTTTCTTCTATTTTCTTCTACACCACATCCGAAATTTAAAATTTCAAAAAAGGCAACGCTCCCTCAGGCCAAATCTCATCGGGGACTCTTCACTCACAACCTACCTTTCACCAAGATAAAACCAACGGTCTCGTGGTTTCGCTCTTCTCATTTTTATTGTTACTCGTATTCTTTTTACGGTGCCAAAAATTGCGTCGGGTGGGAAGCTTTCCAAAGAAGAAATCGTCTTCAACGCGCTTCCCGAACACTGCGCGGCCCTCTAAACACTTCACGGCCCAGTTTTATTGTGAACTGAAAACCGTGCGATAAATCTCTCTCGACATCATCTTATATTCGCTTTCTTCTACCCTCACTAATTGTCTGTGCAGCTATAAAAATACATTTCCGCATTGCCAGGCCATGTATTATATTCATGAGGAGAAGAGACTTGCATATTAACATGGGCGCTACATATTGAGGTTAATGCATGTGTTATAGTGATTACAAAATCGAAGAGTGTGACCCTGAGTCATCACTCTATTTGATATACAGTAATATTTGAAATTTACCTGTTAGGACAAGAGAAAGTGTTATAGAGAAGCAATAATAGCATCAACTAGAACATGAAAATATACGGCTCCTAGACTTTATTATTACATTAATTTAAAATACTAATAATGCGATAAATGATAATTTAAATTTCTTTGATATTTTTCCTAAAAAATAATATGAATCCATATCTTGCATCTTGTGTTCTGGATTTTGTTTTCTCATTCAATTCCATTTTATTTTGTTTATGATATGTTTAGTTAAATAATAACAATAATTGTAACTGACACTGTAATTAGTTGGGTAAATAATCTAATAAATTAATTGCATTTTTAATTTAGGCCAATTGACATGGTAAATGGATACTATTATTTGTAACTGGGTACGGAATAAGTTACATGATAATTTATATCTCTATTATTGGATCAATATTCGCCAACGAAGAATATTGTTTCAAAGGGAGTTGAAGTATTGTTATAGGGTGAAATATTTCTGATTGCTTTTGAGTGATTTTTATTGTAGTGAAAGAAGATGTTTGTAAGTAGTTCAATGAGTAATTGTTGGTATGAAAATCACACCTTAATGTGTTTATTGTGGTAAAGCTCCTCAACTCCACATTCCACCTATGAAAGTTTTGAATATTTTTTCTTGTGCGCCGCAGTTATTTTTCACTGTCTAGTACTGCAACCAAGCGGCCTCTTTTCTAAATCTACAATAGATGAGCTCGTTTGGAAATTTGAATAACTTAGCCGTTGATAGATGGGCGTTTGTCATTTTGTCAAGACAAGAGAATTTTTCAGAAGATTTATATCGTTATAATGTGGAGTTGTAGTTAACGGGCTTACGTTATGTGTTAAAGATGTAGCGTGGGAGTGAATTACTTGCCGCCATGTCAGGTTCTTTGGCCACCGCAGTCGGTGAATACGTTATTTATTTGGATATGCGTCACAACGTCAGAGCATGAGCTCTCGCTTCAATGCAAAACTTATGGACTTGCGGTAAGTATTGTATTTAGTGTCGATGCTCATTTGACTACACTCCTGGAATATATTATAGCTTTCTCTAGAAGTAGTGTCTTTAATAAAATTATTTTCTAGAAGTAAATTAATAAAAAACAAAATCGTTGTTTTTTTGAGGAAGTAAATGATAAAAAATCCCTCTAGAAGTAAATTAAGGGACTTCAAACAGAATACAAAAAAAAAAAAAAAAATTAAAAAAATAGGAACAGGAAGAAAGTCCCCAATGAAAGTGATGTGAATCAACCTGAAAATGACTAGATGAAATAAAACGGCATAAACAGATGGACAGCTATAATTGTAGGATTACAGAGAATGTGTTTTATAAAACGTTCACGAGAAGTGCATAAAATCAAATTTGCAAAGCGTAGTTTGCACAATATAATATGTAGTAAAAATGTAGCAGGATTAGCCTACTGCATCACATTCATAATTTTTTCCAACTATCAAGCAGGAGCAAACCTGGGGTGAAAGAAAGTTACTTCCCCTTCCTAAGGTGAGGAGGATTTTAGTTGCTATCCATCTTGAGATGCTATTCCAGTTGTATAAAAATTCACTGACTAGCTCTATTAGAACTTGTATTTGTGCTTACTACAATAGCTTATTGAAGTTTTTCGTAATTATTGTAGACTGTGATTGTAATTTGAAAATTGTAATGCAACCGGCCCTGAAAAAATCTTTAGACTCGTTCTTACTAAATTTATTTACAAAAAGGTTTGTTCAGGCCAGTGTATTAAGCAGTAAATGTGGAAGGATTACTGTATTACACAATGAAAATAGTTTATCTGAAACTGTAGGAGATATTGAATGGATAACTAGAGGATTCTTCCAGCATCAACGAAGTTGCGATAGGCGTGAACGCATCTTTTAAAAGTTCACTTCTCACAGGGTGAGAAAGCAATATTCGAACTTTTAAAACTGAACCTTTTCTTGTCTTGATGATTCAGGAAACTTTTGTAAGTTACAGCTCTGATAAAGTCCTTATGGTGTGTAGTGTGGTAGGAAATTTGCAAAAAAACAATGCTGGAAGACTGGCTAAACGATGCTTGCAAACAAGCTTAGCCTATTCAGTATATTAAGTATAGTAGATCTCAAGGTAATGTTGCAAGGCTTTGCTACGGCTATAATGTTTATTTATGAATTATAATGTAATAACATTTTTATTTTGCGTAATATATTAAAAAAGATTTCAGTATTAAGCAGTTTTTAACATTTTCTTCCCTTAATCAAGACTCGAATCACAAAGTTGAGTTAGGCTACTCCTCAAAGTGTCATGAAAAAATAAAAAAAAAAGATAAAACATTCTGTTTTGGACACAGAAAGAAAGAAGGAACAGTGATTTTCAGCATTATCTGCCTGTGTCAATATTGATTTCCAGATGAATTAATTACTCTTCTCCTCTCGCCTTGCGGTCCATCTAGAGACCTATGGAATTTTTAGTTAGAACTTTATGGAAAATGGGAGAATCCTTATTTGTTTACTTTAGAAATTGATGGAAAAATAAAGAACCATCTAGTTCTTTCTAGATTATGAAAAATGTATAAATAGCGGAAACTCTTGTAAAAATCAGTCAGTTGTGATTCGAACGTTAACGTGATTGAGTGGCAGTTACAATTTCCGCTCATACAAACCGGATTATCAGTGAGCGCTTATACAAACGCAGTATATTGTGGCAGATTATCATCCAGGCTTCTTTAGGTTTCAACTGTTAGGTTTCAGTCGTTTCTTCCTGAATTATTGAACAGTGCATTGAACAGTTGTTATTTGATATTTGATCAGCCTTTTAACATTTAGTGATTGATTCTTGTACAGCAATACTCAAAATTCTTTATTAGCAGAACATTATGGATTTATCTGTTCCTGATTGATTTTTTTGTGTAAGACATTACTTACTAGTGCCAGCTGTAAGTAATTTGTGTTAATAAAGTGCGAGTGTTAATTTGAAGTGTCGCCAACGTTATCTTAGAGATAGAACTCGTAAAAATACTGTATTCTTGAATAATAATAACATAAAAGACTATGAAAATCAGTTGAACTTTTCGAATCAGTATTGGAAATTAATGAATCTCAGTTAATGAATGACACAGGTTGTGTTTTTGAATAATAAATAATATTATTAATATCTATCACATTATTACCATATAATACTTCTATTCGATTATATTTTTCAAATACTTAATTAATATGAATAACTGTACCGACTTATCCTTGTTTTGGAGTATTTTGTAACTGTATGGACAGTACTAATGACGAATTGGCACAATCCCTGCATGCATGGGCGCCCACAGGGGGGTGCAAGGGGGTGCACTTGCACCCCCCTGGCTAAAAAAATCAGGAAATAAATTTAATAGCTAGAATTTTGTGTAATTACTTTAATTAAAAAGAAATTTATAAAATTACATTACATAATGCTCATTAAAAAAAATTATTTTCAATTAATGTCCGAATCAAATGAGTAGTTCATCCATTCCTATACATCAATGCTATTCAGAAAACAAAAACTTCAAGTTTCTTGGTTGCTGTCTGAATTTATTTATAACAAAATCAATGAAATCATACTTTTTCGTAACCTTTTTTCTGTGGAAACTCAACATACAAAGTCCTGATAGCCTCATATGACTCATAGTAGACCGGTTCCAAGTTTTCACTTGCCGCAAAGTGCTTGCTACGAGCTGCCAGTTGACTGCCTTCACGTTTTGAAATGCTGCACACGATTTAAAAAAAAGTTGTAGGCTTTATTCAACTGTGAATTTATGTTCCTTTTTAATATTATAGTTTGCGGATTTAACCATATAAATTATACACAATAACCTAACTTAATTTTAATTACAATATTAATTTTTACCCTTGGCATAAAAAACTACGTCTTACCCTCCTTTATGCACAATATTGTATTTTTATTTGGTAGCTTCTATTAGTTACCAAATAGCGTAAAAATTCGTTTTAAACCACCATATTTTCAAAAATTTTCCCTGGACCCCCTTTTTCCGTACCCCCCAGACGATGTTTGTTATCTATTGCACCCCCCTGCTCCAAATCCTGCGGGCGCCCATGCCTGCATGGGTTGACTCAGATGGTGTGGATTATTGACAAAATCAAGAACTGACTCAGAATATTGTGATTATTTATTCAACTTGAAATTGATATTTGAATGCCAATTTGAAATCGATACTCTTGGAGCCAGTGCGACACATAATTTTAAAAACATTTCTTGAAACAGGTTGACAAAATTTCAAATTAAAAAAAAAAAGAAATGTTCCTTTGAATTTGAACGAGGAGACTGGTTTATTAGCTAATAAAATGGGACCATAAGCATTACAAGACAGTTTTCGTGAAACATCAGATAAAATGTTACTGGTTATTAGTCAACATTCTGTCTAGTATTAGAAGATGGTATCGATGTTTTTTTCAGAGCGTGTTCGGTAACATGAAAGAGATGAACTGAGGTGAGGACTATAAGATCTTGGGAAAGCATATCTAGAAACATCTGTATGTTTACAGCAGGTTCTTATCAAAAATTATGAGTGTAATCAGAATGTTAACATTTTTCTCCTGGATTTACGTGTGCTGTGTACTGATCAATGTGAATCCACAAAAGTTGTGAAATCCACTACCAACATGGAGTTTATTGCAGAGTCTAGTTACAACTCCCTATACTAGAGAATAGAAAGATTTCCATCTATCCCAAATAATAGGAAACGTTGTAAATAGTAGACCAAATGAAAGCAAATCTTGAAATTGTTAGAGAGAAAAAAGGCACGAAGTGATAACAATGTATCATGGACAAAGAATTTCTAGCAATGATGCTGTAACATAGGGGAAACATCTACCTGCAGTTGCCTGTGGAAAGATAATGTGATAATGCTAGTTTACATTAATTTCCTTACGAGATTCCTTTACATTCATAATCACAACATGATTCTAGTTCATAAATCAAAACATATTTTGAAAGTTTCAATTGAATCTAACATCCATGAATCAATTAATTCATAAATATCAGAGCTCAATCTTTTGAAAAGTTCTACTCTCCCATGAAAAATATTAACAATTTATTGATAAATTCAGAGTTTTTCATTTATAAAACTTTGTTCTACATGGTACTGTACATTGACTGAAAAAATAACTGAAACCAAAGACATTTACTACCAAACGATAATTGGAATGAATAAATTATATAGATGGAAAAGAACATAATTATTTTCCATGTTAGCGAAATCGTGAATTTCAAATTAAATTCCTCTCTCACAAATCAGTGTGATGAACTAGACCTTCCATTCTTATGTTCCTTTTGGGTATGTCTATGAAGAATTACTATATTAATCAATAAATCAATATATCGCTCCCACAAATGGATGTTTGACTTCCTCCTGCTTTATTGTTTAATTTTCAAACTCCATCATAACAATATTTAATCAAATTATTTGCTTATAAGTCACGTGCAATCATTAGTTTATTATTCTTTTTTGCTTTGTTTTTATTTTCCCTCCCTCTTCATTTTTGTTTCTATTCATCTAGAATATGAAGCTCCGTATTTTTATCTACTGAATAAGAATTCGAATTGTATGATACAGTTGCGTGAAAGAGGGCCGACTGCGCTCTAATTCTGTGAGAGATGACAGAGTTATGGAATTTATATTTTTTCCATCAGTGCAGATTAGTACTTGAGCAATAAGCGGATTTCAGTTCAAATTTTTCCGGCAATGTGTATTGATGACAGCGAGGAAATCTCCCCTAAAAAACCAATTACACACAATTAAATAAATAAATGAAATTTTATTGACATTCAATTCATTGAAAAATAGACACCGTCATAAATCAATTAATTTATAAGTCAAGTCGTTAAACAACTAGACACACAACATGTACGATGCCCTTAAAAATTGCAGATTTGTGTCTGATGTCTGATGGCTTACCACCCGGTGGTCCATCAAGGGCACGTGAGAAGCTGATACCGTTAAAGAGACACAATAGCGCCTGGCCACAAAAGCAAAGCATCGAGCAAAATCACAAAAGAAAATTGTTAAAGGTGCACGGCCGGAGAAATCTTCCGCTCGTTTAAATAACAATAATCAAAGACTTGACTTTGCACATTGTTGGTGATGGGAGGGGGTGGAGGGTGTGAGTGGACGAAGATTGTGATGAAGATGAAGAGCTGATTTCTGTCGTGAGGACTCTGCTTCAAATATGTGGTCGTGACCGATCTTCAGTCGCATAAATGCGCGTCGTCTGCGCATCGTTGTTTGCCAATCAAGTCACTCTCAACGCTTGGAAAAAGCAAAGTGCTCGTGGGAAATCTGTCGTTTACAAGTGCAACAGCCCTTACAAGATGGATAAAAACTTGAATGCCCCAATCCAACCAGAATCTGACCTACACTTTTACAGACTGTGGTCTACAAGTTACGTGTGATTGTACAGTGTACACGAGTGTAGGTGCTTTACTAGTTAAATACTGCTTATAGTACAACTAATTTGTTGAAGTCTACGTGCTGGAGTCATTTCTGTTTGATATTCGTTTGAATAGAATTGACAGTCCCTGAACTGCAGCAAACGTTCTTGACTTTGAAAGTTCAATACTTGTTGTAGGCCTACAAGTCATCAAAGTCTTCTGGTTGGAACCAGCGTGTCAGGCTCATTATTGTTATTGTACAATCAAATGGAAAGCTGCTGATTATATCAATGATTTTTCTAAGTTCACACCATTTGGGGAAAACATGTTATGGGGATTTCACAGGAAAATAGTTAATATAGATTGAATTTATGATTTTTAAAAATAAATTTCGAACATTCATGAAGATTTTTTGTTGGATAACGATTTATGAGTTTGGTGCTTTAGAAGGGACTAGAGCTGAGGGCGGATAGCTTCAAGGACTCATAGATTCAGGATTCAGGATAATCTAGATTCAGAATAATCTTACGGAGATCGGCTTGCTCCAATCTGCTATAGTGCACCGTTTCTCCGTAGGCTGACTACGCCTTTTAGCCCTGGTCGCTATTTTAGAAATAATTATGATAAACGTGAATGGAAGAAGTAGATTGATGCATTTGGATATAAAATCGAATTATTTGCCAAAGTATTACATGGGAATTGACAACGAATCACAATGGAAACAACAGGCTTTCCAGCCCAATATTGTCTCCTTCACTGAAACTTCATTCAAAATAATTTTAAAACCTAAAAATAAACTCAATCCTAAACTAAAAAACAAAATTTATGATCGGATATAATTTTTAAATGATGGAAATTAGTGATATCTACAAAATAATCTTCATAACAGATGATTACTTTTTCTTATAACGAATAATATGCAAAGAACTCTGGTGGAAAGTAGTGTTAAAATTTCTCAGCCCAAAAGTAATAGTAATCAAGAACGAAAGAGGAATGATTTCACAATACAACTGTCTACCCTCGGCTGTCTAAGAATTCAACTTGTTGGAAGGTGATTTTTCATGATAAACATACCGTATATTTATAATGAACAGTATAGTATTCGTAAAAATGTTATGCTAACAGTAAAAACAATACAACTTTCAAGTCATGCATATTACATTAAGATTACCAGCTTACTTACAACGCTTAGCGGCGAATTGGTGTCATAAAAATTGGCACAGGCCAAGCTGGTTACATTTTTAAGAGCGAAAATGCTCAAGACAGTTTAACGATGATCGTAAACGAAAGAGAAAAGAGAGGGCATGGTTGTAGAGCATGTGGAAACAATTGAACTATGATTCGTGTTGATTCGTTTGTGGGCAGGTCGTGATGGAATAAACGGAGGGTGAATTATTGATATTGGAGGTAGGGTTAAGTTTGGAATGAGACGAAGTTGGGTGAACAGGAAGACGAAGCTGGATAACTTGTTGCTAGCAGAGAACGATTTTGCCCTCGAGATATTTGAGTTTGACGTACTCATCAAGATAGCTCTGAAATACTCAACATCCAGCTATTTTCTGCTTGAAGCACGTCAGTTTTCCCTTCACCTTCTCTTCAGACACCTTAACTTTGTTCAGATTGCGAACGCATTGTGTATTTAAGCATGTTTAATGAGGCTTAATAATCGATCTCGTTCAACGAACGTGATCTGCAAATTGCCATTCAAGCTCGCCTCCTCTAAGTAAGGGTTAAAGTTTCCTCAGAGTTGAAAAAACCAGCATGTAAAAATGTCGTTGACCAGTCACTCATGCATGACTGAAACGTCTGAAGAGCTTTCTTGTCACCTCTAATCATCGTAATCAACGTGTCACACGACAAGTTAGGTGTTGTTGCATCCCATTTTGTCAAGCGATCGTTCATGTTTCCCCAAATGGCGTAATTCTATTGCAGCGGCGCACTCTCCTTTCACTCATCACACCTCGCTCAAATACGTGGTGTTACAAAAAGAGATCTCCGTTCATAACAACAATAACAATAATAATTGTCAACGCTTTCTGATTATCACAACCCACCAAAGCCCAACAAATTGTCTAACGCTTGGAACATTATAAAACAATCACTTTCACTTGTCTCTCTGACATGACATTTACTTCAGTTTAAAATCATGTTCTCTTATTACGTTTATTCCACTCATTAGGTTTACAAGTCCATTTACTTCGTGATTAGCAATTATTGCATAACAGCATCCTCTCTCATTAGCATATACGAACGATAATTGATCAGAATAATTATGCCATCTTCACGGTGTGTTTCTCATTATTGGCATTTGTACAATGATGAGAGACAATCGCCATATTTTTAAAGAGCTCCAAACATTTCTGAAGTGAAAGATTCAAAAAATGGAGAAAAATTGTATGAAAGTAAAAAAGATTTATACAATATTTTTTATCTACCAAAAATTACAGATAATTTTGATATTCTAAAATTTCTGAACAATAAGCTTCGTTTGAAATCTTATGAAGTAATCCAATAATTTTTTGGTATTAGATATTAGCTGCAAATTGTTCCAATTTAATTATGAAAATAGAAATCCTCAATATCCAATTCAGATAATAATTGCATCTAGAAAAATCTTTTATTCGCCCATGATGAAATATATTGTTTAGTTTCTAAAATCTCCAAACGATCAGTTTACGAAGAACTCCTACAGTTGAACAGATATTTGGATATCTGGACCCATTAAAACATGAGAGTATTACGGTAATCTGATTTATAATTAGTAGCCCCAAGTCAATATAAATACGCTACAGTCCGTTACCTATGTTTGCGAATGGAAACCTAAATACTAGATCAAGGAACTAGATCAGTAAACAAAAATGCCATTTTAAGGATGCTATTGAAGATTGCTAAGCATCTGTGCGCAGGGTTTTTGGTCATAATTTTTTTCGAAGTTTCATGTATTTAATATTATTAGGGCTTTGAAATATCATCTATTGCTGTGAGGAAAAAACATTTTCTTCGATTATTTTGTGAAATAGGGGGTCTCAATGTTGAAACTTTTCGGTTTTTGGGGGCAATTGATCTCACCTATGAGTTATTTTAAACATTTTATAAATTTTCCTCAACTAAAAGACACATTGAGGAATGAAATGACATATTTTTTATTCCAATCTAACAAAGTTTGTTCAAAATATTTTTTTTTAAATGGGATTTTTTACACATTTAAAAAAATGTATTTTGAAAAAACTAATTGTTTGATTGTAGTAAAAAATATGTCATTTTATTCCTCAAGGTGTCTTAGTTACAGAAAATTTACCACAACTTTAAAATCACTTGTGAGATAAATTCCCCCCCAAAACAGAAAAATTTCAACTTTGAACCGTCATATTTCACAAAATAGTTGATGAAAAAACTTTTTCTCACAGTAATAGATAACATTCAATACAATATAAAATTATGAACAAAAACCCTGCGCCGGGCTTAATTATAGAATTGCCAAACGCCAATAGTTTTTTGAAATCTATTAATTTAGTTCACGTTCAGCAAATAAATGTACTTGATAAGTGTATAATGAATTATAAAATTTAATGAAATAATGTTATGTAATAAGTGGATTTACTATTTCTGTACCATTTTGCGAAATAAACTTTCCTTCATTTTATTTGATGTATGTAAGTTCAGTAAATGTTCGTAAGTTCAGCTACTGGCAGTTTTACAATTATGTCATGGCTGGATACCAAACAAATTACAGTATCATGGAATCTATTTATTGAAACATATTTTACAGTAGCCTACTGTATTCTATTTTCCACCAATATTATCGTCTGCAAAACCGTTTTAGGAATTTCTATTTCATTTTGAAGATGATGCAAGCTAACGTGTAAAAAATTCTTGTTAGCAGCTCGAAAACTTATCCTTATTTAGAGGTGAATGTATTAGGAAAGTTGTAAGTTGACAGTTACATCTATCTGATGTAGGAAATAATTTTTAGGCCTGTTGGCAAGATTTCGCTGCTGTCAGGTTATAAACAGAAGAGTGTGCGTGATGTTGTCAACAAGGTGGCAGAGGTTGCTTCATCCTCGAGAAGGTGTTAACAGCTGTTAAATGCTGGTGCAAGAGACTTTTATTGTCTCCACTAAGAACAGGTTGAGAATCGGTGGTTCTCTGGCTTCACAAATTATAAAAAACTATGCGCATCGCTCTGGCCGAAGAAAAAATGTTGCCTTTCAAACAGCCGGAAATAGGACTTTAATCACGTTCCAGCAAAATTTACAATCTTGTTCGCCAATCCTATCTCTCTGTTATCGATTTGAATAACATTTTTGCCAATGTCAAGCTTCACTGAACAATATTTATTTTGGCTTGGTTTCGCATTATTTCTCGGCTGACCCAAATCTTGGAACCCTTTTGCATTTCTATTAAGGCAATGTTGAGGAGGACATTGCACAGTCATATTGATTTATATTGATTTATATGGCTTTCTTCAAAAGCAACATTGAACTAATTTCATCAATTTTTAATTTTTATACCTCATTCACTTTGGATCAACCGAGAATTAAAAAAAGAATCTGAAACACGATAAGTTCAGTGTGAGATTTCTGTTCAGTAAAAACCATGCAATCTGCTACATTCACATGCGAGTGATCTACAGGGTGTTTCAGGAGGAAAGGTTCAAACTTCGGCAACTGATTCTAGATCTAAAAATAAGAAAAAAAATTAAATTAAACATAGTGTTGCGAAAGCAAACAAGCAGTTATTCACGCACTTGTTCTATTTATGTCATTCTATTGTTTTCATGGTTGGACGTGACTTCGACATCCAATCTGCGTTCTCTTGCTCTTCACATGTCTTTCTCACTCCTATTATTCAAGTCTGCAACTCTCTCACTCAATTGATCTTCTCGTCAATTCTACATTCTTCTTGAACAATCGAGGTCTATTCTAAGCTTTCTTGAAGATTCTCGAAGTGTCTGGTGAGCTCCAATTCTTGGAATTATACAACAACTACAACAGCTACATTTTCTTCAGCCTTGAACTTGTGTCCATTATTAATGAGATGTTCTGCAAAATTTGAATCTCCTTTTTGGGTTTTCCAATCCCTGATATGTTCATACGCAACATTTGAAACTTCTACCAGTCTGACCTACATAACAAGCATTACAATCACCGCAATTCAATTTATAAACCCCACTTTTATCCCAGATATCAATTTTGTCTTTACTACGCCCAAATAAGCTCTTTAAAGTTGGTTTGGTTTGAAAAGCTACATCAAAACCGTTGTTTTTCAGTTGTTTTCCTAATTTATCAGAAACTGGGCCAAGGTAAGGCACCGTTATCCATTAACCTTTCCCCAGTTTCAGTTACAGTAATGCTAGCACTGACTGCTAGTCTCATATTTATTTTATTTAAGATTTTATTGACAATGATTTCCTCATATCCATTTGTAATAGATATCTGTTTAATCGTACTAATCTCTTTTTCAAAGTGATGATTGCTCATTGGAATGGTTGAAGAAACAACCATTATCTATAAATCATACTATTGAAAGCTGCAAGTTTGTGCGATATTGGGTGACATGAGTGATGAGGTATGATTACATCGGTATGAGTTACTTTTCTAAAAATAGAGAAGTTGTGGGTTCCGGTGCTATGGTCAATTCTTAAATCTAGAAAATTTAAATCACTATTCTCTTCTAACTCTATGGTGAATTTAATCTTATGGTGTAAACGATTCAAATAGCTAAGGAAATTATCTAATTGTCTATTACTACCCTTCCACAAACAAATAATATCATCTACATATCTGTACCAATAAGCAATCCTATCCTTAAAATTATTATTTTCAAAAATTCTACGGTCAAGGCTATCCATAAATAATTCAGCTAGTAGGGGTGAAAGGGGTGAACCCATCGCTAACCCATCTTTCTGTTCATAAAATTTATTGTCAAACTTGAAATAGTTATATTCAGTACATAACTTCATCAATCCTAACAGCTCAGTTCTAATAATAGGATCATTAATTGTAGTTTCCATGATCTCTTCAGCTCTGTTAAGACTTTCTTCAGTTGGTATATTTGTAAAGAGATTAGTTACATCAAAAGAAACAAGTTTATAAGATGAATGAACAGGAATATTTTTGATTTTATTGACTAACTCCAATGAATTTTTGATTCCAAATTTGGGTTGGAATCCCGTTAACGATCTGAAGCTACTGTTGAGTTTGTGGGCCAATTTCGAACATGGAGAATTAATAAATGACACTACTGGTCTTATCGGAATATTATTCTTGTGAAGTTTGGGCTGACCAAATAATCTGGGCGGATATGGGTTCATAACTGTTAAATATTTGATTTCCTGTTTATCAATTAACTTTGTGATACCTGCCAGCTTACTTTTAACTAATTTATTAATGTTGTTGGTTGGATTGGAGTTAATCTCAATGAAATTATTATCTGAAATGAATTCGTTAACTTTACCTATGTATTCAGTTTTCTCTAATATAACCGTGGTGCCTCCTTTGTCTGCTTTTACTATGATCAAATCGTTGTCTTTGACTTTCTTCTCAATCTTCTTCACGATGTCCTCTGTACGTTGAATATTGGGTAAAACTTGTCTTGCCTGTTCTTGTAAAATTATGTCTGCACATCTGTTGGTTAAAATACGATTCTGTGACACTCTCCAATTCCTATCAATGCTGCATGCTAGAAGTTCTGCTTGTTTGCTCCCTAAACTACTATAATTGTTGAATTTAGTACCTTGTCCTAGCAATTCTTGTTCTGAAGGTGAAAACGTGTTATGTAGGTCAGACTGGTAGAAGTTTCAAATGTAGGGTAAATGAACATATCAGGGATTGGAAAACCCAAAAAGGAGATTCAAATTTTGCAGAACATCTCATTAATAATGGACACAAGTTCAAGGCTGAAGAAAATGTTGAATTTCTGCATTTGATTGGCAAAGGCAGACAATTGAACATTTTAGAAGCTTTGGAGATAACTAAGTTGGTAAAAAAACGATTCCATAACTAATTTAAATGACCAAATTTATTTTAACCAATACAATACAACTAACTTGGTTTCATTATAATTCCAGCCTATTTTTAAAAAGCAGTTCTTAGGTGTATTTCTCAGTTGACCTTGATTGCACTTCAGTGAGCTTCTAATTTAAATTTTTTTTTAAATTTTAGTTTGATTAAATTCTAGCCTTATTACAATTTTTTGTTACTTTCTTGATTTTCACAGTGTTTAGTTATTGATTTGACTCGTATTTTTGCTTGTTACTCCTCCCACCAGGGGGCGTGACTTGACAACCAATCACAACGTCCGATTAAGGTCAGCCTCTTTCCCTCTTAGCCAATAGTATCATTCCATGCACAGTATATATAAGGCTTCTCTGTACTTGAATTTTCAGTTTGATTGAGATTGATAATGGTGTAACAACCGAAACTAGTTTCTCGAAGTTTTAATAAATGTGGTTGTGACAATTTTGTTGGTTAGTTCAATCACTCTTCGACCAATTCATCTGTTATCAAACTTCTCATTTAAGAAGTCTATCACACGTTTTGCATAGTGGGTTGGAGGTCTGTCATGCTGAAAGAACATTGCCATCCTTTTTGAAAGTGGGACGTCTTTTAACAATTGAACATATTGTTTTGTAAACAATCTAAATAGCTTTCTGCATTAACACGGTTTTCTAAAATAAATGGGCCAATTGAAATATCATAAATAAGGCCACACCAAACATTAACCGAAGAGTGATTCCGAAAATTACTTCCCACAAAAGAAAATGGATTCTCTTTTGACCATTCATGAAAGTTACAGGAGTTGATAATTCTGTATCAGTTGAACGTTTGCTACAAAACAGAAGTTTTCAGTTCAATTAGCCTTTGTTTAGTTTTCATAAGAGATGAATATTTCAAAGATTTATTTGTTTTTTGTTGGATTTATTTAAATCAGATTTTTCAGAATTAAATTCTCTACAAGTTTTGTATTTAAATTTCATGCATTTATTATTCATTTAACAAAGTGATAGTACTTCAAAGCTGAACAAATGTGTTTTTAGGCACAGAATTTTCTGTTTTACATCATAATATCATAAAAACTACTGAAGATAGAGTTCTGGGACCTATTTTATTAGTTTTTTTCACATCAAAACCATAAGAAATAACTGTATTTGGTCCTTAATTCACCTTCCCAGAATTTCAGTATGACTTTCTTTTACCGAGGCTACTGAATTCTAGGCAAAATCTTTCACTCTGTATAACTCGCTAACGTAGCGTTTCCGGACCTATGTTTATTATGATTTCTTTTTCTTATTTTTAGATCTAGAATCAGTTGCCAAAGTTTGAACCTTTCCTCCTGAAACACCCTGCATATAAACTTTTCAAGTATTTTTATGTCGAAATTAAATATAATTTGTAATTCATAAAAGTCTAAAAGATTGCTTCATTCATAGACTTTTATGAGAATTATACGCTTAGGAAACGTTCTTAGTATGAGTTTATTTTTGAAATAAAACATTGTCAGGTATTGCTTACAAATGAAAGGTCATAATAATATTGAATTTCGAATAATATCTCTACATGTTCAATTCATGGATATAAATCAATCAAGTTCACTCAGAAAAAACAATGAACTATTTTTATGTAAGACTGGTTATGTTTTTTACTTTTCCCATAGAGGCTTTTAATCTTGACTTTATTGTTTTTAGAGAGCACGCTTCATATTTTTATTTGTATGATTTATGAAACAATGAAGAAGATTCGAAATGAAAAAGAATCAATGTTTCTCAATTTAATAAATGTTTATAATCCCTGATCATATATATGTTTTGCGATTTCAAAGTCGAGCTTGCTCTTGACAGTCTATCAGTCCTGTAACCAACTTCCAAATATTCTTATTATACAGTATTTCCAGTAGTCCCGCTAATACGAACCCGCTATTACGAAAAACTTGAGAAAATATAAAAAATTAAGAATTAAACAACGTTAGTGCGTAAAACATACGTTTACTTAGAGAAACAAGCTAAACGAATAGCAAGTATGTTTTAGCTCTTTAGAAAAATGGGCAAAAAATTATTGTAATTAATGCTCTAAAACGACACTAATAATCACTTCTCCTACCTTGCTTATCCACGCTCTAGTGTGTATTGATCGGTTCGATAACAAGTTACAGGTGGTTACACTACCGTATAATTGGCGGAAAACACTTACACACTAATAAAAAGTCAATAAATGGATGCTATTACGTAAAATCCACCTATTCCGAAATCCTGCGATTCCGAAAAGGGTTCGGTCCCAATTAGTTCGTAATAGCAGGACTCTACTGTATATAAATATATATACATATATAGGCCTATATATATATATATACGCTTAGGAAACGTTCTTAGTATGAGTTTATTTTTGAAATAAAACATTGTCAAGTATTGCTTACAAATGAAAGGTCATAATAATATTGAATTTATATATATATATATATATATATATCATCTATCAGCATTATTATTGTTAAGTTATCGGTATAGAAATATTGAATATTATAATAAAGCAATAATCTGTAACCTGCAACTCATAACAGCTTCGCAGCTTTCACGACAGCAACTCAGCAACAAATCAGCTTTATGATTATAACGATTATTCTGATCAATTTTCACCGATAACATTATTCTACAAAATATTGGGTTTCTCAAGATGGATCGTTATTCCGGAGAATTTATTCTATAGATACAATAAATGAAAATGGCTGATACAAGTCAACTGACTTTCAGAGTACTTTCCTCCAGGAACTGATAAAATGTTGTGGAAGTTCATTTTTCTGGAAGTATAAAAAATATTGAGCATAAAACCTGTAATTTTCATGTCTTCATAGTAGTTGTTGAAAGCTTCTCATCCAACTGATTCTCTTAGATAAAATTTTATGTTCAGTTGTTGATTAGAACTGCATCATGCACTAAGCAGTAAGGACACGCAGAGATTCAGGATACTGGGTTAAGCAGGATAATAGGCAGTCTATAGTGTAGTGAAACTGTAGAGTAAATAGGAAAATAGAATACTCGTTCTAAGTTGAAGAGAGAAAAGTGGAGGGTAATAGAAAGAGAGAAGATGATTTAATGATTTGAAAGTTTAAAAAAATATCAGCCATTTCAATTGGGTACATTGTGCATTGTCTAGTTGATTGTTGTATGCGTGAAGGTATTATCTGATTTCCTTGAAAGAAGTGCTATTCACTCAATAAATTGATGAAAGATGCTTTTTAGGATAGCAGTAAGATATTGATGAAGTGCTCTCATCCCCTCTGTTATTCCATTCTGATAATAATCAAGTGTAAAGTTTTTATTTATTGTAGTAGAAAGTTAATTTTGTTCAAATTATATAACCGCAATTTTGTTAATTTTGTTATCCGATAAGAAGTTTGGCATTGTAGAAAGCTGACGTTTATTTATTTCTAATATTGTTTACAAGATGTTGATTCATTGTGAACGGAGGGGAAAAAGCTACTTTCAGATTTTCATCTTAATTTAGTTCTCATCAATAATTGAATCTTAATTTTACCGCTGAGTTTCATTCTGATAAAAGCAGAATTTTAGTTTGAAACTCGTCTAAACCTAGAACATGTGTATTACTGATTTTTTAATAAGTTGATTGGACTCATGAATATAAGTAATATTGTTTATCAAAAACACTGTGCTAACATTACAATTGTCAAGAAAACCCAACATTTATTGCACTTTTTTTAGGTCTCGCTAAATATTTCTGAAGCTGTACATTTACCGGGAGAAGATGTGGTTTATTAATTCCAAGTTTATTAATTCCAAAAAAGACACTGTTCTCTGCTGTAAAATCACTTCCCGGTGGTTCGGAACCCACCTAAAACTGTAGGTCCAACTCATCAATCACCATCATCCAACTCATTACCCACGCACAGGTCTCAGACCTATGTGGGCTTCATCCTCAAAAAAAAAAAAGTACACAATATGATCTATAAAATTTATGAATTTCTTCAAATAGCTTCATAATTTGACAATTTACATTAGAACGAGTCCAAGTTCAGACTGAGATCCCAAATACTATACTATCCTTTTTCGCATATTGATATTAAGGATATTTCACAACTATCTGGGCTTCAATGTCCATCTAATCATACTCAAACATTAAATATTTTAACTTTTTATGTGAATTTAAATTTACTTACTCTGTAGGCCGAGCGCTTTCGAATCTTTGAGATCCGTTTTCAGATTCATTTCAATTGGATTCAGATTCATCCTCTAAAAACGGATCTCAAATATTCGAAAGCGCTCGGCCTACAGAGTAAGTAAATTTTATTTATTCTTAATGAATATTTGACTGCAAGTCGTTAAATTCACATAAAAAGTTAATATTAACAACGCAGTTCGTCATGGAACAAGAAATCCAGGAATTTAAATATTTTGCACTGAATCAAGCTGACGTTGATGGCTATTCTCCAATTATCTTTTTCTTAAAAGTGATAATAATTATTCACTTTCAAACGGCCTTACTGGTTTTCATGACAAAGAAATCCATTTATCCGTTCAGGCGACTTATAAGGTGAGACAATAATTTGTCCAAGTGCACTAAAAGGGATATAAAATACAATTAAGTGAATAATCAGTTTACTGGTAGAAGAAATTTGTAATTGGAGTGAATTGAATAATCTAATTAGATTATTATCTGCGGGCGTCTAACGAAACGATCCAACGCAGGCAAACATCAAGTATCTGAGTATTTATGGCGCTTTCAGCTCAAACTTCTCTATATTTTTATTCCATTATATAAGCTGATTAGCACAACTTGTATCGCGATAAAATATGCATCCTTCTATTTATCTTTCTGCTAATTCGTACAATCCTCCGCTTGGACAATCGTCTAACAAACACAGAATCTTTCATGAGCTTTTTGCTTCCATTACTAGTCTTCTGATGTTGAAAAAATGAACAAAAAATTAATGGATTTCAAATACCTTTGTGAGGCAGTTAGGAAAGTTGGCACCTGCATTCGGTTTTTCACTTTATGAGCCATACTGTTAAAAACTTACTGAAAAATCTTATTGAAGGCTTCTATTTGAAGTCTATCTTAATTTAATTAACATCCACCAATAATCTGGAATCGGTCACATGGCACATAAATACAGCAAATTTACAGCTTTTGTCGAATTTTTTTGAGTCTTGGATGATGTCCAAGACTATAATACAGACTTTTGTCCAATAAAAACTCAAGAAGTAGAGTAAACAGCGGTGTTATGGTTATGGAATATTATCAGTTCTAATATCAATGACTAAGACTTAGGTTCGTATTCATGGGCCCACATTGAGGCTTAAGGCTGTGCGCAGAGTTTTTGAACATAATTTTTTTCGAAGTTTCTTGTATTGGTTATTATTAAGGCTTTGAAATTTTATCTATTGCTGCGAGGGAAAACATTTTTCATCAATTATGGGGGTTCAAAGTTGAAATTTTTCGGTTTCTGGGAGCAATAATTGATCTTACTTACGAGTGCTTTAAAACTTTTGATAAATTTTCAATAACTAAGACACATTGATACATAAAATTATATGTTTTTTACTCTGATAAAGCAATTGGTGTTTTTTAAATATTTTTTTTTAAATCTTTAAAAAATTTCTGTTTTTCGAAAATGTATTTAAAAAAAAATATTTGTTAGATTTGAATGAAAATTATGTCATTTTACTTCTCAATATGTCTTTCAGTTGTAGAAAATTTATCAAAAGTTCAAAATCACTCGTGAGATCAATTGCCCGAAAAACCGAAAAAATTCACCTTTGACATATTTCACAAAATAATTGAAGAAAAAGCTTTTTCCGGACAGCAATAGATACCAAAGCCCTAATAACATTCAATGCAAGAAACTTCGAAAAAATTTATGATCGAAAACCCTGCGCACAGCTTCAACGCAAGGACGACTAAAAGCCTTTTGAGTGACTCACTTTTCCAGTGAGTTAATAATTTAATAATTATTACTGGGCTTTTATAGTATATTTCGCACCTAGGGCCGAAAATGTGTGTTTGCCGGCTCGAGATCGCGGTTTTCAAGTTCGAGACGAAGTCGAGAACTTGAAGCGTTTGAGAGCCGGCAAAACATTTTTGCCCGTGTTGCGAACGCTATTTTTCGCCACACTACGAAAAAAAAACAACAATGTTAAGATGGAAATTTTGAAAGCGAAATTTTAAGGCTATGGTACTTGCAAGAATACAAGGAACGGCTATCACCTTTTTATCCAACCTACAGCGCTCTGGGTGGGCATTTTGTCAACTACTACAACTGTTCACCAAAAGGTTAGATGGTTAGGTTTTTTGTTGTTATTCCTGTTCCTGATTCGAAACCTGCATAAAACAACCAAAAACCTAACCAACTAACCTTTCTATACCAACAGTTGCAGTAGTAGTCAAAATTCCTAAAAAGAAAAAACCTAACCAACCAACCTTTTGGTGAGAGGTTACCAACATTTGTAATAGTTGACAAAACTCCCACCCAGAGCTCTGTAGGTTGGATAAAAAGGTTCTATTGTTTGATATCAAAACTACAAAATAATACATATTAAGTTATAAAAAGTGATCATTTTTGACATTTTAAATACTACGTACATATTAAATTATAAAAAATAAACATTTATTGATGGTTTAAATATTTTTGTTTTACATAAAAGTTGGAAGGATTCATTTTTACAATCATGACTGCTGTATCCAGACACGATCAGCTGTCATTCAAGGTCATTTTCTTTTCCGCCCTAGGGCGGTAAACGTTTACAGACCTCGACGGAAACCAAACACTTTCGGCCTCCATATGACGCACGAAAAACAGCTCATTACGTCCTAGTGTGGCGAAAAAATTATTACAGCCAATTTTTTTCTTCGTTTCCAATAGGAAGCATATCTACTTTTAAATTGATTAATGATTTTTTAAAGCTAATAATGTTTGAGAATTTTTCTGATGAAAAACTACTATCAAAAAGAAAACATTTCGATTGTATAATGCTCTCAGAACACTCCATTCACTTTTGTATGCTATTTGAGATGTGACACTACATCCGGGACTGGACATCCATTCATCCTAACACACTTGTAACAACCGGCATCGCAGTCTAATTGTAGGAGCATTTGAGAACTATTTATGAGTTTGAGTTTTTACGTCATACCTTTTACAATCCAAATAGGTGCCCAGCTGTTTTATCCTGGAAATGCTAGACAGGTTAAACGCTACTAACTCACCTGTCTAGTATAAGTGATCCAGGAAGATCAGAGCTGGCTCGTGATTTGGTAATGTGTGTGAGCATGAGCAGGCGCCGATAGATGAAATCGTGCTCGGAATTATTTGTGTCACCTTGTAATAATTAGAATACGGAGCGAGTAGGATGTAGAAAGTCATGACGCAGGATTATAGCTCTGCTTCTTTCACCGTTACTTGGTTAGAGCCGAAAATTTAAAAACGTAAACCGCAGAAACGCGAGTGAAAAGGGAAATATTTCAGCGACGGCTGACAGGTTTGAGCTCATTACTAGGCGAATATAACGTGGGTGAGTGCACTCGTGTGTCTGGGAAACAGAAATAAAGAATAGAATTGTAGAAGAGAGAGACAGAGAAAGAGGTAGATAAAAAAGAACAGGAACAAACAAGGTTGCAGCCCAGCAATGAACTTGAAGAAAAAAGACCAAGAGGCGGAGAAATGGACCTCACGTTCTACAGGCAGTAGAGATCTGACGATATTGTCGTCGTCGTTCAGGTGGATTAAAACACCTGTTCCTGTTTTACTCCAGTCTTGCTTGCTCTTCAACTGAAAACACCGTGCGAGACACGACTAAAAATGCGGCGAGATTTTCTTCTTACCAACTAACAAAGCATCTACTAGTGAGTGGTCTATGAGTTGGTTCAATTAAGAGTAGGAAAGATAAAATTCAAGATTCTTATAGTTTGAAGTCGGTTCCAGTCAGATTCTTTTAGCTTCATTCTCGATCATCTACAGTAATGCAGCTCTATTTTTCGTTATGAATGGTACATTGATTGCATGATTCATGGATAATCCAATCCAGGCATCTTATACGAGGAGTTTTATTGCTTATGATATTTGAAAACCGTGGTGACTGCTAAATAATTAGGCTACTCTGCTACTCATATTTCGGCCAGCGGAATTCACTCCTCGCCAACCTCAATGAATGGCTGAAATGAGAGAAGGTGGGATAAAAGAAGAGAGAAGGAGGAGGACGAGAACAAGAAAATGAAGAAGAAAAAAGGACAAGAAGAATGAGAATAAGAAGAAAAAGAAGAAAATGAAGAAGGATGAGAAGAAGGAGAATAATAAGAAGAAGAAAAATAAGAAGAAGACTTGACCAGTGCGTGGATTATAGTCATAGGCTGATAGATTTATGATTTGTTATTAACATCTACAAAGAACACAAACCAAAAACACAGCTTCAACATCTACAGAAAACCAACAATGACAGATACCCTAATACACAGCACCTCCAATCATCCAACACAACACAAACACTCAGCATTCAGGTCAATGCTACACAGACTCAACAACACACCGCTATCCACCAACAATTACCACACTGAACTAAATACAATAAAATACCTAGCACAAGAAAACGGCTACAAACACGACCTAATTGACAAACTCAATCATAAAATAAGAAACAAAAAACAAAACACCAACACCACTGACAAAAAATACATCACAATGACATACATTAATCCACAATCACACAGACTAGCAAAAATCTTCAAAAAAGCCGGCCACACCATCTCATTCAGAACAAAAAACAAAATAAAAAATGCACTTACACTCAAAACCACACTGAACACAAACAAATACGATCTCTCAGGGATCTACAAACTGAACTGCTCTGATTGTAACAAATTCTACATAGGACAAACAGGCCGCACATTCAAACAACGTTACAAGGAACATTTTCAAGCCCTGACATCCAAAGCTGAATCGAATTTTGCCGACCATATCATTCAAACTGGACACACTTTTACTGACATCAGTACCAACCTACACATTCTACACATAAAATCTAAAGGACACGAACTCAACACCTTGGAACAATTTGAAATATATAAACACACCACACACAATAAACAAAACATTCTCAATGAACAACTAAATTTTAAATCTCACATACTTTTTGATCACATTTTACAAAAACCACAACACTTCTAACCAAAAAACTGACATCTAGGAACCCACGCCTCTGAAGATGGATCTCATAGATTCGAAAGTACTCGGCCAGATTAAGTGAGTTATTATACTTATTCTTAACAAATATTTGACTGCAAGTCGTTAAATTTCACATGAAAAGTTAATTTATTCTGTTCATTCGACAACTTGCAGTAAATAGATCTAGCAAATTAAAGAATTCGTATATCAGAGTTCAAAGAAATCATATTCCAAGTAATTGTGGCCCAACTCCTAGTTCATTGTACGGTGTAACAACTGTAATAATACAAAGCATAAGCTTACACTGGTTCACTGAATTCCTAAGTGCGTCTTGAAAATTCGAGTGATAATTTTTAAGTTGTGAGTTCGCAAGGAGGGTGAAGTCTATTCAATTTGTTAAATGACAGCCCTACTGTTACTCAACTGGATATACTTCTTGTCAAATGCGACTTTGTACTGTGCATAGTAGTTACACAGTATTTTTGCTATCTTGTGTAGGCTACCATGCTAACAGGTCATTCCTGGTCATGCTGCCATCATACCCATGAATAGCCAAGAGTCTCTTAACTGAGCGACTTATTAGTCTTTAGTGTTTTTTATAGCTCTTTACTAAGCCATAGAGAGTTAGTATTTTAAAAAACTTCTAAAAGAGGTAACTGGTTATTAACTCTGATAATAAAAGCAAATTATTGTACGAAAACAGAGAAATGTTGTAAGGGTATTCTTTAAAACGCTTGATATAGTCTAACAATAAAACCCGTTAAGAATATGAATTGTCAAAACCTCTTTTTTCAATAAAGCATTCATAGGTGATGAATATAAAGAACTGTTTCATATGACTGACGAGGCCCAAGAATGGCTGAGAAATTTGGAATTTGATATCAAAGCAATAACTATTCTATATACTGTACATAAGTATAGAATTTATTAATATATATATAATCCTTTCACACTAGACATCCAATACTCTACATTTTATTTAAATTATTTCATGTTCTTATTCTGAAAATCTAGGCTCTATTCAAACGATATTAAGCCTATATACTGTATATTATAATAAAAACATTGTTATCTTATCTTAGAATGTTATATTATTTATACTATCAGCAGGTATACTAAAACAGTAGGTCCACCATGTTCCCCGTAACATGGCTCAAACGGCGAGGTGGAACTACCGTAAGGGTCTCCCCACCATTAAAAGCCATACGCTTATTATTATTATTATACTATCAGCTGGGATAACCTGTGACTACAAAATCACAAATATTTAGCAGTTCCTTCTCAGCTTCAATGTTTATGCAGTCACAGATCCTTAGGGATTTCTAAGAATTAGCTTTAGTACGATAACAATTCAATTTAGTTCTATTAGATTCAAACGATTGTTCCATGTTCAAAACTTGTAATATGAATGGAGCATTCAATTCAATTCCATCACTCAAGATAATAATAAAATAAATTGAAATAAACAAAGATAATGCAACAACATTCAATAATTTTGCAATTTTGAATCAGCAAAACCAAGCTTGTTAGCTGGCACACGCGGATTCAAGAGCATTTCAGAAAGATTGGATGATAGATCGATTGAAGAGTCTCTTCAGAGAAAGAGTTCACAACTAATATGAATTAAAATAACATATTTTATGCATTTAATTAGCTTATTTATTTCTTAGTGTAGCTTCAGTAGAGAGAAAATCAGAATCAAATGATGCAACTTTCGTAGTACGTTTGCTTTCTCTCAAGTTTACTTAAGTAATATAAAATGTTCTCGTATTTCAGAATAAAGATAATTTCCAATTTATCGTACAAAGTCACTCATAAAATGACGGCTTTGAAGTTCATTGGCAAAAGTTCAAATACAAACGTGCAAAGCATTATGAACTCCACCTTCAATTTGCTCATTTATTACTCTGTTCAGGTTTCCAATAGTTTCACGAAGCTCGGAATTGATGTCTTCGGCTGAGTTATCACCTTCTCTAAACCACCTATGGACAACAATGTACCCACTCCATTTTATGTCTCGAAAGTGGTTCAGTTCCGAGCATTCTATAATGCAACACTTATTAACGGTTTTGTTAATAAATCTGATGATTGTTGCCATAAGCGAGAAGAGATAGCGCTGAGATTATAAGACAGACGGACAGTGTTATGTTCAGTATTGGCCATACATTACCATCAGGTGCAGCCGCAGGGTGATCAATTTACATCACTTAAGAATCTTTCATTGTCGGCTGTAATGCGCTGCTATAAATTATGAATGAGCATAATATGAACATTTTAAAATGAACGCGTACATCATACACATAAATTATTACAAAATCTCGAATAGGGAAAAGAAAGTACCCACATACGTGTGTTAGGATAAAGCTCGAGTTGAAAACGATCACGCTATCTGTTGGAGTATTGTCTTATATGAGAAACTGAGAGACTTTCACAGAAAACCAGGCATTTTCACAGCTTCCTGAAAAGAATCCATGTCCATTAACATTAATCAATATTTATTCGTTATTATTTTTCAATAGACCAAAGATAAATCTTGAAAGCGTCAATATGTGCTTCTAATAATATTGCTGTTGCAGTCTAGTAGTCTTGGTAGTCTACGTCCTAGTAGTATTAAAAACCTTCATTTGTTACATAACATGATGGAATACAAGAATAAAGTATAACATTTATGTACTGTTTTTAATTTGTAACTGCTTGAGATAACTTACAATTATAGAAAACATTTCATAAAAATCCTATAAAAAGGATTAATAAAACATAATGTCAGAGCAGTAATTCTACCAGAGATTAACCATCTCACCACACTGTTGTTCCATGGCTCAACTGAAGCATAGAATGGAAACCATTCATTTTAATTTAGCACATTCACAGCAAGGCCTGTTCTAGCTCAAGAATATGACAGATCAAGTATCTGACAAACTTATAAACTTTAATAAACAACAAACAAAAACTGAATCCGTGAAACTCAATAGCAGTGAAAGTACTAAAATAAAACGAACAAATTTAGCACTGACAAAGCATAATAAGTGACTTCTGGCTAAAAATATGTCTATTCTTTTGTCAACAAACTGCGAAACTTCAATAACTAAGAAAAAAATCTAAGTCAGTAGAATTGAAAAAGTAATTGAAGTTCTAGGATGAAAATTGGTATTCTGATGAAGTTTTTCATAATAAGAGCATTTCGTTCCAACGCCAATTTATGCATTGATAAATTGCGATACTTCAATAGAATAACAAAAAAGTAGAAAAAGCAAAATAAAATGTAGCCAGGTTGAAAATACTTTCAACATTTCTCACGCAATAATATTAAAAACTGACATAGCTTAATCTGTTTTCGCATTCAATTTCGCTCACTACTTTTTCTGTAAAATCTTACATTTCCAGTTAAAATAGAATTTGTAACAGGTATCATGGAATGCTTGGGTGAACCGGTGAATGTTGTTGGTGTCTCTGTAAGGTCCCTCTCTAACAAACGTTTATGTTGTGCGATACCTTTGAATGTATTCTTTAGATGTGAGAGAGGAGCTTGTTTGGAGCAGAGCGCTCTTCTTGAGATAATTATTTTTAACAAGATCGCTGCAGCGACAACCCACACTGCCGGATCCAGAAGGAAAACACTTGGATTTAACTGCCTCAATAACGTAGAGAAACGTCGCCCGGAAAGCTGAGACTGGCCTCTTCCCAACGCTCAAAAATGATATCTGTCTGCAATCACAATAAGATTCCGCGATTTCTCTACGGCCGTTTTTGCTATAGCACTGGTTGTCTGACCATAACAGTAATTTCTCTTAGAGAATGCAAGTACTTGGAGATTTTCGCCAACGCTGAACGTCAGCTTCATACCTGCTGCATTTATTCAACAATATTTGTATAATTTATTACTGTAAAACTCACAGTATATAATTCATGTTCCAGTACATTTAATGTATCACCTGTGTTATTAATTTGTAAATCATCTCAAGTAGCATACAGAAAGGAACCAAGAAAATCCTGGAACAAGCTTAGTTCATTAGAGTGGCCTAGAAACTCGACAATGTCACGGGCAGCATTCAGTGGAAGAGGATTAATTTTGTTCTATTCATCGCCAATACCTCGTAAAAAAGATACTTCTGGTTATCTTGATAGCTGGAACATCAAGGCCATTTGGATGCAACAACCTTTATCCAGTAGGGGTAAACCTGTACTCGATCACATTTACAAGACACATTAAACGGACTTCATTAGTAAAGAAGAATGTGGAACATACCGAAGTGACAACTATCGAGCCAATTACCACATTATCACCTCACGCCTTTTCCACCTACTAGTTTCATTGTCAATAATTAGTTTTGTATGTGAAGGAATTATTAGTAAATGATTCCGTAAGTGTTGTAAAGAATTTGAGCATCAGCATGAGAGGCAAGTTAGTTGGGAAATAATCTGAATACAGAAGGTGTTTTCTATTGGAATTCAACCAGAACGGGAGAATGTTAGCAGCTAGAAACATGAGACAAAGGAAAGGCGGGTGGTTTTGGAATGCTTAGGTTTTCTACGAATACTCATTTATACTCATTTATACTCATTTATACTTAAATGCCTCTGAACTGTTAAAAGTTACACAAAATTATTCTATTTTTGGAATCTGAAAAAAATATTTCTCCAAATATTCATGGATCGCTAGTGGAGATTGAAACGATTTGCCTTCGTGAAAAGGCAGTATTAGAGTTTTCACTATCGACTGTACCATAATATACTATCTTTATTTTTAATATATACTTCATGATTTTATATTCGCACTTGTCAGTTTACCATTCACTTAGATGAGCTATCAATTTGAGGCAGAGGAACAAAACACACTAATCTATCCAGGGCCTACGACACGGAGAAATAATTTTGCCTTTGTAAATTCAAATAAATTCAGTAATCTAATCTAGACCTAAAAATAGTTTAATTCAACTTTTCATTAATATAATATGAGAACCAAATACCACTGACTAATTGACTGACTCATTCATAATTGTTTCTAGAAAACCACTCGGCCAAAAAGTTTAACTTTGGAATGTATTGTTACGGGTTCTATCTCTAAAATAACGCTGGCAACACTTAAATATAACACTCGCACTTTATTTACACAAATAATCCACAATACGCACTGATCAGTTATATCTTACACAAAATAAAGAAATCAGAACAGATAAATCGATAATGTTCAGCTAACAAAGATTTGCTATATTAATGTACAAAAATCAACTAACTGTTAAAAGGCCGATCTAATATTAAATAATAACTGTTCAATGAACTGTCCTATAATACAAGAAGAACGTCTAAAGCCGCGTCTCCACCAACCGAACATGCTCGGCGAACAGTGTTTGCTGGAATCAGCTGATGTTACCGAAAATTTTTTGGAGTTGGTTTGGTGTGGACGCCTTCTCGAACATTATGATCGGTGTGGTGGGGTTAATGGCGGGAACCTGTTGTAGATCGTCACTGTTCGCTCACAGACCGAACATTTCAATTGAACTCACGAACATGTTCGGTGACCCCCATATGTTTAATGTTTGCCCGTCTTTTGTATTCGACAACAATGTTCGGCAAACATGTTCGGTTGGTGGAGACGCAGCTTAAAAAGAACAATTAACTTATGTAGCACAAGTCCGTAATACAATAATAGATATGAGTAGAGACCCCTTGTATACATTTAAAAGGTAAAAGAATTCTCACTAATAGTCACAATATTCGGCGATTATCACTTTAACAACAAATGTTTGTACTATGAACAGAACTGCCACTTGTTATCTCGACAAATTTCAAACAAGAATGAACTAATGTTTCCTAAGCGCTCGCTTTAAATAGGTTTTATCATGATCAAGAAAAACCGAGATGTCTGTATTAATTTCTAAAATAAACACATGGAATATTCTACATCTTTCAATAAAATTCCATAAAGTTCTAATTAAACATTCTAATGACATTTAGATAAAACCACAAAGCAAAGAGAGTATGGGGAAACGTAAACAATGCTTCGCCCAGAAGACTTATTGACCCAAGCAGATAACACCGAAACTCACTGTTCATTATTCCACAACAGTATGTTAAGTTTTGGATTTAGAAGCGTACTATGAAAGGTTTTTGAGATTTCTTCTAAACTACGCCTGAGTCTAGAGGGTTTCCAACTTTTTTAACGTTCTAAAAAACAATTTGGCCGAAAATATCGAAATTCAATATACATATTCAGTTTTGGTCCTAGACAAGTGCTAAAATTTCCTCCAAAAATACGATAAAGGTTGATGTTTTTTGCGTGTTTTAATTAAGTGTTCATGATGTATTAAGTGACCAAGAAATTTGAAATTTCAGTGAACATTTTTCCAGTTTTGTATGAATTTGGCCCCCGGGGATCCAAGGGGCTGAGCCCACTGGCTAGACTGTTAAGGCGAGCGAAACGGGACTGCCTGCTGTTCAGCAATATAAATAAAAATGCTTCAATTCATACACTGATGTTTTCGGTAGATCTACGAAGCATATTATTGTATTCACTATGGGTCAATCTCAATTATTTTAAATAATCGAGATTATTCTAAACGATTTTTTTAGCTTCTGGTACTTTTTCACTTGCTTCGAGTGAATAAAATTATTATTGAGCCTCCGACAGAATTTTAGCCCTATCTTCTTTTAGCAATATCTTTTAGATTATTTTATCCAATAACCTTCCTTTCACAACCTATTTCACACGTAGGGCCTACGATATCAATAGAAACTTTTTATTGTAAAGTCTTTAACATTCAAAGCCTTTGAATATCGTGAAATTTTGTGTTAAAAAGATCTCGTCCATAATATTGTAAGTGATAAATCATTCCTGAAATCCTATCAACTTTGTGAATTGCACCCGCAATTTTCGAGAGAAAGCAGTTCTATAGTGAAAGTTGAGGCATATATATTTTCAAACATTTCGTCTTTCAACTATAAAAAAGTTGTAAATTATTATATTGCTATGGCTGAAATAATTATAAGGGGCGCACAATGGGAATCTTCGCAAGTGGGTCAAGTGTGTAACGAATGTGTTCTGCCGGCGATGCTTGCCCATGAAAAAGCGTCCGAAGGGCTAATGAAAAAACATAATAAAAAGAAAACAACAGAGAAGCGGCCAGTGATGATAAAGCGATGAATAAAGCCCAAGCGTGTCAAAATGCTAACGGAATTTCGTTTTGAAAATTTTGACGGACAGATTTGAGCTGGCCAAAATCGCGCGACGGTCGACCGTTATTTACTGCAACAATAAACCGAGGTAATATATCGGCTTTTAACGTTAATATGGCCGCATTGTCCGAACGCTAAATCATTTAGCCCGCTCGTATTTCATGCGTCATGGATTATAGCTTTTATTTAAATCGTTCAAACAAGAGTGCAGACGAGCAGAAAGCTCTCTCCGCCTTTATATTGTTACATGTGAACATAAATTCATATTGCCTCTTGCTTCTCCTCAAGTGATGCATTTGAAATGGAATGCTATTCATGTACTGTACTTCAAATGTGATGTAAATTGAAAACTCTGAAAACAACAGTTGTTTCACATAGTTCAAATTAAATAATAATTTATTTTTCGTGGGACCACCAGGTGATACCTAAGCTTGTTGATAATGTCTCTTTCAATTAAAATATAAATTTCTTTTCAATTGTATAAGAGTAGTTGCACATGAAGATTTATCGAATGGCTTTAGAATAGCCAAAAGTCATCAAAGTCATCATTCGAGATTCTTATTTTAATTATTATTCTGATACCTTTTTAGTATGAGTGATTGTGAAGTTGAGCTACATATCTATAACAAATGAGACTTGAAGGTTGTCTCAACCATATTTTACTGTGACTAAAGGAGTTACATCTCGTACAATAGTTACACTATTGACTACTAGGATGATGCAATATAATCTTAATGATATGAACAATAATAATACTACTACTATAGTATTTGTAGACACTTGACAATACGGACGATAATAATATCGCAGGCTGAACTACGTTACGCTGCTACGTTTTTAATTGGCTGAGGACTGGAATTTTCAGCTTATCATTATCCAAGTTCACGTGGCAATAATAAAATGAAACCTTCTGTCAATCTTCATCTACTTGGAAAAATGGTCTAGTTTCCATACCAATAGTAGAGAGAGTGAATTTTTGTGAGCTGTATTATATTAGGCCTACTGTATACCGTATAGCATTGAAGTAATATTGTACGTACTTATAGTTAGTGTAGCACATATTCTACTATGGTTCTTATTATATCTGTTACAGCTATTATGCATCTATCATAATAATTATGTCCTTGGATTTCTTGTTCCATAACGATCTGCGTTGTTAATATTAACTTGTTATGGTAAATTCAACGACTTGCAGTCAATTTCAATTATTGAGAATGAATAATATTGTTACTCAAAAAATATTATGTATCTATCCTTATACTCGTGGTATCAAAAATATTATTCATTCTCAATAATTGAAATTGACTGCAAGTCGTTGAATTTACCATAAAATGTTAATATAATGTATCTATTTTTCTTCCTCTTCGCTTTTTCGTATATTTGGGATTTAATCTTCTTTATTTAAGTATCGGTTGAGGTCGATCGGCTATTATTTGAAAGTTCAAATCATATTGTTACAGGATAATGCTGGCAGCAGTTTAAAAGTAACCCTCGAACTTTATTTACACAAATTACTTACAACACGCTGTAATCAGTTATATCACATATGAAAAATCAATAAGAAACAAACAGATCAATAAAGTTCAACTAATAATGAATTTACTATATCATTGTACAACAACTGATTATCATCTGTCAGTAGGCCGATCAATAATATAATAATAATAATAATAATAATAATAATCGGTGTCCAATAATCTATTCAGCGGCTTTAAAACAATGACCAAACTAAACTCTTACAAAGCACAATGGTCTGTCACAATTTTACACACTGTCACACTTCTGTCAAACCGTGGGGATCAAAGCGTTGCCATAGTAACCACTTATTTACTTCATCTGTTTATTGATGTTCAGTTCTTCGTTCAACTTACTTTCGTTCCTTACTTTACACAAACACAATCGATTCTGTGTATTCTGCCACGAAAAAAAATGTCTACTGTTAAAAACAATTCATCACACACACGTATGACGAGCACTTTATATGCGTAATCACAGTCTATAAAAGCAGTACTGTTATGTCTATTTGTGTACTGCCACCACAAACTGTCACTCATTATGATATGAACATAAAGGAAGTTTGAAGAATAACTGAACTTACTATTCACAAGGACTGTTCATTATATAATGTTTAAAAGTATTCCAGGAAGTTTTGGAATACTTAAAAATTCTGGAATAATTCTCGAAAACCCTACAAATACACTTGACACATGAGAGCGAGAGAGACAAGAAATAAGAAAGAAGAAACAACCACTCTGCAGATAATGCGCTGCTTTGCCAGAAGTTATTTCCGCTCGTCGTTACAATATTCAATATTTTTTTAAAATACAGAAACATTTTTTTTTTGAATTTTTTTAGAATAAGCTATTGTCTGTTATTTCAATAGTACGAAATAAGCACTTGGTTAGTCTTATCCAGTTTTCATCTGTAGTTCTCTTGTATTTATTTCTCTTATATTAGTTTTTCCCTACAGCTTCTTCATCAATATATTTTCATCTCATTCATAAATAGAAAAACATATTGATAAGAGGTCAAAATAATAATAATAATAATAATAATAATAATAATAATAATAATAATAATAGTTGAATGTTTGAAATTCTCGCATCTCACTACTTTACAATGTATCCCATTATGCCTACTTCCTCCATGGTTGAAATTTCTGCAGCCCGTTCTTCAGAAACATACGTGCCAGTAATCTCAGACTCAATTTTGTGTTATCTGATCTGAATCTCTTATGAGAGTGATCTCATCTGATTTGGGTGGATTGAAGTAGGGCCCCCCTCTGGGCGATCGACGCTTACGGCCGCAGCGTCGCGATACAGTCGTAAAGTTGTCGGTCAGCTGTGAAATACGGCTTGATGTATCGTAACAGCTCATTACGGGGTGTAGTGCAGCAGTGCTGTGCATGGTGGCTAGGGTTACGGGGGTTAGAATAGCGCGCCATCAAAGACATAGGTGTCAAATGATTGCTTAGCGTGGTGGCTTCCTGAACTTTGGTCTTATGTGACTTCTTATCTTCTCCACCTTCTATATAATCATCATATTCTCATTTTTCTACTTCTTCTTAGAGGGCGCTCTAAGTATGACCTCTCATAAAATAAAAAGAGGCAGCCATTTTAATCCATTCTGAACCGTATGCAATTCATCTTTTCCATCTTCATATTATTTTTTCTTCATAGCTTTCAATTTTCCTTCTTTTTCTTGTTATCCATGTCTTCTTTTTTACTTCTCATAGCTTTCTTATACTCCGTATTCACTACTTACTCTACTCCTCCTCCTCCTCCTCCGATTCTTCATCCTCTTCCGCTACTCTGCAATCACCTCTTCTTATTTTTCTTCCTAATTTTCTGCTTCTTCGTCTCTTTCTTTCTTCTCTTCTTCTTCTTTCTCTCCTTCTTCCTCATCGTTTCAAACTCCTCTCACTACTCTCACAAATCCACTTTTTCTTATTTTTTTCCCGTCTCGTTCCTTTCTTCGTCTTTTTCGTCTCCTTCTTCTTTCTTCTTATCCTTATTTTGTTCTTATCATATTTCTCTTCTTCTTTTTCTTCTCCGTCTACTTTTACTAGTCTTCCTTTCCTCGTCCTCTTCTTCTTCTTCTTAGTATCCTATCACTACTCTACCATCTCCACTTATCTTTTTCTTTGTGTTCTTTTTGATCTTCGCCTTTTTCTTTTTCTGTTTTCTAATCCATCTTCTTCTTCTTCATCGATATATATTTTTTATTTTTCTTCCTCTTCTTGTCTATCTACTTTTTGTACTCTTCCTTACCTCTTTTCTTTATTTTTCTGCTTAGTCTCATTCAACTTCTCTTCCATCTCTTCTTTCTGTCTTCTTCTCGTTTTTCTCTCCCTTTCTTCTTCTTCTTTTTCTACTCTTCTTCTCCTACTTATTCTTTATCCAGAGAGCTGAAGTTGAAGCTGGCCAGTAGCTGCCGGTGGTCCGTGGCGATGGTGGCCCGGCCCCATAACTTACTGCGCGCCTTCGATTGCTTCCATCAAAACAAGTGAATGCGGCCGGCCGGTCGATAGATCGAATCCATCGGATTAGCATATATCTCGCAGCTGGAAGCATTCTGTCTACTGTCCGATTGCTTCCGTTGTGGGTTGTGCTTGATCGTTACGGCTTTTATTCCTTATATTTCAAAACGGCCGTTATGTGCACTGGCCAAACTGACAACAACCGTCGCCATATCGAAATTATGATCTCTTTGAGTCAGCAAACTTACTATGCAAAACTTTCGATCCTGCTCGATCTTACCACTCACTTTGAAAAGTCTTTGTTGTTCTTTATTAACTCTTGATGCAGAGAATAAGTGGAATAGTTTTTCTTATAAATCTTCTCTGTATTTGAAGAAGAAGGCCTACTTACTTGATTATTCGAAATTAGGCCACTTCAGCTACAATCATGTTCCAAGCCGCCGTAAACATACTCAAAAATTAAAAACCAGTCTGACTAAACAGATTTTCTTTTCTAAACAGATCTCCGTTCTCCATTGTCATCAGCAGGCAATTCTTTTCGGAAATTGAGATTGAGTCCTTGCTTCGGTTCCACCGCTTTTGGGGAGGGAAGTAAAATTAGTATAGAAGTAAGTATTGCAAAACTTGTGTCAAGTCAAGGACAAACATATATATTATTGACTGAACAAAGAGAGGTCTCTGTTTTAATTCACTTTCTTTCTCTTTCTAATTCAACCGTTTTGCATTTGTCTGTCTGTTTGTAACGCATTTAATTCTATAAAACCAAATTCTAGGAAATTTTGCATGAAAATTTTGCATAAATTAAAAGCAATGTACGTGTAAGAGTTTTCATTATTTTCTTACATTTGGGGGACATTTAACACGAGAAAAGGAAAGACCTCCAGGTTTTCGTCTATAGGAAACATATGATTTTTAAAATGAGCTTCTCAAATAAATATGCAATTGGAATCAGATTTCAAGATGGCCCTGGGTTTTTTTTATTTATCTAGTTGAAGCTTCATATTGATTGAGTTTATTCATAATCATTCATAACAATAGCATTCATTGAGAGAAATAGATCATTTCTAATATTTCAATTAAGTATAAGTGATTACTAAGTAAATTATAATTTCGCAAATTTGTCTAATATTTTTCTATAAATTCATTTGTAAGTCATGTGAAATCTGATTCAATCGATCAGCTGTCTGGAAAATCGAAACGCAGCCTTGGAGATGTGACACAGAGTGAAAATCAGACATGAAATAGACTTCGCTAATTTCATCAAGGGTTAGGTCTGATGATTGTGTTTAATTTTGCGTTGATGATTATCATTGAATAAAAGGAGTATGTTTCTCCGTGCAAGCACCCTTATTTTTGAGTTTGAGGCCTGCTGTTCACAGAACTACTCGTACTAGTCAACTAGTGTGCCGTAAAGAGAAAGAGACCAGTATTTCTTCAAATATACTATTCATTGAGAGCCAAGCTCGTCAATTCATTGAGAACCAGAATTTAAATTTATCAACCAATTAATACAATGCTCCAGAACAAAGCTATCTCTTACACTTGATCTATTCCACAAATTAAATTCTTCAAATGAAATATAGCTTTATTCACAAAATTATAAAGAAAAAATGTACAATTTTTAAACAATATCAGTCTTAATCATAACAATACTAAATAGCCTATTTATAATATTGAATACTGTTATTGTGAATAAAACCAAGTAAGACATGTCAAGTAATGTCAACATCAACTCTTGATCTATTCCACGATTTTGACAACCAATGTGCTCTTCACTCTTGATAGTTCAAGATGGTTTTAAAGATGACAAGATCAAATTATCTTCCACAAGAGCGCAGATGATCAAGTTCATTCGTTCAGTCGTAGATGACAATGACAATGAATAGATGAGATCGCACCAGCCGGCAGAGCGTTGCTCTTTGCACCAGCAGAAGCGAGCTACTTTCGTCGCCAGCTCCCATTCAAGAGCGCCTATATTCAGCCATTGAATGTTGACAACCTGTCACGAATTTCATGACCTTAGCGATTCTCACATCATGTGCAATCTTTATCTACGGCACGCACACGTCTTGTTGTTGGCTCCAAATATTTTGATGACCGTCGAATGGCAGGCACCTTGTATTTCATTTTGTATTCAGCGACCGTTAATTCATTCACCACTGCAGACCCTTTAATGGCCACAAAGAGGCTAGGCAACTCCTCATAATCACTATTGTAAAGTTGTTGATTGATGGTTCTTTATGCTATCTTAACGAGTACCCTCTTTGAAAACAGATTCCATTTGAAACATTGACCTATCTAGGCTACTTTTTTATTGCGACCAAATACTGTCATTGTTAAATAAAAGTCTCCACTTAAATGATACATGGGCTCCCTCCTGATTGTATTGAATCAAGCATGGAAAATTCTGTAGCGTACGAACAAACTCCGTTAGCGAACGAGAGCTCTCCAATTATGTGTCATTATTTGACACTTATTGCTTTCAATCAACGCTAAATCATATTTATTCATTATTTTATATGTTATTTATCGTTTGGCATACAATGTTCATTAGTCATATTTTACAATCTTGAGTAGCAGAGAGTTATTTTTTCTCTTTGTCAATTGAATAAAACTTAACGCCAGACAATTCAGTAATAGAAACAGCCATAAAGGAGACCTGGTGAATAACCCTGAACTCTGAAAAATGGCCCGGTGAATTTTGGAAGAGTGAAAATGTTTGAAAGTGATTTTTGAAGAATAATTCAAAATTTGAAATAGGTACATATAATTCAACGTTCCATGATGTAAAAGACAAACTAAATAGACCCAATTTTCTAAAAATAGATTTATACTTGAACAGAAACTTGAAATACTAGTATATTGAGATAGAATGAGTTGAATGATGACAGATTCTAGCAGTGAATGGTTCATGAAACCTTTCTCAAAAAAACGCCTTTCTTAGAGTTCTCATAAAGTAGAAATCGGAATGATTAGTTAAATTTTTCTCTAAATCAAGTAATCTTTCAACTGACAATATAAAAATCAGAATTTGATGTGCGAGGTCTTTTAGAGCTACTTTTTACAGTTAACTCGATAGAATCTGAAAAAGTAAGTGGTGGCCTGTAGTGTTACTCAGGATACAGTGACTTTATATAAACTCACTGTACGTCAGGAGAGCCGTTGGCTCTATCCTCTATTTATAAATTTGTAATAAAAGTGTTAAGTATGACAATATTTTAGAAATAATCAAAGAATTCTTTGTGAAAACATCTACTGAGGTCTACAAGTAGTCTTATTACAAATAGAATTCGCCAAGTCTACTAAACGTAATATAAAATAAAACAAGCACTCGTAAACCTTTTCGACTATAAAACAATTATTACCTTTGAACAAAACACCTACTTTCGCAGTGTAATGTTCTGAAAAGACACCGTTAGAATAATACTGGAAGCGAATTGATTGCAACATCCCATTCGAACATGAACACGTTTTATGTTTCCTGGGAAAAATCCAGCCGGGTGCTGGGCAAAATGTTGTAGAAGCAAAAATGATTTTGGCATCGTGGTTGCATTGGGGTTGTACACACTACAATGTACTGAATACTGTTAATACTATACAGAGTACACTGAACGGTTGCCAAGTGCGTTAGGAGTCGCACAAACACCCAGGAAAAAAGCCAACTAACAGCTACTGCCGGCCAGGGGAAGTGACGTTCGGCTTCTAGGCTGGACCACTTCCAAAGGGATTGTTCTCCCTTGTACAAGGAGATAAACCGCCGTGAAAGAGACTCGACATCACTTATTGACAACTAACTGCAACTGAATTTAGGCTCAGCACCATTTTAGGTATAATTCAGACACTGTTTTGCTGAATACAACAGTCTGAGTGAAAGCTGGTTGCAGATATAGATTCAGGAATGATAAGTGCTCTATTTTGTTGAATACTACGCAAGAGCGAATTTACTAATCTGTCTTGGGGAAAATTTGGATGAGACAGTCTTACTAAAATCATAAATAAAATAAGTTCTGTAAAGCCATAGAATTGGTTGTTTTATTTCATAAAATTGGAAACATCGAAGAAACCTAAGTGTCTAATTGAAGTCACGAAAAAAATAAGTTTTGGAAAGCTGTGAAATTATTCGATTGATTCATAAAATTGGATACACAAACTTAATTTTCTAAATAAGTAGCATAACCTATAACTTATGAATGAGTTCCTAGCTAAGAATGTTAAATTAGAATTAAAACCAAAATTCAATAAATTTTATTCAATTTCAATTTCAAAAATTCAATAGACGCAATTAATGTAGATTCTAATTTTAAAACATTAAAAAATAGTGAGATCCTACATTATAATAAAAACATCAAGTTTGGTGTACAATACGATATTTAATTAAAATTTTTTCAGATATTTTCCAATTCTATCAGTTTATTCATCAGTTTACAAAAAGCCACTTAACCAAGAGAGAAACTTTGAGAGATAATAAAATAAGTCAACTTTTTATAAATTTCTTACATACCTCCTTACTCAGCCTTACTTCCAAGTTGTAAGTTCCAACCTCGTACTATTGAATTTAATATTTTAAACATCAATATAACACATATTTTCACATAATTTTTTAAATTTTAAACGCGAATATTTCATCTTTTTTGGAGGATGAAACATTAATGAAGCCCACGTAGGGCTTCATCCTCCAAAAAAGATGAAATATTCGCGTTTACCCACACGTTTATATATATTCACGTTTTTTACCCACACACAGGTCTGAGACCTGTGTGTGGGTAATGAGTTGGTTGATGGTGATTGATGAGATGAACTCAACGTTTTAGGTGGGTTCCGAACCACCAGGAAGTCATTTGACAGCAGTGAACTGAGTCTTTCTACTGGCTATTTCAATCGCTTACCCTTAGGAGGTCGCAGCTTATCTTTATCTGACATTTATTGCGGCTCACGGCTATCACTTCCCTTCCAAAGCAGTCTCATTTTAAACGGGTACTATCAGAATATCTCGTCTAGGTAGAAAAATAGATTTTTATTCAGAGACTCATCAGAATTGATCAGCAGCCTGAATAAATCAAGACGCGTTTGTGGAGGAGATGATCCGTATTTCATGAGTGGCCCACGCCAAACGTCTTCATATTAATGTTCCGCTGCTACCTGATTAGGCTCAGCTGGGCATTATCGCCCGAGTACATCCTTATTACTCTGGCAACGCCGAAACGGCGAAAGAAGCAACTATTGAGGCCGCAGGTTCAGCCATAATGAGCCAATGAATTATTCATATGCGAGCACCTATTTAACGGCAATAGTCTGCTATTCGATTAGCGGCGGTGGATTTTCAAACCAACGGCAGCTTCCGATTCATTCCGGCTGACGAATGAGGAGGAATTCTAGGAGGAAGAAATGGAGGATTAGGGGAACAAGGTGGAAAACGCAACACATTGTTCGTGAAATCGGCATATTCACGCGCCGCTCATTATCCACGGGCTACCTTTGCTCTTTGCGCGCACTGAACTGCTAGTTGTTGAGCTGGGCCGCCTCCATTTGTTCCTAAATTCCTCCATCGACACCCGGTGCGAGTGGGCAGACACTAACTGCTCCATGATCTTCCTTCCGTCAAGAGCCATCGTGCCTTGTTATGCCAGAGAAAGTAGAGACACGCTCGCACTCACGATAACACCTTACTAGTGGCTAACAAACAGGTGATATCACTTCCGAGACTATTGTCAGTGCCTTGTTTGGTATGATTGCTTATGTAGGCTTTATCACTCAGCATAGCCTAAACAGTAATCGAGCGAATATGGGCAAATTCATTCGGAGACATCTGTGAGAGAGAAAATCCCGTTTCAATGATGCTGACGAATGAGACACTCATCGAGACCAATCATACTTATTGTGACTCAGAAGCCGATAATCGTTCAAATATCAAATTTGTATTGTAAAGATAGGAAAATTAAATTGAATTAACTTTTTTTTCGGAGGATGAAGCCCATATAGGTCTGAGACCTGTGCATGGGTGATGAATTGGATGATGGTGATTGATGAGTTGGACTAACAGTTTTAGGTGGGTTCCGAACCACCAGGAAGTTATCTTACAGCAGAGAACAGTCTTTCTTGCTGGCCAATCCAATCGGTCACCGTAACAAAGATGGCCAGAAGTTTCGAAGCTTATCTCTGATTCAACAGATACCTGCTACGGCACTCGGCTATCACTTCCCATTAAAATAAATTAAATAATTTCTGAATTTTACCTCAATAGGTGAGGGGTAGTAATCCGGAGGTAGACTGAGAACCGTAGTCTTTATTGTCTTGTAAAAATTCATTTTTTTTGTCAAGATGAATTCAACAACATTGTTTCTTTAAATTTTTTATTACTTATTCGTGTGACGTGTCACAACCACATGGGAAAATAAATATTAGTTTCGGCAGTCACGCCATTCCCAATCTCCAATCAAACTTGAATTAAAATACAGAGCAGCTTCATATTATGTCGAATGCATCTTCATTGATTAGGCGGATCCAATAGAATTTGATGGATGATGAATACATTTTTTCAATGTTAATAATGCCAATTATTGTAAATCACTTCTTCGAAATTTGTGAATTCGCATAAAAAAAGTTATCTAATCGAATCTAAATTTTAAATTTGTTGGCTGATCGATTTGATTCATTCTATTCATATCAAAAAGGTAATATAAATGTTGAATATGAATATCACCAACAATGATATCAGTTACTGGCTATTACATAATAAATGCCACAACAAAATGTCTTCATCAATTGAGGAGTGTTCAACTGCACCATCAATCAAATAAAAGTGTTGGCGATTACAATCATAGTTTCACTCATTTGATTGTTTTGAACAACTTGTCAATCAATCTGAAACGCCAGAAAGAGCCATCGTTGTTTCGCATTCCTACCAATCGAGAAAAAGAAGAAGAAAAAGGAAAAAGAAGTATCATTTTATTTGGTCTGCTGTCCATTAGGCCCGTCCAAATGCGAAAAGTTGTGAAACAAGAAACGCCGTTCTGTTCCTTATTCTAAACCGTTCATGGACGTCCGGTAAAATCCAGGTACTTGAGAATCAAACGCGTCTAAATAAACTTGCCTTTCTCATTCATTTTTTTAACGGATGACAGGTGGAAAATCGTTGAGCTTTGCTGAGCCGGTGTATGAGAGAATTCAAATGCTTACAGCCGATCGTTCGTTTGTTTTATTTGAATAATGAATGCATAAATGACTTTTGAAATTTGAATTTAACAATGGTATGACAAGCTGCGAATGCCTTATCTTTGCGGATACTTGTCCAGACTTGTTTTACAATAATCACCTCCCTATATTTACTTATTATTGCCTTGTAACGGTGTTATCATGTGCCTAACAGAATAAATACAAAGTTACGACTCGATGAGTATTATTAATAGTATTTTATTGTCGTATTGTCTAATCTTAAATTGCACACTCAACGGAGCATTAGAACATGAGTTCTCTGTCTAAAATATTAAATTAAAGTTTCCAGTACCTAGATCGACCATCGATCTCTTCCCCCGCATTGTATAATTCTCATTCATTACTAATAAATGTGTTTACTCATTCATCCTGTTCACTTTCTAGCAAGAAACCATCCCAGGCGCTAGCGGCTGCCTCAATAGCTACACCAATAGAAGGCCTACGCGGTAATAACAGTATTAACATAAAATAAACGGCAATTTAAACACTGTATTCATTTTTATGCGTGGGTCTTAAAATCTGACGATAGTTGAATTAAACGCAACTCACGCCGCGACTAAATTGCAAGTAATTGATATTTATGAATGACACCTTATTCACAGTAAGGAGCGTCACTAGTTTGTTGTACGGAAGGCCAAGTAAAAGTTGTTTGGTGAAGATTATTATTACATTTCATTATCTCCATCAAAACAAAAGTAATATTGACATTGGAATTTATTGTATCGTGCGATAAATATCATTATAATATTTTTGATGTTTTCCGTCTTATATCTTCTCCAATGAAATTAACAAGGGGTCATGGCTGGTAATCTTATTAAATTTTAGTTGATACCCTTATTTATTCTGAGGTGTGAATCTCATAACGAAATCAACTATTAAGATTACGAAAATAGCTCCACTCAGCATTGAATTTAAATATATTCTACATAGTAAAAAATAGTACTAGGTTCATATCACCGATATGATTCCTTTTATCGGAAGTTCAACATCACGGAATAAGTTACAATAGTTAAAAATAATTTGAAGTCAATTGGAAAAAATTATGCTTTGGTTGAATGTTCTCAATTCAATTTTAAAATTAAAAATGAGTTGATAATATTCCCATATTTAGTGATGTGTTTGAGTAGTGAAAAGACAACTGTTCAATTATAATAAATCGGCACAATGGAGTATTCAAGGATCTGAAAAATTTAACAATAATAATAATAATAATAATAATAATAATAATAATAATAAATTAATTATTAATTATTATTATTATCATCATCATCATTATTATTATTATGATTTGTGCTGATAGACAAGCCTACGCACCATTCAACCAAGGTGCATACTAGCATCTCTACTAACCTTGCTATTCAACTGCTTCAGTTTCTATAAACACCATATTATGCTTCGATTACTTCCCAATTCACAAATAAATGCACATTGGCAGTTCTTGAAAAATAGTTTTTTTTCTTGTAAAACAGATCTCTTAAAATATCAAGCATCAATATTACTTGTTTTTCAATTAGACGATTTAAAATAATATAAGAAAAGATTTCAACACAATCAAAAATGATAACTCTTGAACTGTAAAAAAATAAAGTTGTTAATTTTGGCTAAGCATCAGCCTTCGTAGTCTCCAATGTTTTGAATTTCAGATGTAAACAATAGCTGTCAATGTTTTGATTCTCACTCGCCTGAACTAACCTACACATAGTGGAAATCTGTTTTATCTCATAATTATTTTTATAATGAATAATAAGACGAAATTGTCACAGCCACATTTGTTAAAACTTTGAGAAACTAGTTCCGGTTGTTACACTATTATCAATCTCATTAATACTCTGATTGATAATGGTGGTATGATTGAGATTAATAATGGTATAATAACCGAAACTAGTTCCTGAATATTTCTTAATAAATGTGGTTGTGACAATGTCGTCTTATTATTCATTATGGATACCTTCCACAATATCACCTTCGCCACTACAAAGAAAATTATTTTCATATTAGACCCCAAAACTCCAAAATCAAAAGCGATCTCGCTTGTACTATGAGGAAGATATATAAAAAGTTTCAAGAGTGTAGAATCTTTTTTTCAATCATTAGGGCGCAGAGGAACGAATGGACAACGGCACGATTTCAATAAGGTCCTTCCTTAATTACATGAAATTGGAATTGAATAATCATATACTTTGAATATAGAATATTAGAATAAATCGTAGATTGCATAGGCATAAAAAAAATCATAAATCTAAAATACTGCATCATAAGAATCAGAAAACCTTTTGAAACCTACAAGTCCTGGAATCTTTGAATTTCAAAAGCTTGGCGAAGTATATTAGTAGCCTTTAAAAGATTTATAAATGGGATTCTGAAAGGTCTGAATGGTCATTTCTTAACGATAGATTTTTCCATCTCCAAACCCTGCTTTTTCTTTTGAATTGATTAGTAGAATCAGAAAGCACCTGGTATATTTCATATTTTGCAAGAAATTAAAAATTGTTTGCTTCCATTCCTAAAATTGAAAACGGCTGAAACGTTGATCAGAAAAAACAGCGCTGTTGATTGATTTCTTGATTTGACTGTTTTTAGGTCTTGAACAAGTTGTTTCAAATTTCAGTAGTTCTCCATTCATTCATACATTTGGAAATACGTCTGGAAATACTCGGAAAACACGCTTGCTGGAACGACAAATCATGTTTTCATTTTCTCGTTTCTCAGTTTTTAATTCAACAATAATTGTATTGACATAGAATCCACTCCCCCAATTTGAGGTCTTTAATGGCTACCTCAACCTCTCCACGTCTTTCCTTGATACACATTTTTAATTTTACTATTTTTTCTTCTTATACTTCTACATTTTCTTCCAGCACCCCCTACTCGTATTATAATTCTTCGTTTTCACTGGCTAATAGATAATCCTTTAATAATAGATAGATAATCCTTTCTACAAAATTAAGCCGATAATTGCTATTAATTTTATATTTTATTGATTTTAATTGCCTGTTCGTGGATGATTCGACATATTGTATTCAAATGTATCACCACACTTGCATAGTTCATGATGTCATACCTCTGTTCCCCACCATACCTCCGCGTCATGCCTTTGTTCCCCTGTTTATCAATTGAAAGGGGTCGAGTCGTGCAGATGATTTGCTTGTCCGGTCATGTGTCCAATGTCTCCATCAATCTCTCTTCTTCTTCTTCTTCTTCACATTCGTCTTTTTCTCTCTCTACTTTATCATCATCATCATCCCCGTCATCCATTGGTTACCGCAGGCGATTTTTGTCGTCGACTTGGTCATTCGTGGTGTGCTTCTTCTTTTTCATTTTCTTCTTATTTTTTTCCTCCTGATTTTACCACTTTTTCTTTGTTTTATTCTTTCTTTACATCTTTTACTATTATTCCATCTCACATTTTAATTTCTCTTCTACTTTTTACGATTCTAGGAATTTTTCCCGTCTAATTCTTAATTTTCTTCTTCTGCTCAATTTTCTTCCACCACCTCCTTCTCGTATTCTTGTTATTATATTTTTCTACTTCATTCTTCTCTTCTTCTTCTTCTTCCTCCGTATCTCTTCTTTTTTTTACTTTTTTCTTTTGTTCTTATTCTGCTTTTTTACTTTTCCTTATTTTTCTACTTAATTTTTTTCTACTATTCTTTCATTACCCTGTCTTGGAACAATTTTTCTTCTTTATTCTTTTTCCTATTCTTGAACAATTCTGGAACAATTTTTCTTCTTTATTCTTTTTCCTATTCTTGAGATGAAATGAAGACTGCCCTGACACCACTCGCCAACCAGCGACCCAGTGATGGCAACCTCCTCCTCCACAGTCATATCCTCATTCCGCCCTGAACCCTAACCTAACCTATCGCTCCAAAGCCCAGCCGAGCAGATAGATAGGATAGGTGACCTTTGTGCCCTCCCACACGTGCGCGCATGATCTACACCACATACATAAATATATACATTTCATAATGTACATGTATATACTTGCGGATACATGAGAGTGTAGCGCCATGTGGCTGTGACACGGTCGCCCCAAGGGTGTTGTCCCTTCCCTCTTCCATTTCCACTGAGCAAAACAACAACTGATTCGCACTTTATTACGGCTGATTACTCTGGCCTCGATCTCTTGTTACATTCGTAAATTGTATAATATACAATTAATTATATAATATGTGATCCATCTATTATGGTACAGTGTTGCAATTCTCAAGAAATTGAAATAGGTGTTGGTTCAGAATGTACTCGAGTCGAGTTATAAAGATTTTGATCCATTAAAAAAAATCAATAAAAAAGCACCACAATAGGCCTTCATAATATGGTTTGAGTACACAAAGATTTCATTCATTTTGTGAGTAAATAAATAAAAATTTACACAAATCAAAATCTTTTTTCCAATCATAAAGTACAGCGTTGCAATTCTCAAGGAATTAAAGGAATTCTCAATTTTCAAGAGTTCGGAATGTGCCTAAAAAACAAATTTCATTATACATTTCTAAAAAAAAATCAATCAAAAATCATTTCGTCATATTTATAATTTTTAAAGTTGTCTACACATAGGCCTACATCATTTTTAGATCATTCATTTCAAGAATTAAACTGTCAAAAATTCTACAAGTGATTTGCAGTGTATTGAAAATGAAACTGCATCATTTTTTGAAAAATCTTGTCAATTCTACTGTTAGGTACTATTCGCCCACCACGAGAATACAGCTGGCAGGAATTCTAGGAATGTAGGATCTGGCCGAGTGGGGGTAACACAGTAAGCCGGTCTTTGAATTTATCAACATTTGTAAAACAATTGCTCGTCTTGTTTGCTGGGCGACGTTGCGAACTCAACAACTCAACTACACAAATACAGCCACGTTCTCACGTTGGGTAGTAGACGGAAGTGTGCGAGAAAGAAAGGAACAGCGTGTGATAGAGACAGCGAAGAAGAGCCTCCCCGCACACCTCATACGTCGCCTCTATTCTCGTGGTGGGTGAACAGTAGTATACTATCTATATTGGTCCATATATTTTTGTCAAATAAATTTATTCTATTCTGATTGTTGCACATTTGCAACGATTTCAAATTTGTTTCTGAAGGCAGACAGAACAATGTCTCTCACACTAGAACTGGGGATGATACCTTTAGGATACCGAACCACCGTACTACAATCTATACTAAATCATTTGTTGTAAGCGCTTGTCGGGCTTGTAACGCACTTCCTAGTTCCTAATCATTGAAGAGGTATCTTTTGGAGAGAATTGCTCAATTTTTTCAAACATAGATCACATGCATGACAACCATCACCTATCATGTTGTAAATAATATCCCATCTGTATTGTTCAGAAATATTTAAAAAACACACAATTTCAATTATGTTCAATCATTTCTAACTTTTTCAATTTGTATTCAAATTTTATTCTATTATTACTAATGATATAGTCTCGCAGTTCGAAGTTATCAAGGTTTAATTTGAATGGACGAGTTCTTGTCCAGATCCCTTATAACGTAAATGCTTCACATAACATCTCATCTTATCCAAACTTTTTCTCATATACAATCTATTGTGCTGTTAATAATATGCTTTTCAATCAGTCACATTTATATTTTGTAAATTTACAAAATGAAGTAATTTTATCTTTATCTTATTTGCACTCAATCTCTATGGCCGAAGTAAATGTGTCTTCGTTTTGTTGATTCTCTTCTCAATAAGAAAGCGTTTCCAGTGTTGTCTATTTAGGGGAATAGAAAGAGTAAAAGGTTGGTGGCAGACTGTTGTTGTGTTCGAAGTCAAAGTCGTGCACTTGGAGAAGAGGAGCATCAGATGATGGTCAGGCCTCAACACTGTTCTACTTGTGCATCATTTTGTGCGCTCTGTAGCCATCAATGCGCGAGCTAACAAGCAACACCTTAGTTCAACGTGCTCAAACAACTATAAGCACTTACTAGCTTATTACTTCTTGCAATCTGGTCTTTTCTACTCAACTTCCACCATTTAAATACGGACTAGTACATTTAGATACTTCAATAATTCGAACTTTTCTCTCACTTCAACTTCTACTTATTTGCAGCCTATTTCTATTCCGAACCATTGTAGCCTACGCATCTACATAGATAGATAGATAGATATAATCGTGCTTTATTCAATAATCGTCATTACATGGATAAAAACAAAAGAAATGAAAACACACCTTACTACGGCTTGGTCCTAGCCGTACGCATCTATATAATTATAACTAGAATCCCGGAAACATTAGTGAAATATCAGCTTTATTTTGCACTGTCTTGTCTTATAATCCAACCCCTAAAGTCTTCAAGACGTTATCTCAAAAATATTAATTGAAAATGAAAGACATTAAAGTATCAATCAAATGGTTTCATATTTGCTGAAACAAAAATATGAATAATATAGGTATATCTAATAGTAATAGTAATAGGTATATCTATAAGTAATATATATGAATAAATGAATAATACATATGAATAATTGTAAGGTTTATTAGTACTTTAAGAAATCAAGTATACAGGATGCTTCAAATGAAGTTACCAATACTTCGTGAGCTTGTTGTGCTTAATGAGAAAAGTTAATATATAGGTCCAGAAATGCTTCGTTAAAAATGGCGGAAGTTAACAACTAGCCCCACAAATTTACTCATGCATAAATTTGTTGTGCCTTCATTTCACTTGTAAGATGGTCAAGTTCTATGTAAAATAAGTTTATCCACTTTAAAATAAAAAAATGTGGTTTTGGCTTTATTTGTATATTCTGTTGAATATCTCAAAAGCTTCCGTAGTTAACGGATTCTTACTTGTTTTATTCGATTTTTAGCCTATTATAAAACAATCTACATAGAACCTGACGATACCAAAAGTACAATGAATACACTACAAATTTCTAAATCAGTAAATTGATGGGGCTGAATGCCAACTTCCGACATCTTCAACTCTGTAAGGAAACATTTCCGGACCTATGCTCATATTATTTATGTACTTTTTTCATTATTTTAATGAGTACAAGATCACTTAAATATTGGCTATACATATAAATGCTTGATCCTAATGAATAAATCATTCCTTTGAAAAAAAAAATAGATATTTGAGTTTCAGGCTTCCGATTAATTAAGTTGAAAGTGGATTAATTAAGTGGTAAGTTGAAGCCAAGTTTCTTTCTCTAGGTCTACTAACCCTACATTGGGTTGGAGTCATGGCCAAAGATTCCAAAAAAAGCTTCCATAATCTGCAGCTATCTCACAGTAAATAAATATTTTTCACAACTAATTTAAAACTTAGTTTTAGCAGAAATTGTAGCTAACATCATGGTTATTCGGAATGGATTGATTCCGTATTCCAGAATTGATTGATTAATCAATCATTTTCTCAATTAAATTCAATTCCTAATACTGTAATATAGGAATAGGAGAGAAGTTTTTGAAAACCAGTTTTTCAATGTAATGGTTGAGAAATAGATTCCAATACATTTCAATACATCGTTTCTCCAATTATAACTTTTATTGTAAAGCCTTACACTTCACTCTCTTATTTCATGGCATCTTTGTTGGATCCTATGATGCTCCTGTATGCGGACATAATTTCACAATGAAATTATTTGCATGCAGTATTATTTCTGCAGATATTTTTTTTTGTAACATTTATTTCTTGTACATGATAGTTAAGTTGATCTGAGTATTTTTTTCTTTGTAACTTCTTGGTCTCTCTCCTAATAATTGATTGATTTATAATTATTATTATTTTCTAACATGTATAATTTTTTTTCTTTTGCTTGTTTGTATTTGCGGAAATAAAGATTATTATTATTATTATTATTATTATTATCACATTTCCAAGCTCAATAAGTATAGAAAACTGGTGATTTTCTACTCAATGAGAATAAATGACACTGTTTAGTTCATCATTTCAAATAAATCATTATTCAAATAGTTATAGAGTTGTAATTAAAGAATTCTCTAAATTTGTTCTATATAGACGCGTGAATCAATAGATGAAAAAACATCACAGGATTATGGTTCTATCAAGAGGAGATTTATTGATTGGTAGTACACTCAAAATACGGGATCAAATAGTCAACTTGAATAGGGTGCGGTGATAGAAGAATATTGGTTCCTCTACTTGAAAAGAAACTTTTAACCTAGAATATTATTCTGTAATATTTTACAGGACTTACTTATAATATTCAATTATGCTGAGATGCGAGTGAATTGTTTCTTGACATTTAGCCATGTCACCTTACTTGGCACAGCAACTGAGTCGATTTCAATAATAATTGAACGTAGCAGTACAATCATGAAACAAGATTGTAATTTATGAATGAGTGAACTTTGAGCTAATATATTTCTGAAACAGCTTGTTAGACACTGGCTATAATCGAATTAGAAGTCTGGTGTGATCGTGCAATATAATTCAGTCAGTAGCGAGCAATGTTGTCAGGAGAAATTACACGATTGTAACTGAGAAAGCTGTTACGGTAATGTTGATATCATTGTCAAGCGCCATTTCATGAATCATATTCTATAAAAGTAACTTCATAAATTTTGTTTTATCATTACGACATATTCTTATTTGAAAAGTGAGTATTTTCTATAAGTGGTTGTTTAGGCTTTAGAAAATCAAAGCTATGGTCAATGGAAGAAGGCCTATTAGTGATGATTGAGTTCTAGTTTCCGAAAATTTTGGGATAAACATACAACTAGAAAATACATCTACACACTCTTTCCGCCCCCTTGAATCAAAACAATTAATACTTCCTTGAGAAGTATTTTATAGCATTTCATGAAATTCATGAAATTATAACTCATGAAATTCATGAATTCATGAAATTTATCAGACAATCCCTCTGGCCCCAGGTCTCTAAGTCTCAGGCCCCGAGGCAAGTAAATTCTAAGAACCCAAATTTTTCTAGTGCCAGCCCTTACTTCCAAGATACAGCCGTTTTGGGCTCCTTGGTGCTTCAAATTCTTTTGATACTCAATTGCATTGACCCTAAAACTGCTTGCAAACTGTTCCAAAAGTTACAAGGGCATTTTCTGATTCTTACAACACTTCTTTTCTCGTATATTGGTGGCCTATTATAATAAATTCCTGCTTGATATCCCAAACAGACTTTTCGATCAGATATTAAGAATTCCGTTAAAGAAGGTTTTGTAGCATAAACCTTTCCTTGACAATCTTTCCTAGTTTATTTGTGTTTTTTCATGGTTCTAGCACTGTACATATTTCTATATATTTTTTCTAATTATAGTTCGAAATTCATTATCATCATAGAAAGTAAGATGATGGAGTTTTTTCAATTGACTTTGACTGAATTGAATGCTAACAGGAATTCCAACTCCAATAATATCGGCTTTTTATTGTGGGTCTTGCGCTTTTGATGTGAAGTTGTTAACATACAATATTAGAATAAAACAGACAGACAAAAGTATTTCCTCTAAACGCTGTAGTTTGTCCACAAACGCTGAGTGATCCACAACATCGTCTTTGTTTTCTTCCCTTGAAGTTGCTTTTCTGACGTGAAAGGGAAGTGATAGCCGTGAGCCGTAGCAGGTATCTGTTCAATCAGAGAGATAAGCTGCGTTCTCGTAGGTCCTGTTCGTAACGGTGACCGATTGGCCAGCAAAAAAGACACTGTTCTCTGCTGTAAAATCACTTCCCGGTGGTTCGGAACCCACCTAAAACTGTAGGTCCAACTCATCAATCACCATCATCCAACTCATTACCCACGCACAGCTCTCAGACCTATGTGGGCTTCATCCTCCAAAAAAAAAATTAATTAAAACAAATTAGGAAATCATTTGTGGTTACCCCACTATTTGGGAAAAATCTCCAAAGCTGATGGTTTTGTTATCTTTCATACATTAATAGATTGTTTCAAAAATTAGACTGACAATTTTAAACAGATTTACTAGATTATCATTGGTCGTTGTTTTGAAGCAACGAGTTGATGTCTGGTTGATAATTTGATAGTTAATCTCCAATTCACAATGATTATTTATAATCTATAACAAATTTTATTATTTTGATTAAATAGCCAAAATTATGCCTCATTCAAAATAACAGACGTTATAGGTTCCCCATTGAATATTCAGCTTATAGGATAGATGACACGTATTGAAATTTGTTCGTCCCTTATTTCTAGGAATTTAGCCAATTGACGGTTTAAGAGCCTAAGTAAGAATATTTAGCTCCAACCAATACGAATACTTCATGAAATGGGTGGAGTCCTACTGTAAATTATTGTGGCTCCCTATTGGTCGACGTTGACGGATTGACGGATTACATCCAGGTTCCTTATTGTTCAAAGTTTCTTAGAATGACGAATGACAGCCTGCATAAGTATTACGCTCCAACTAATGAGCTTGCTTCATGAATTGTAAGATGCACCAGCATTTTTTTTTTTTTGGTTCCTTGCTAGTAGGCATTGATTTAAATTAATTCTTTCTTCTCTGTTCGTTCAAGTATGTTTCCTATAAAAACCCTATTTTGATGAAGAATACTATAATAATCAATTATTAATAATTGCGTATAATTTTCTGCTATTTAGATTATTTATCACCGTTATCACTTCTGAGATTTTAATGATTTTCTTGTTATAATAGATAGTTGAGTTAAATTTCATATAGTTTTATTTTATATCAGAATAATGGTCAAAAGCATTTAGTTGCTACAAACTATAAAGTTTGTTGAAAAAGCTCTTTTGGAAAGCACAGTGTGCTTGCATAATGGAGCATTCCCTGCTAGACGATAATCACCATCGGAAAATCAAACACATGTTGCGGAATAGTGGTATTTACGCTGCTCAATCTGCCATATACTATTCCACAGCATCTGCTTGATTTTGCAATGGTGATTATCATCGAGTATTGGATGTTCCACTCTTCAAGCACCCTTAGATGGAAGGCGGGGGAAGATACCGGTTGCTTTGAAGACGCGCGATGCAGCGGAATCGAGGACGGTATCACCGCATCACCGGGCAAATGACTGACTTGTTATTGCCGTGGAATAATTCATTTTCTGTCATGAGAATAATATGACGCCGGCAGCGGCAGTCAAGCGTCACAAGTTGAGCAATAGGCTGTTGTAGTCTGTCGCATGCGGCCGCAGAACTAACCCGACCCCGGGCACCGCGGCCTGGTCCCGTCCCCAGGCTCGGCCACCCGGCTAAAGTGACCGAGTCTCACACAGGTGTACTCCTTAAAAGGCGAGAAGCGACTACGAAGCCCTATCGCTAGTGACCGACCCATATGATATTACATTTCGTCGATAAAACGAAGAATTTCTGCTCATGCAACGCTTCAAATGAAATTCAAACGACTTCACGTCCTACTCTTCATCCTCCTACTTCTCGCCAATTCTTCCTTGTTTCTCTTCCATCCCGTTCACCCTGCCACCCGCTGAATTGCGTGCGGTTTTTATTGCGCGGTTTAAAAGTGAACCGTAAATACATATATTTACATAACGAGGAATTAGCTGCAAGAATCCATCCATTCCTTCTTAAGCTGTGCAACAAGTTTGCTAAGTAAGGCAGTATTGATGTACTTCGACTATTTACTTGCAAACATAATTTTCCATCTAATTCGCATTCGAAGAATGTGTAGAAAGTGTGTAGAGAGAAAGATAGTATATTATTTACATGTAAAATATTAGAAGAATAATTAATATATTATAAATAGTTAGATGATTAAATCTGTTGACTTGAAACTATATAATACTTTCTTTATTCGTAGATTAAACATACCTTGTTGAAACCAATCATTAAAATGCAAATTCAGTGGTTCAATTATGCAATTATGGGGGTGAGAATAATTTTTCTAGGTAATATCTCCGAAAAAATTTAGTATGCACCCACTAAATAATAAATTTATGATAATGCGCTAGCGTGCCAGAAAAATATGAGAATAATAATGGCCTACAGTTAAATTGTTTTTGAACGATATTATAATCTCGAATATCACTTTCAAAAGTACCGTTAATTTCTTAATAATGTAGCCTATAATCATTGATTGAAGTACTCAAGTTTGTTGAACCATTTCTGTGAACTCAGAACAAAATAATATTATGTAATGAATCAATCACTGTCTATAGAAACAATAGCAATTCAGTGATCAAAAGAGTCTGACCCTCTGTTACCTGTTGAGCGTTTTTGAAGTGGCTTCACAAGAATTCATTTGTACAGTCTACAACAAAGAAAATTCCAAATCAATGTCACTCTGTTTCAATGAAGAGAATCTGTTAGGCGTTTTTCAAAGTAATTATCAGATGTACTTGAAAATTATATACTACTGTCTACTCTATACAATTTTAAGTGGGTTCACAGCAACAATGTGTTCCAGAAAAAATCAGTGAAATGGCCTGAAAAGTACATTGTCAAATGTCTGTCAAGGCAAATTGACTCCCAATAAAATATATTTATATATCATTACTAAATAAACAAAGTGGCTTTTACCATTTTTTGTGTGATCATGAATCAAATTATAACATAATATTGAGGTTTTCTATCCAAAATTTTGCTTCATCGAAATGCTGAAAATATCCTGTTATGTGCCACTAAAAGATCTTGTACATTCAGTTGTCAAATGATGAAAGCTTTGTACTACTGCAAATGCTGCGGAATCGATCCATCCTCATTTGTGTAGGAGATCCGCGCATCTACCAAGCCCAATAATTAAACGGTTGCGACACAGTTAGATGCGACGAGGCAGCTCGAAGACATTGGGTCTCAGTGGAGGGTCATCAGTTTTGAAAGGCGCTCTTAATCTAGTTTGCTCCCATTCATTTTTCTATGGACTTAGTTGAATAAATGAGGAGTCTAATAGCTCCTTGGCCAGCCACCAGGGTTTCTTGAAGGGGGTCGGCCAGTGTGGGCCTCAACATACTGATGGATTAGGAGTTGTGGCTGAATCACATCCTCAATACTCATTCTTCTGAGATGTGGAGGGATGGGGGACAATGTTACTCAAAGCTGGTAACCACTCTACTGGAGTTGACTTCAAGGTATCAGTGATTATTCGCATTGTCATGGGCAGCAAAGGGTGTCAACTTTATCTGTGGTCCAAACTGCACTGCAGTATGGGGCAAAAACAAGTGAAAAAACACTGGTTCGAAGCACACTGGCAGAAGGTACCCAAGTAGTGTTGGCTAACCTTCTAATCTAGTTGTTTCTTGTTTGAAGTTTTTGAGCAGCCTTTTCCATGTGTTTTTTGTAAGTGAGGGTTCTGCCAAGTGTAACACTAGGGTATTTGAGAGTCTCCTCACATTTCAGTAGTTGCATCCTGACAAGATTTTTGGCCTGTATTTAGCTTTTTTGTTGCTCAAATGGAATAGTGTGACAGCAGTTTTGTCTCAATTAGGTCTCAGCCTCCAGCTCTGAAAATACTCATATAATCTGTTGAAGTCCTTGCTTAGATCTAACTCAGCTTCTTGAAAAGGTTTTCCACTAGAAAGAAGTACTATGTCTTCAGCATAGGTGAAAACTTGGGACAATATCTATGCAATATTGGTGCCAGTACAGAGCCCTGTGGCAGCTCATCCAATATCTTCCTCCAGGCTCTTTAACTGCCATTTGAGAACACCTTGATGAATCGGCTGCTGAGGATTCCACTTATTATATTTATTATTTTGATGCTTGGGACAAATCTTGAGAGCTTTAGAAGGATACCTTTTCTCCATACTGTGTCATAGGCTGCCGATAAAACCAAGAATTGAATTGAGAATGAGAATTGATCCTCCAAACAACTTGGAGGTGAATGTCTGATTTGAATTTTCCTTTTTTTCAGGTATTTGCTTACTTTTTAAAATATGAATTTCCCTCAATAATAGAAACTGTGTATTGTCAGAGACGTTGCTAAGCAATTGAAGAATTGAAGTAAACTATAAAATAGAACAATGATTTTGCTCAAAGCCGACCAAAATCACCAAATGAATTTATTTAAAAAATAAAAATTAAATTGATAATAACTGTTGAACATGTTGCTGGGTGACTTACTTATGTAGTAATTACATACTTCAAATAGTCCACTCTAAAATATTGGCAGCTTGTACATTATAATACTCTTAAATTCTTTTAACTTAAATATTAATGTTGTGATAAAGAAGGATGAAAATGTATAGAAAGTACAAAGATATGAAGAGGAATACGTTAGGTAGCTTAAACTCTTATAATTCTGTCTTATGTACCATATTTTCTAGTCATTCCAGATCCATTAAAATAATATTATGGTTATTATGCTCGCCTTATGTGATTATTTGTAGTCTTAAAAGAGTCAAGAGTCGCCTCGGTGCTACAGACAGATATAATAGATTTTTATTACACTACAAAGTAATGAGGAGCAATATTATTGAATAAACATGGGCTTAATTCCATTAAGTAGATCTATGCCAACGTAGCATGATAATGCTCGTATGCAACTCGGACATAATTTCACAATTCGTTTTAGTCCATTAAACTAGCTCAGCACACTTTGAGTTTCCTGCTCTGTAACATGAAGCAAGTAGGAATGGGGCTGGTTTATAATTCTGTTTTGAATATGAGTATGACCATAACAGAGCGCGTAAGTTGATATTCGAATAAATTCTTGTTTAATGTTTGTTAACCAATGTTAACTGTTTGTTATGTTGACCAATGGGAGATACGTGACAGAGGATGTGGAGGGAAAACATTGTTTAGAATATAATATAGAGCAGAAAGAAAGGATGAATGATTTGAGTTCATTTGTTGAGTGCGGTCAGTAGGGCCCAGCCTGTATTTTATGAGGTGTTGGAGTGTGTGGAGCTGCTTTCAGCCGCCATGTCCGAATTGACCTTAAACCAGAACTAATGGTCTGTGACAGGCGGCTGTGATATAACTTAGCAAAAGAATGCGGATCAACGTTTATGGAGAAACTCCAAACAAGACAAAAATATAGTAATGAAGCTTTGACACGTGTTTTGATACAGGTTGTGATCACCTTCCTGCCTTCCTTTTCACCTCCACATTGAACTAGATCCGATTGTAAAATGTTGTTCCTTGTAGCGTCAGTGTGGTGGAATAGATTGTGAAATTGAGGTAAAGTTATTTTTTTGAAATGAAGATTATTTTTCTCAGAAAATAACAGATGAAAGAGTAATCAATATAAATATTTTATATTAAAATGAAGAGAGTATTTGTTCTTAGAAGATTGAAGCCATCCGTGGAAGATATAAGATAAAAGAATATTAGATTAAAAATATATTCAATATAGTTTCAATATAAATACTAGACCAGTTTATTTTCTCACAATTGGATTTGAAAAATATTGACGATATTTTATGAGTTGATGGTTCCTTCTCAATTCAAATATCTAAATAATTATAGAGTGGGCCTATCATAAATTGGTCCATTCTTTGATTAAGGTGAGTGTAACAATATGAAAACTTTTTAACGTCTGACCGTTTTCAAAAACATAGATACATCATCGTTTTCAATTGAGCGTCCCTCATTTTTAGAAATCCAATCCCAACATCAATTTTCAGAAGAGGAATTGTTACATGCTCTAGAACGCAAACTGAACATAACTTTTTAGCCTTACATTGGTGGTTTTTCATCTTCACCTTGCTTTACGGTCCTGATGACGGCTTCTCTTATAATGCATTATGCATAATGCATTAATGCATAACGTGTTAGTCTTAATGTTTTTATTGAGTGACATTAATTTTAATCAATGACCTCGACTCCGTCTGAAGGAAACTAACATTTATTGGGCTGCTACAGAAAGAATAGAAAATTTGCTAAATGAAGATGTGAGGTTAAAGACAAATAATAATAAATAATTATTTTGCAAAAAATAACTGAATAAAAAATATTGCTTCATATTTTTCCGTATTCCATTCAACCGAGTGATTACTTTTTTTCGTAATTAGGATGCTCAACAAAATTTGTTATTTAATAACATCTACAATTCATCCTCACTCAATTTGATAGGAAGAACCGCTTTTATAGTTACACGAACAACTTTCTCAATAAAGTATATTCTATGATGGAAGCCATCAATGCTTTAAAAAGTATTAAACAGTAAATTTTTATTGTAAAAGTAGTTTCCTGAAATTGTTTCTTAAGTGCTAAGGTGCTCATATACATCTAGTCACAAAATTACTATACAATAATTATTATTATTATTACAGTATTATTATTATTATTATTGTAATTGTTATTATTATTATTATTGTAATTGTTATTATTATTATTATTGCTGTTATTATTATTATTATTATTGGCAAATTCTCCCAAGATGGAAGACGATAAGCAAAAGACTGTCATGTTATCCTTTTGTTTTTCTTATTACCCCAATAGGCTTTCATCGTTTCTGAAAATGCTTTTTTTTATTATTATTATTAGTATTATCAACTTTCAATGGAAAAATAGAATTTCATTTTAACTGAAATGACTTCCAGTTATTCCTGCAGTAGGACTATTTTCAAGGGTAACAAATGAGCATAGAATGGAATACATAGTTGAAACTTTTCAATATGCATGATCACATGGAATGGGAAATACAAGTTCGTATGATAAGAGCATTTTAACATATGACCAATGTTGAATGAAATGATCAATGATAAGTGTTATATAGTGCATTCCTAAAATTAAAAGAACTCACAGCATCTTCAGCATTATTTATTGGATATATTACCTAAAAAAATATATATATGTATTGAACGAGAAAACTGAAAAACTCAACAAGAAGGATTAGAGTTAATATGGTTCGGAGACCTGTGCGTGGGCAATGAGTTGGATGATGATGATTATCACTGTAGGACCAACAGTTTTAGGTAGGCTACGAAACAACGGAAAGTGATTCCACAGCAAAGAAAATAGCATGCCTCATATTCAATGTGATCCCATTAACTCTTCTTAAAAAAAGAGAAAATAGAAGGTAGTAATAAAATAACGGTTTTGGGTATTTTAATCCTTTGATGCGAGTCAAACACCTTATTTTAAAAATATTTTTATTCATTAGCTATCTTCACCTTTAAAAAACGTTGGTTTACACAAACACATTATATAATTTGACTGCATATGTATCGGTTCAATAGGTCGCCTCAATCAAAACAGTGTAGCCTACTGTCACTCACTATACGTAGTATGTCGAATGAATTGCTGTTTATGTTCAGGGGTCATATAGGCTACTCTCAATGCTAACTTGATTGACTGCCATCATTAGTCAGAATAAATTGTCATCAATAGATTCATGACAATACAAACTAAATTCAGTACAAATTCGAATTTTCAATTTAAAATTCGAATATACAAATTTCAAGCCACATGATGGCTTATATCAGTACAATGAATTATATTAATCATTGAAAACATACATTGCGGGAATTAGATCAGGGGACAACTTACCCCAGGCATCATTGATTCTATCATTAAATTTAGCATCATCCAAAGCTGAAATGAGATAAATTATTTAGTGGGTACATACTTGATCAATGATCCATACGTACTCTTAATACCAGCCATTAGGCTGTGAGGTCGGCAATAATAATAATAATAATAATAATAATAATAATAATAATAATAATAATAAAAATTGAAAAAAAATGATAATAATTACAATATATATCAATATAATATTATTATTAACGTATGACTTTTATTGGTGGGGAGACCCTTACGATCCACCTCGCCGTTTGAAAGTTGATGCGATCAACACATTTAATACATTAAAAAAAATCTCAATAGACTACATGAAATAGTTAAAATTGAGTAAGATTGCATATAATCTATAAAACATATATGAAAAAGAAGCCGATAGCAATTGACTAAGTCATTCCAGTAAGCGATGCAACGAGGTTGTCCATGACTCCAACTTTACGATTGGTGACAGCTACCGGTTGCAGAGTAGTGTGAAGTGTCAGTGCCACGTGGGCCACAGTCTTACAAGCGATAAGCAAAGGAGAGAGAATTTGTTGACGGCGGAAGGGGGGGTTGACCCCATGGGAGGAGGGGTCGAAAAATGATTGGTTGACCTGTCCTGGTTGGGGTCGGATGATACGTCGCCGTAGTCAAAGAGCCGTTACTGAATAATAAAAACGTCAGTCGCGGGAATAGTTGTTGCTATAGAGGTGTATATAAATATGTATAGTCAGTAGCTCTATGCTCTAGCTCTCTAGCTGTGGCCATCTGTTTTATATTCATTCATTTCCGATGTAGAACAGAAACGAGCAATGCGGAGTGCTTGTTGTTGTGCTTGTTGCAACTGCGACACTATACGACAATCGAGCATTTAGCTGTGGCACAGAGGGCGACCACGACAGCATGTCGTCGTATTACGGCCGCCTTGACACTGGCACCACACGGACTTATCTCAGTTCGCAATCCTCGATAATAAAAGCCGGACACAACAACAAGCTCCGTTCGCGGACATTTCAGAACTCCCCCCCCCCTTCACACTCACCCACAACAACACCCCCTTCATTAACTCCTTCGCCGTGACACCTTCATCCCATTATCCCGCGCTTTGTTGAACGTATTAGTGCGCACTCAACACTAGCCAACATTTGTAGTTGTACTTGTCTGTTACATCAACCCTGTCTCGCCGCCCCTCCCCATGAGTTGGCATCCACTGCATCCATCTTGATTTTTCACTCCTATTTACCATAAGGTCACGAGTCGTCACCTTCACACCGAGCTCCATATCTGCCACAGTTGTTATTTTGTACCTGTTTCCTGCTGAACCATGTCAACTGCAAGTAGCCATAGCTTGGCTAACTGCTAGGACAAACGGTAACTGAAATAATTGTGGAGCTATAATTTTGAATCTTTAGAGTAGAAAGACAATCAAAATCACGGTATTAAATAACCGTAGAATATTATGAACAAGCCTCAACTCAGAAATCTGTCAGGGTCTTTACCGTAGATGAAGACAAAGGAAATTTGCGGTATTTATTAATATTTGAGGGTTAATTAATATAAATTAAGAAACTATCTCCGTATAATAAATTTAATTGAAATAAATTAATAATATATGTATCAATGTAATATATGTATTAATATTTATGTGTGAAATTATAGCACAGCACGATAAAAGTGAGGATAGTATTTGAAATATTAATGTATTGATGAATACTCTATTTTGTAAAGGAATAGGTTTTTTCAAATAATCCTCATAATATTATGCTACAATACTTTTAAGTAGGTTTAGAGTTAACTTTTATTCATAAGTTATTTTTAGAAGAAGCCTTGTTGTAGAGGACAAAAAAATTCTAGGTTTCCAACCGAATTGAAAATATTGTCAGAGAGAAAATTTTTAAATTGGAATAGCCTAATATTTCTGTTAGGTGAAGTTTTCTTTACGATATTCGTTTGCGTGTGATTTTGACTACAGTGCTGTAATGAAATATATTGAAATATGAAATAATAATAATAATAAATAAATTTAATATTAAAATATATTATTATTATCATCATTATTGACTTCAATATTTTAATTTTTATGAAAGTCAAGCTCGTACAATTGATTTTTATAGAATATTTATATTTCTGTTTGTTATTTGTTTTTGAAGCTTTGATACTTGGTCAAACAGAAATTGAAAATTTTCTAAACGTTAGTCGTCTTTATGAAAATAAGTCGTCATCTGTATACATTTGGGTCTTTACTTGACGTTTGTAAACTGCATTCGAACAAGACTACTCATAGATCCTGTTGAGAAATCTAGAATACTGGGGCCTATTTTCCCTGCATCAACAGTTTGACGCGCTAATTGGTTGTTTATCGATACAGCATAATTAATTGGCCAACTTTATTTCCACAACCATCCATTTCAATCTCCTTTGAAATTTTTATAGTTTTTGAAGACCATTAAGGAAAATGAACAGCTCCATTATCAAGGTGACAGGTACTGGACTGGAATGATTATTCACCTGTCTCTCAATCAAGTCTTACTGCTCTTAGTCCTGGAGTCTTGACATGCTCTGAAAGAATTTTAACACTCTTTCTCCTCCTACGATTTTCTCTGGTTTATCCTTGTTAACTCTCTCCCTCTGTTCGATTCTGAAGACTGTTTGCCATCTCTCACTACAAAGTGTACAAAAAGAGAGGGCAAATAAACAGATCAGACAGACGAGAATAAGAGATAGAAGAATTGAGAGACCGATAAAAACATCCGCCATCAACCATCACATCATCAGAGCGAAAATATAAAAATAGATTTTACAGAAAAAATCGAATCTTTCATGAAATGTAAAATAATTAAAATCTCTGAAAGAACCTTTGCAAAAATCTTAATAGCTTTTTACCAATGGAAGTATTTTATTATTAATATTGCAAAAATAGAAATATGCATGATAGAAGATTAGTCTTAAATTCATTCAATATGGTTTGAGTATCCTAGAATTCTTTTCAGATCTTAGTTGTGTGTTTTATTATATTGGTACATGCTTTTAAAACGTATATTGCCAAGTACCTCCACAAGTAATTTGGCAAACAATTGAAAATTATCAAAATGAGGAGGAGGATCTTCTACAGGTAATTTAAACTGAAAAATCTTAAAATTAGAGAATTATCTTTAATCACACAACTTTCAGTTTAGTCATGAGTTTGAAAAGTTTCAACATTCTAATTAATTTTTAATTTGTCGATAGAACTGGAGTGTGGTGAGCAAACCTTTGAACACATTCAAACATGTCCTTTAACAAAATTATTATTGCTAACAGATGGCTCAAAAATCAATCATGCAGAATATGATCAGTTATTTTCAATATTATCCACATTACCTTGCATTACCACTGCAATGCAGAACCCCATCAAAGAGAATAAAGAAGGCTTACTTGATTGATATTATTGACGTTCCTATGATTATAGTACGCAATGTTCACGGAGCTTAGAGATTTATTGTTATACAATATTCTGAAATTGATCAGTCATCGAGAAAAGTGTTCAGTAAAAGTCAAGGTACAATAACTTGCCAATTTTACACTAGGAAGCGCTTTATGCTACGAGTGAGAGAATAAGAATAAATCAGGAGCTATGAAAAGGAAATACTGCAAAGTTGCAAGTAATATTCAACCTGTACATCACATTTCGCAGTAATTCTAGAAATAGAATCTTCTCTTCTCCATATTTCTGCGAAATTTATCTTACAGCTTCCAGCATGGAAGATTGTACATAATGGTTGAAATTGAGACTAATTTAGCGTTACTAAATTGACACAAGACGTGAATGATTCAATTTTCAATCTATGAACAACTGATTATATAAACTCTAGAGTTCAGACCAAATCTAATGTAATACTGAGAAAATCAATCAACATTTAGCCAAATGCGACCTTGATGTAATACATTATACTCTGATCGTTATTATTTACAAATTTGGTCATTCTCATTTTTCATGGACTACTTACCTTTTCGAATGGAAACTTTTCTGGTATGAATAAGGGCTGCCAATTAAGGCGAGCAGATTCAGAACTATTGAAAACAGGTTGAAACAGAATTGGCAAGATGTCAGTCAATAGTCAATTGTATTTTTGTGCCACACATGCGTATTTCACAGCCAATATTGCTGGTAAGAAGAGAATTTGGAATAAAGTACATCCCGTATCTCAATAATTCTAGAAGGATTATTTAGACCGTTTTGGCTCGAATATAATAATATTGAAATAGAATATAATAATACATAAAAGAAAAAATACAATGTATAGATACAGTCAAATGGATTTGAAAATATAGTATGATGTACAGTTGTATTGATCATTTAGTTTATGTTGTCAGTTTTCACTCTTATAATTTTACTTAATAGAATAATATATTACTCAAACTTTTTCAATTTCATAATTTATATACATTATTCGATAATACTTATTTCATAATTCCATCACCAGTAACAAGTGATGAAATTTCTAAGATGAAACAATATGAAACCAATACGATATGAAAATAATATGAATAATACGATATTAAATAAGTTAAAGCTATTAACTATTAGAGCTATTAAAGCTAACTATTAAAGCTAAGTATCATAACTATTATTATATGCTATAAAAGTACAATATAATAAAATACAATGATACCGGTGTGATAAATGACGTGAGAAATTCAATTATTTTTTCTCAATGAATTCAGTTTCCATTCGAATTAATTAGTAAGTTACTTTCATCGATGAATTGACAAAAAGCGTTTTCATAAAAAGGAAACAAGCGTTAAGCATCTCTACTTATAATAATTGAGTATGTACAATTATATACTGCTGGGATTTTGACTATTAAAATATTTTGCGATAACAGAAAAGTTTCCATTTGCCATTGGAGATCAGCTCTTCTCTTGAATTGTTAGTATTGAATAAATTGAATGAATTCATTCAATTTTTTAAAAATATTAGCTTTTTATTGTAAATTTAACAACTTGCAGTCAATTTTTAATTGTGAATAAATAATAATTATTGTACTCACACTTGGCCAAACGTTTTTGAGTTGTTTCCATAGCTCGAAAACGTTCGGCCTTGAAGATGAGTTTCCATAACTCGAAAACGTTCGGCCAAGTGTGAGTACAATTACTATTTATTCACAATTAAAAATTTACTGCAAGTTATTGAATTCACAATAATAAGTTAATATTAAAAGCAGATCGTATGGAACAAGAAATCAAAGCATTTCTAAAAATAAGGATGATTTATTCTAAACGAAAATTTCCAGTAGCAGGTAAAACAAAACCAATAGACATTTTAACTCTATTTTCAAAATTTGGTGAAAGAAGAAATTTTTGGTTGTGCTAAAATAATTTTGTTTCTCTACATTAAGTTACATGCAGTCTTTATAAGTAAATAAAATTCTCTCAGCTTACACTGATAATCCCCAAAGTTTATTACTAATAACGTTTAATGTAGACCTCAATACGTTCTGTTGTGCCAATAGAGTTTGATAATCCTGGCACTTCTCAGGTAGCGGAAATCTTTGTTTTCGGTGGTTGTGTACACGTAGATGTGTGTTGAGTGTTGTCAATGCCAACCCGGAGACACCTGTGAATCCTGCACAGGCAGTGTATAACTTTCTGTTTAAAAGGATGCTTCTTTCAGTTCTCGAAAATCTAGGATGGTTTCCTGCTCCCAAGCCTCCTTCGGTTACATCTCGTTTGTTTTGTCTGTCTCGAAATGAATGAAATCAGGAGCTGATGAATGGAATACGAAACTGAGTTTGGGCCCGGAATGTCAACCAAGGTCATGGGAATAGTAATCCACAAGTTTCCTCTTCCTTTCTCGCCGATTGTGGAGCTCCTTTCACTGGTTCTCAGGGTTGGAGAAGGTTGTTGTCCTACTCACAAAAAATGCAGCAACGATCGCTAATTTGGGAACAGCAAACAAAAAACGTATTCTTTATCCTATAACAGCTCCCTGAATAGAATCAATGGGAAGGCTATACACCTGATACCTTTCTCGAAGCTGAATCTAGGTTAAAGTCTTGACCGTGAAAATGAAATTCATGTCCATATTGAATAAGAAAATATTATATTGATTGGAATGGTAATAGTTCAATAATTACTGACTACTGACTAAGTTAAGAAACTCAATTTATAAATCAACTTAATGCTCCAACTGCTATGGTTTTTAGTGATAAATATAATAATATTTATTTATCCAATGATCAAGTCTTATTAACAATAGAATGTGAGAATATAACATGCCTCAATCACAGAAATGCTTTCTTCACAAACGTTTGACTACGTAATTCAAATTTTTGTTGGTCAAGTCTCAAGGAAAGTTCAGTCTCATAGTCTCAGTCTCACCTGTGGTAAAATAACTTGTTACTTGTCTATTCGTTAATGAGAAGTCGTCTTGCTAAGTTTGCAATGCCAAGAGACACCATAAAAATTCTCAACATGGAGAATTTCGTAATTTGGAAGTTTGTAATTTAGGAGTTCGACGTTTTATACTCAAATTCCATTATTTTGAGTTTTGCATTCTCCATGTGATAAGTTTATTGTGAAGAACGTTGATTTCGTGGTTTCAGGCTCCTGAAATTATAATTGAAGAAATAAAAATGAATTAACTATTATAAAGAGAGAAACTGAGACGGCGAAGCATCGTTGAACAATATTTTAATTCAAATATTATAGGCTACTCAAAATATTATAGAGGATAACCAATTACGGAGAACAACACCTATCATAAAGTACAGTTTTAATCTCTGACATGTGTTTTCTGAACTTTTTAAGTTTTCAAGTACACAAGAATGCTCACTTAGCTGTGGAGGATATACTGTAATTAAAAAGTGATGATATTGGATTGAATTGAACAGCTGTTTTTATTTACAGGAGAGGGCGAAGTTGAGGCGCAGTTTCAACCCTCCGAATCGGAATTTTGGTATTGACAGAATTGCTGATACAGGACTTTTATTCAGGTTTCATTTTGTAGTGTATACTCATGAAGGCATAGCAATTTCAATTTATTTGAGGCACTAGGCTACCTCCTAAAACACCGTGTTTCAGGATATAGTGTCTGAGTCAATTGTGAACGAGCGTGTCATACGACACCATGTGGTCTTCTACTACAACATACTGATCATAGCTCGTCTCATGAATTGGATGATTCATAGCTGACAAAAGTACTAACTATTTGGGAATTGGGAACCAGCATGGTACATCTTCCAAGATTGAAGAAATAATAAATGTGATATGAAAACAGCCCCTTTCATACGTGGGGAGGATACTTCATTAAGCTTCCATCCACCCTGTTTTTAATCATCTACAAATGCAATATAATTGGATGCAACCCTTATGCACTCAAGGTTTGATGTGGTACTGAGCGTGAAAACTGGAAGCAATTGTCTGTTTTTTACAACCCTGACCGTCATAACTTCATAATACTTAATAACTGGATAGTGTGACTGCTGGCTACTGAACTAACAGCTGACTTCTAATAATGTGCGACCACACACAAACACACTTCACATGCATTTACACACGCACACACATGCAACTTCCACTGTCTGACACACCTGAAAGCTTGAGAGGGCGGTGCCCGTATGCTGTAGACAGAGGCGCCACAGCCACGCCTATTCTATTGCCTGTCTACAAAGGTCAAATCAATAATCTAAAAAAATATATGTTTATATAGATTATAGAATTTTAAACTACTTGTAGTAATAATATAACTTGTTTCTGTAACATTTCCTTATAAGTAGGGAAGCGGATCAGGCAGGCTTATGTTTATATAGATTATAGAATCTAAAGCTACTTGTTAGTAGTAATAATATAATTTGTATCAGTAATATTCCCTTATAAGTAGGGAAGCGGATCAGGCAGGCTTATGCTTATATAGATTATCTATATCAGTGGTTCCCAAACCTTTTTGCCTCATGGACCCCTTGCCATGACTTTTGGTTTTGGGTGGACCCCCTGCATGAATGTCATTCCTTTTTTTGTAAACTATAAGTTGAAATGTGTTTTTAAAGCTGATGAAGTAGGTCTACTACTGCCCACAGTAACCAATTCAAATTGTGGTGAAGAAAACATGAAAAAGCACATAAACATACATTTTTGTAATTTAGTCTGATTTGAATTGAAATAATGAAATAGTATGACATATTGTTTTTTGTTATAGTGAAATAGTATTAATGGAACCCAAGAAGTATAATGGCTGGTATTTTATCAACATTGTGTCCTTTGTAGAAATTGCAACATTCGCATGCATTAAAATCAGCAAGGCTGCTCAATGTGGGCAAACACGACACTCATTGTTTATGAAATGTGATAGAGAATTGAGGAGAGGAGGTGGAAAATAATAACAATGAAAATTAATTTAATTCACCTTTTTAGGATATTGCATCAAATTTTGTGACAAAAGGGCGATACAGATACAGTAATCAGTAGCGTAGCGAAAATCTTCTAATGGGGGGGGGGGTCCCCGGGGGGTCTAAGGGGTATGGAATACGCCCTAGGGTAAGCGGGGCCCGGGGATCCTCCCCCAGAAAAATTTTAATAAGTAGTCCCTCCAAAGTCGTATTCTAAGAGATTCTACTCATGTCTAGATAAGCATTAATCCATTTATTTTGGTCCATTCATTCATTTTTTTTTTAATTTTCGATGCTGAGAGCTTGATTTGAGACTCAAAATCAGTAATTTTATACGTGTAGCCATTAAAATGGAGTTTATAAATTGGGTAAAGTGGAAGCTTAAATTCGATAAATCACTGCTTTTATGAATCGTTTGCCTAAGAACTTGAACCCACTTTTCGTTTATTGTTAGCTAATTGATTAGTTGTGAACAAATTTTAATGTATAAAATCTAGAAAATACTACTTTTATAAAGCCAATTAAACAAGTTGTAGTGGTTTCAAATTATTATTATAATCATGGCCACCCAGAGACATTTTAGTGGCCTGGGACAGAGTTGAAGCTGGAGGCTCCCTTACACCTTCACCTTAACACCAATTTTCAATTAATGACTCGATTTCCCAACTAGCATTGCTATGCTAGTTAGTCTTCAAGCTATGCCTAGTTGCCTTCTTTACTCAAAAAAATCTGTGTAACTAATTTGAATTTTCTCTTCAATTTAAATATAAAATTCGAATGTAAGCCAACTGATAACCATTCGTCGAAAAAGCTGTGGAAGCTAGGGAAAAGGGTACTGAGTGGCACCAGAGAGAGTAATAAACTTCTCTTATATTTTTGTGTAATCTTTTGAACCATTCACTAATATTGGAATACCGGTATGTAAAATGTGTAAAACCATGAAAATTATTATGACTTTCAATGGAACTTGGTTCAACTTGCAAAGAGCGAATGAATTAATAACACATCCAATTCCAAACTTTAACTTATAGTAATTTTGTAATTATATAAATAGATGGTGACAGAACCTCAAAACTTTGGGGATTCTGAAAAAAATTGTTCTCAAGTTCTTGAAAGTGCAACTTTTAGCTTTGTTTTTGGCTATCAACCCTCATATCATTTGTTGATTGATTCATGGCGTGACAAATTTCACGATCACAATAAAACTCTTTGGGGTATCAGATCTGAACAGTAACAGAAATCAGCATTTGAAGCCAGTCTGTAAAAATATTAAGAGTCCTTTTCTCCTTTCAAGCCTACTGTGTCAACTTCATTCAAGTGGTCTGGGGAAATTCAAACCCATGTTTGGGGGCTCCAAAAATACCGGGATCCACCAGCATCTTTGAAGGCCCAAAGCCAAGGCAATAAGGGGACTCTTATGTATAAACGTTGAAATTTGAAAATATTCTAGATGCAGCCTACTTGAATCTCTACTTTGCATGACTATACTGGCAATAAAAACGGACCCGTAGGGCCCGCGGCCTCTAGGGTGTTAGGCTTCTAAGGTGCCTCTAGAGGTCCAAACTGGAAAAAAGAGGCCCTGGAGGCCCCTAGCTGTACAATTTGGGGCCCCTTATTTTATGTTTGTTTTATCACTTGCTCACATTGATATTGTAAAATGATGTGGCCCATTGATGTTGAGGCTTAAGAAAGCTTGCCTTGTTCGCCTCATCCCCTCTATAGCTTTAATTAGAGTATTTTTCAAGTTAATTAAAGTATTAAAATTATAGGTTTTTTTCTAGCTGTAACACTATTTAAGCAACTCTTCACATATGAAAACTTTTTTTCACCTCCAGTAACCGATATTATCCGATACCGATTTTATACCGATTTTATAGTATACCGATTTTTATTGGTGCCTCCCTACTCATTTTTGGGGCCTCTTTCACAGGCTAAAGGGGGGGTTGTAACCTGGTACCCCTTCCCACGTCGCTACGCCAATGACAGTAATGGAGTGTTCTAACAAGAATATTAAAAATTGACTCCAAAAAGTTAATCAAAAGATAAGAACAAATTTATTAGAATTGAATAGACTACTAAGATTCCTAGTTCGATTTAAAATTATCAAATACGTAGAGTAATAAAAGGAAGCTTATTAGACCTTATTAGAAGTTCTTGTCAACGTGTGAAATAAAAACTAAACACTAATACTATAGCTGCAATTTATTTTTGAAATAAATGTAATTTATTGTGCACAGATTAGTTTTCCATCAGAATAGTTTTGAACAAATATAAATTGAATAAGCAAGAGCTTGCTAGAATGTTAAAGAAAGTCGGTATGGTTTGATAATTTAAATACATTAGGCTCCTTTTCCTCATAATAATAAACCTGAAATAACTTGAATAGTTTGGTACCTACCTAAGTTGTTGAGTAACCTACCATTAAACGTTCCTTTTTGAAATATGATAGAATATCATTCAAATATAAATACGAGGTTCCTTTTGTTTATAACTTTAAAATATATGGGGCCGCATTTTGCTTATAACAATATTGCTGAAAATTGCTTGAAACTTTAAGTACCTGACTTGTTTAGTGACCTACCAGTAAATGTTAATAGTTTTAAAATATAATAGAAGATAATTGAAGGATATGGGGCTTATTTTTCTCATAATAATACAACTAAAAACGGAAATTCATATTTGGTAAACCTGAGCTGTTTAGTCACCTACCAGTGAAGCCTTATAATGTTCAAATATAAGAAAACTAAGTATGAATTCTCTGATTTAAAAATGTTTTCATAGAAAGCGCTATTATTTCAAATAGATATAATGCTTGCTTGCATGTACGTATAACAGTATTATACAAGTACATAAGTAGCCTACTGGTACTCTGTGATGTTTTCCATTACGAAAAACTTGATGAACAGTCTAATATAGAAAATTACACTGTATTTCATTTTAAATTATGATTTTTACTCACGTATAATTGAGATATTAGAGGGATGCATCTCACTTCTAGGCTGATGAAGATTCTGTTTAGAAGTGGAATGCATACCTTAAGTATCTCCAGTATGAGTGAGTGAAAATCCTAATTTACTTAGAAATACAGTGTAAGTTTTGATATTAGATTGTACATAGCATATACCACGCCCACAATCCAAAGACATTCGCTATTGTGGACCCCCAATTTTATTTTTCACTGACATAGACCCCTTGGCAGGTCTTCATGGACCCCAGGGGGTCCACATGGACCACTTTGGGAACCACTGATCTATATAAATAAAATTAGAGTTCTGTCTGTACATTTATCAGAATTATATATTTTTTGGTTATTTTTACGTTTTATACAGTAAAGAAGCCGAAACAATTCTTATATCAATTTCTGTCTGTCTGTTTGTCTGTCTATCTGTCACGGCCCCGAAGCCATTTTACACGGCCTTCTCCTGAAAAACGAGAGCATCGATCGGGATTTAAGTTATTTATCAGTATTGAAAACTTTTTTGATCATGTCTTCAGCTATAATAAACTCAATTAATTTTTTTTAACAGAATAATAAACGTTTAAAAACCAAGTGCGATTTTGGATAAATTCACGTGATTTATCATGATATATCAATCAGCTGTTCTCAAATATTCTCTCTGATAACTGTCTGAATTGTTTACGTTCTAAGTTGAAAATGCTCAGCTGGAAATATGTAAATATGTATAATTATCTATATAAATAAAATTAGAGTTTTGTCTGTACATTTATCAGAATTATATATTTTTTGGTTATTTTTACGTTTTATACATCAAATAAGCCGAAAATAGTCTTATCTCACTTTCTGTCTGTCTGTCTGTCTGTCTGTCACGGCCCCAAAGGCATTTTACGCGGCCTTCTCCTCAAAAACGAGAGCATCGATCGGGATTTTAGTTATTGAACATTATTGAACAGTTTATTGACAATGTCTTTAGCTATAAAAAACTAAATTAACTTTTTTTTTAACAGAGTAATAAACGTTTAAAAACCAAGTGTTTTGCGATTTTGGATACATTTTACGCGGCATTCTCCTGAAAAACGAGAGCATCGATCGGGATTCAAGTTATTTATCAGTATTGAAAACCTTTTTGACAATGTCTTTAGCTATAAAAAACTAAATTAACTTTTTTTTAACAGAATAATAAACGTTTAAAAACCAAGTATTGTGCGATTTTGGATACATTTCTTCCAAGTTTTATTACCACATAAGAATAAGAACAAATCACGTAATTTATCATGATATATCAATCAGCTGTTCTCAAATACAAATGGTGGGCCCTTCGCGGCGTTATTTACGCTGTCTGCAGACTTGTGTAGTCGGAGCATTGCAGTCTCTTAGGAAACATATGTCTGGTGAATCAAAGCTCATCTTATGTTTTATCAATTATTTCTTTGTTGAAAAAAAAACAAAATTTTCTAATTTAAATTTATCAAAACAAAAATTAACATTTTAGGAAGGTGTGGTTTGTGCTAGGCTCTTGGGAATTCGCCAGGTAGCACTATTATTACCACATAAGAACAAATCACGTAATTCATCATGATATATTAATCAGCTGTTCTCAAAAAATATTCTCTCCGATACCTGTCACTGAATTGCTGATGTTCTAAGTTGTTTACTAAGGGCCCGTTTTCCCCAGTGGGTGGGGGTAGTAGAATTGCACCCACAGTATCCCTGCTTGTCGTAAGAGGCGACTAAAAGGGCAACTGTCCGTTGACCTCATTATCCTGGAAACCTATCCTTTATCCTGCTCTTCATCCCAGCCCCTTCCTCCACCCTTTCCTCTTTCTCTGTTATAGGCCAACCCAAGGTGTGATGTGAACCGTGCTGATGGGTGGATGACACTGGGCCTTTTGTACAGTGTCTCAAACGGTGCCTGCAGGACACCAGGCGCCCTCCTGCAGTATGTAGCCTTGCCCGGGCATGCGGGGCTCTGTCTGGGTTGACTCCACTTCCCTAGCTGCTCGTGGGAACCACATGAATCTCCAAAATTCAAAACAACCAGAACCAAACCCCAAGGTAACTCCAGAAGTTGCCTTGCCCTCAAACCCATCAGGATCCGCCCCATCAGGGCAGGTTCCTCAATCTGAAATGGGTGCATCAGGAACACAGGAGGTTCCGTTGCATTCTCATGTAGAGGCTATCAGCATTGAGAAGGCTTCTATGGATATCAACATGGACGACATGAGCTCAATCGCATCAGCCCCACTGGAGGGGGAGGATGAGCTTCTCAGAAGTCCAGAAACACCAAAATCCGCCGGTATGCTTGAAGATGCCATAGAGCAACTGAGCAGCTTGCGGGTAAAGAAACCAAACCTCACCACTGCCCAAAGAAGGGCGGCCATTCAGGCAAAACTTCTTGAGAGAGGTGAAGCTTTTGACCCAGCAAAGTTTCGGAGGGGTAAAAAGAAAAAACCTAAGAGACCAGAGATGGGTGAAACTCCAGGCACAAATGTGGGTCTAGAGGCTGGGTCAAGGGTGGCCAAGCGCCCTAGAGGCAACATGGCCACCCCTCCCTCAGCGGAAGGACCTACAAAAAAGGCCAGGAGTGGAACTCATAGAGGTCATGATGTCCAACCCCTTAATCTAGGGACTTCTAGTAAAGGAGTCTCTTACAGGGACATTTCTGCCACCAAAATGGCCATTGTCTTGGAAAGCTATCCTGAGGCTAAGCTTTCAGCAGAGCAAGGAGAAGTCATTGAAGACGCCATTATGGATGAGCTCCTGGAGGACGGCTGCACTCCATCATTTGCAGGCACCTACATGGAAAAAGGTGTCTTGATTATATCCTGCATTAACGATGCTACTAAGCATTGGCTGGAGGTACTCATCCCCAGACTCAAACCACTTGGGGAGAAGAAACTCATTGTTGGTCTGAGGAAAGACATTATAAAGTCAATGAGGGTATTCTTTAGAGCTCATCCAAAGCTTCTGAAAAAGACTCCAGAAAAGGTCCTTGAGATGCTTGACAAGCAAAACCCCACCTTGAAGGTGAAGGAGTGGAAGGTCCTGCCAGCCAAGCCAGACCCAAAAGGTTATGGATTTGTCTGTTTCCTGGATGAGGCCTGCTTCAATGCTGTTAGGTCGGCCAACTCTAGAGCCAACCTAGGACTCTGGCAAGTCTCAATTGTCTCAACAACAGTCAAGGACAATGCCCAGGGTCCTCCAGATCAATCTACATCACAGTAAAGCAGCCTCAGCTGCTTTCTGCCAGTTCTTCCTCAGAGAGGGATTTGACCTGGCACTGATCCAGGAACCATGGCTTCACCAAGGAAGGGTTGCAGGCCTGGGTGATACCAAGGGTAGGTTAATTTACTGTACCTCTCTCAAAAATGTCAGAACCTGCATACTTGTGAAGAGAGGTATGGACTGCCTAACACTCACTGAATTCTGTTCTAGAGATCTCACTGCGGTGTCTATAACCTGGAGCAATGAAGGCAAGGAATGGAGCACAATTGCAGGCTCGGTTTACTTGCCTTACGACTCCGGGGACCTTCCTCCATCAAGAGAACTCGAACTTCTGGTGGAGTCATCTTGTGCTGGCGGACAACAACTCCTTTTAGGTTGTGACGCCAATGCTCATCACACAATTGGATGGGGAAGCTCTGACACTAATCCAAGAGGTGAGGCTCTCCTTCAGTTTCTCATATCTAATAATCTTTATGTCTGTAATGCTGGAAACCGTCCGACGTTCGTTACACGAAATCGAAGTGAGGTTATTGACATTACACTTTGCTCAGAAGGACTCCTTAGTGCCATCGACAATTGGCACGTAAGTCATGAGGCCTCTTTGTCTGACCACAGGTTCATCTGTTTTAACCTGCAAAGTGAAGGCAGCTCATCCTGCTATCGAGATCCAAGGAGAACAGAATGGTCACTCTATAAGTCTGACCTCCTGTCTCAACTTGGATCATTAGGCAAGAGGGTCACCTGCTTTGCAGACATTGATCAGATTGCTTCCGATCTTCAGAATGCAATCATAAGCTGCTTTCAGGACAATTGTCCATTGCGGCGGGGAAAGAGTCGTACTAATACTAAATGGTGGACTGCTGACCTTGACCGCAGAAGGGCGGTTGTCAGGAAGCTTCATAACCATTGCAAACAGAGCCGTAACTGGGAACCATACCACAGGGCACTCACAGAATACAGCCTTGCAATCAAGAAAGCCAAAGAAAACTCTTGGAGACTGTTTACACAGGAGGTAAATAGTCTTAGGGCAGCAGCAAGACTGCAGCATGTCTTAGCTTCAAGCCCAATTGGCCTCCTGGGAACTCTGAGGTTACCAGGGGGACAATATACCACTGGAACTGGTGGAAGTCTCAAACTTCTCCTTGAGACTCACTTTCCAGACTGTGTTTTTGAGGGTGCTTGCTCAGGCATGTCCGGCAACAGCGAAATGGGCTCACGGCCAAGAGCTGATCATGGAAGCTGGACTTTAGCCAGACGTATTGTCACACTTTCTAAAGTTAAATGGGCCATCTCCAAGTTTGGCCCATTCAAATCTCCTGGGGGGGACGGTATCATACCGGCTATGTTGCAGCAAGGACCAGAAGCTCTCTTGGTCCTCCTGTGCGAACTCTTCAGAGCAAGTCTGGCTTATGGGTACATCCCTCAAGCTTGGCGCCTTAGTAGGGTGGTCTTCATTCCCAAGAGAGGAAGAGCAGACTACTCAACTGCAAAATCATTTCGCCCCATCAATCTTACATCGTTTCTCTTGAAGACACTGGAGAGACTGGTGGAGAGACATCTAAGAAAGGGAGTGCTTTCAGGTACTCCTCTTCATCGGAATCAGCATACCTATCAGCCTGGTAAGTCCTGTGAAACAGCCCTGCATCAACTTGTGAGCAGGGTGGAGGACAGCCTTGCTGCCAAGGAGATTGCTCTATGCACCTTCATGGACATTGAGGGTGCTTTTGACAATGTTACTTACATGGCCATGGTCCGGGCAGTGCATGGGCGTGGTCTTGAGTCTGCTATATGTAGGTGGATTGAGGCCATGCTCCACTCCAGGCGGATCAGGGCTGATCTTCAAGACAAATCGATGGTGATCATACCTGCAAAAGGTTGTCCGCAGGGAGGTGTGCTTTCTCCTCTTCTGTGGAACCTTGTGGTGGATGGTCTCCTCTGTGAACTCACTAGTAGAGGTGTCTTTGTCCAGGGCTATGCAGATGACATAGTCCTCATGGTACAGGGAAGGTTCACAAATATTGTTGCTGATGTCATGAACGTCAACCTTCAATTTGTTAATGACTGGTGTCTTGGAGAGGGACTAAGTATAAATCCCTCAAAGACTGTAGTTGTTCCATTTACAAGGAAAAAGAACCTGGAGTCTCTCTCCCGGTTGAAACTTGGACCAACACAGCTCAAAGTATCAGGTACAGTCAAATACCTAGGGCTGACTATCGACTCCAAGCTGACTTGGAACAATCATTTGAATAATATACTGCACAAAGGAAAATGGGCGCTTATGACGTCCAGGAGATTTGCAGGCTCCATGTGGGGGATCAAGCCTCACATAGCGCTGTGGCTGTACAAGGCAGTAATAAGGCCTCAAGTCACATATGGATCACTAGTCTGGTGGACAAAGGTGAACCAGATTACAGCTACAGCCAAACTCACAAGTTTACAAAGGATGGGCACACTCCTAGTCACTGGAGCTTTCAGGAGCAGCCCATCAGCAACTCTTGAAGTGGCTCTTGGCTTGCTGCCCTTGGATATTTTTATCAAGGCAGAAGCACGAAAATCAGCCTATCGATTGAAAGTCACAGGCCAATGGAGGGAAGGCCTGTCTGGAACAGGCCATTGCACAATCACCAAAGCTGTTGCTCATAGCCCTGTGCTTGAAATGACTTCAGATGTCATGAGTATGGAGATGGTTTTCACTAAACCTTTTTCTGTTAAATTCTGCTCTAGAGAGGAGTGGAGGTCTGAGGAAGGGCCCTATATCAGGAGAGGTAGCCTTGTCTGGTACACAGACGGCTCTCTTATTGAAGGGAAATCTGGCTATGGGGTGTACAGTGAATCACCCAGAACAGAAATCTGTGCAAGTCTGGGACAATACTGTACTATCTTTCAAGCAGAAATTTGGGGCATCATGGCTTGTGCCAATATAGGCATTGCCAGATGCTATTGCGACAAGCATATAGTAATCTTGTCAGATTGTCAGGCAGCCCTCAAGGCTCTTGACTCTAATGAAATCAAGTCAAAATTGGTGTGGGAGTGTCACAAAACACTCAGCAAGCTCGCAACACACAACTCTGTGCATCTTGGTTGGGTACCTGGCCATGTAGGCATAGGTGGCAACGAGTGTGCTGATGGGCTTGCTAAGCAAGGTTCTAGTAGGTCATTCTTTGGCCCAGAGCCAAGCTGTGGCATAAGCAAAACTACTGCCTTCCACACAATAAACAAATGGTCCAGGGACTTACATCACCAGCAATGGCAAGGTCACTCAGGCCAAGCACTTGGCAAAAGGCTGCTAGCAGACACAAGCTCCTACTTCACCAACTGGCTGGTGAGGCTGGGTAGAGGTCAGGTTAAGCAGCTAATTGCTCTGATAACTGGACATGGCCACTTCAGGAAACATCTCCACACAATCGGACTCAGAAATGAAAATCAGATGTGTAGGCTTTGCAATCAGTCTGAAGAGACTGCCAAGCATATCATACTGGATTGCGAGAGACTCGGGGCAAGGAGAATGGCTCTGTTTGGCTTTAAGCAACCAGGTGATGAATGTGACGTTAGCATAGGGAAGAAACTCCTGGATCTTGTAAAGGGCACAGGTATTGGTTTGCCTAACTAACGTACTAGGGACACACAATAAGCTTCGGTTGACGTGTGAGGATCTTTGAATCTTCTGGATCTTTGAATCCGTCCCTTCAAACGTAACATAACATAACATAAGGGCCCGTTCACACGTTACAGTTTTTGTGCGGTACAGTAAATTTGCTGTATCAGTTATTTTGCAGTGCTTTCGTTTGCATGTACATTTCATATTGTATGTTCACACAATACTGTTTCGACTGGATCCAGTAAAAAAGCTGTTCTAGCCGATTTCTACATTCGGTTTTGTCTTCGAAAACTGTATCACTAAAATCAGCTGTACCGCAAAATAACTATCCGTATTTGGTGGCACATGTATTGTACCGGTAATGGATATGTTCAAACGATACGCTTATTATGCTGGAAGCAGTCTTCAGATCGTCAGCATTGATCTTCTTCATTGATATATTTTTTTTTTTTTTTTTTTTTTTTTTTGAGGATGAAGCCCACATAGGTTTGAGACCTGTGCGTGGGTAATGAGTTGGATGACGGTGATTTATGAGTTGGACCTACAGTTTTAGGTGGGTTCCGAACCTGTTCCGAACCTGTTCCGAACCCTAACCTGGGTTCCGATCAGCATTGATCTTCTTATTAGTGAATTCCAGTGTCCAGAAGTGGAAGATATTAATTGTGAAAATTTAATTTCTCTAATATATGAGAGACCCGCCTTGTGGGACAAGACTTAAGATTAATATAAAAATAATGAGAGAAAAATGTGTAGAATATTGAAACCAGAATTTGCGTACTTTGATCAAAATTTAAGAGAAACCTTCAGTAAGAAACTTATTTTAAAAAATCTTACAAATAAAAAAAAAATCCTGGACTGGAATAAATAAAACTGAACTGGAAGCGCAATGGTGGGAGTTGCTGGTCTCCTATCGGGCGCCTCCCCAGGTGGTGGATTGGGGGATGCCTCCTAGATATAGGTGGTACCGGGGAAATGAAATACCCGGGGTGGACCAAAACCAGCATAGAAACTGCTGCCTTGCAGATGGAGGTCAATGGAAATTCAAAGGCTAGGGGAAGAAAACCCCAATAGAAAATTGACTGCTGCCTTGAAGTTCAGCATTGGTTTGTTAAAGGCTAAGGAAGGAAACCTGAAAAAGATTCCCTGGTCCTCCAGGTTGGGGGTTGGATGTGGGGCTAACTCCCCCACTCCATAAAAAAAACATTTGTTATGGAAGCACAAAATGATAGGAACGGACGGCCCACAAGGAATTTAGTGAAGGAACAGACATTTAAACGATCGTTGGATAGGGACCGTTGGCGACAATTACTAGTGCAGGCCAAGACCCGTCCTGGGTTGTAGGGCCACTGAAGAAGAAGAAGAAGGAAGCGCAATGGAAGAAGGAGGATAGCACAGCAATAAGCAGCAAAGCCGGACCATGTGAACATCACAGTACAGTTGACGCCATACAGTAAAAAACCGTACCGCAAAAAAACTGTATCGTCTGAACGGGGCCCAAGCTGCTAACAACTTCATGATCGTTGCTATCAAAAAAGCCGAAACATATTTAGTCTTATTTCTAAACATAATCCGTACGAAGGACGGGCACAATAGCTAGTAAATATTATAATTATGTATTAATTATAAATGTTTTGTTGAATGAAATGAATGTCTTATTTCTAAAAATAATCCGTACGAAGGACGGGTACAATAGCTAGTAGAATCTAAAACTACTTGTAGTAATAATATAATGTGTATCAGTAATATTCCCTCATAAGTAGGGAAGCGGATCAGGCAGGTTTGGACATCTAGGACAGTGCCCCCGGGCCCCACAACCAGAGGGGTCCCAATGCAGAAAATTTGTCATAGACTTGAAAAAAGGAGGCTTTCTGAACTCACTTCCAGCCCCAAGGGCCTGAAGCAGATCGTATCATTTTATGTTGAAATTTTATCTCCGGGGCTCCTACTGCTTCCATTCAATTAATTTATGTATTTATATTTTTTTTTTTTTTTTTTTTTTGTTGAGGATGAAGCCCACATAGGTCTGAGACCTGTGCGTGGGTAATAAGTTGAATGATGGTGAATGATGCCTACAGTTTTAGGTGGGTTCCGAACCACAAGGAAGTGATTTTACAGTAGAGAACAGCTCCTTTTTTGCTGGCCAATCTCATTGGTCACCCTAAGAAAGAGTGCCTGGGAGACCGCAGCTTATCTCTCATTGGACAAAAAATACTTGCTACGGCTCACGACTATCAAAATGATGACTATATTGATCACTGATGATAGTATGGGACGATAACAAACTGTCCCACCGACAAACTGGCCCACTTTCCAGAGTGGTACAGGTTGACGCTGCCTGCACACGACAACCTGGTCCTGAAAATCAGGACCAGGTTGTCGTTGGGAAGCTTTGTCTTTGGGATGGTTTGTCGCGGTCCCGATAGTATTAGGCCTACATAGTTGAACAGACTTCAAGTTATGGTGGAGGGGGACGTGAAGATTGGCTGGGAAATACTATTCTTTAACTTGCAGCTTTCAAAAAACAACTCACGGTATCGAATACGGTATCCAAAATCAGCTCCACGTCATGATTACAGTTGAAATGAAAGCTAAAACGCTCATCAATTATTGTTCTATTTAAAACCAGTTCCATAAGAAAAATATTACTGAACAGAATAATTATTTAAAATTTATCTTAAAAATCATTATTTAGAGTGTTGACTTTTGAAAAGGTTCTGCTCAATTGTTTTTATCGCATTTTTTCATATTAATGATAATAGATATTGATAGCTTCTAAACAAACTAAACATGGGATGTTTAAAATAACCAATATCATAGAAGTTCGTTTTAATTAAATGGTGAGATTTTTCATCTTGAAATTATAACTGAGTCTGGGCTTGTTGTGGTTACTAAAAGTTTTTTTTTGTTGAAAACATAGGTACGTAAATGTTTTATTACATAGTTGAACATGGGAAAGAAGGCAATTAGGATCATCAATTTACTGTAGTTTTCATATAACTTGGCAGCAGTTGGGTTCAGATGCAGCAAGTCCTCCAATCTTCTACATGCTGCCAAGTTATATGAATACTACAGTACTCACTTGGGAAATTGTATTGCCCTCATTCTACGTTTGATTTGGTTAGGTTCTGTGTAAAATAGGCTGAAAAACCAAGTTATTGGAACCGCTTAGCGTAGTTGGTTGTGAGCGTCGCAGCTTCAGCTTGCTGTCGTTTAAGCGGTCGTGGGTTCGAATCCCGCTTCTCCGTCTGGCATCTATGTGTTATCATTCACCTCATTACCAACGCATAAGTCTCGAACTCATGTGGGCATCATCAGCAACAAAAGAAATTCTATAGCTACCTTAACTTTTGAAAATTTCAACAAAATATGCAAAACTGGCCGAAAACAGGTTTTTTGTATTGCGTAGAAACCTAGATTCTTACCAATGAAAATATAAAGATACTTGAAGCATTTAAAATGTGGCATCATAGAGTAATTTTAAAAACGTCATTGATGCAGAAGTACTACAAAGAATGAGAAATTATTCAGCAGAGAGGAAATCCGGTCAAAGAAGGATATCATGGTTAGCAAATCTAAGTAATTTACGTGGTTTGGAAAATCATCAGCTGAACTCTTCTGAATCGCCACCAACAAGATCAAGATAGAAATGCTGATAGCAAACTTACGGAAAGGATAGGCACTGAAATAAAAAGATTCTAGATTAAAATTTTGTGATATTCGCTTGATATTCAAAAACAGTTCTAATGTTAATTGTTACAGCGCTTAAAAGGCCTGAGGTACAGTAAGTGATTGACAGAAAAGCTGTTGATGGAGCACTGTTGCTTTCACTTTCAACTTCGAGGGAGTGATCCGAAGAGTGTTCTCTGTAATTAGCCTTTCAACTTGTAGGCTTACCTGCGTGCACTAAACAGCGATAAACTCAATAATTGAGTTCTCTTCACGACAGATTGGTGACCTTGATGGAAAAGCCAGCATTTCACTTTCTATTCGTGGGAGGCATAGAGTAGTGCCGAGGCTGGAAACTATTTATCTTTCTATACACACTAACCAAAATCTAAAATCATAGAGGATTGAAATATCCTATAGAGATTTTTTGTGATATTTCTATTCCACAGGATAGAATGATATAAGAGGGCCTTGGTTGTCATTACCAAGAGCGGTCCCATGAGGGCCATGATGACCCCTCCCCCACAAATTCACTTGTGAAAGGGTATCACAATACTGGGGAATCATACAAAAATGGTCGGCAATTTGAAATAAAATTTGTAAATTTGCAACCCCCACCCCACAAACTTTTCAGCTGGGATCGTTACTGGTACTTATCAAGTTTTTAGAAAACCAAGTGAAATTGATCATTCAAAATAAATATTATATTAAAATATCCTATTAGAAAATAGAGGAATCGTCAAAACTAAAGATAGAGAACTAGTCAACTCTTAACCCTAATAGCCACTCTTAAAAAAAAAAAACAGCCCGTGATATTAAATATTCTTTTGAATGTTTTTTAAAAATAAGATTTTGTTTTCATCTCGTACTGTGAGAGCTCACTGTACAGGCTTATTTCCATAAGATTTCACAGCCGAACTCAGATGGGCTACATATTAGCAAAACGTTGAATGCTTCTCTAGTGAAGCTGTAGTCTCTGTTGCCCTTGATTCATAAGTCGAAAGAGGGTATAAAAAATTGCGAGTCCGAATTCATAGTCTGAAGGATTACATTGATTCAACATAACAAGAACTGAATTTTGCAAACATAACAACATGTCAACATATTTGCAAATCATGCATGTTCTTGTAAAATATGATAATCGGTACTTGGAGATCAGTCAAGGGGCCAAGGGCTACTACAATTTGATTGAGTTGGCCATGCTAGGAGAAAATAAATTCCTTCAGTCAATTGTAAGGAGATAAGCGGATTACAAGTTAACGATTCCGATGACAAGTTTTACAATAAATTGATGAAAGTAGGAGTGCATTCACAGATCCGTCTTCAACAGCTCGAATGAAAGAGAGATCATCTAGATAGAACAATTTTTCGTTTCAGATTTCAGATCTTGTATTTTTTCGAAGTTTTCCTTCCCATGTCTGCTTTTATTATTAGGCTATTATTCTATTGTTCTTTTCCATCCACTTGGAATTATTTGAATTAATGTTGGAAAAAACCAATAATCTCTATATATAAAAATGAATGTCTGTCTGTATGTATGTATGTATGTATGTATGTGTGTTCCCTATAGACTCCAAAACTACTTGACAGATCGGCATGAAACTTTGGGAATATGTTGTGTGAATATTGGGGATGGTTTCTGACCATAAATTTCAATAGGGGAGCTAATAATTATTATTAATTAAACCATTTTATAGACCTAACCTACTGAACTTGCCAGCCAAACAGCTTAGAGGAACAGCTGATATAAGTCAACAGTTTTTAATCATATGGCAGGCCCCTTAGTGGCGTTATTTACGCTGTCTTTGAACAGCAAAATACTTTGCACTTTGCATGTAGACTACCGTGCAGTTGGAGCCTTGCAATATGTAGGAAACATACGACTGGGTATGATGAAATGTAATTATGCCAGGTTGATGACATCTGTTAATCAATGCAGCTAGAAATTTGAAATGCAGCCTCAGCGCGAGGTGGCGAATAATAAAATGAAAAACCTAGCTTCTACCCTTATAGTCATAGGTTTAAATTTGAAATGTTTCTCCATTCAGAGGTGGTGATTAAGAAAACAACGAAGCCTCTATGATCAGCTGGAAGAGCCCTAGGACTAACTTCTTTCCTAATTTTAAATGTAACCTCAGCGGTAGGTGGCGAATAATAAAATCAAGGAGAATTTTTATGAGAATGCAGCAACGCGCGTTGGGCCAGCTATGATCTATGAATAAAAAATGAAAAAATATTCATGTTTCTAAACTATTCATTTTCATGATTTTAATTTTAATGAAAAATGATTCTTGAAAAGTATTTATATTCAGCTTATATTAAATCTAAGATATTTTGTGGTATGCAATTATCATGTGAAACATTTTCATAATCTGTTTCACTCTATCCTCTTCAGTCCCAAATTCTTAATTTGATAGATTTAACTTTGACAACATTTCTTTATAAGCTGAAGTATTCTTTCGATTTGATATGTGTAGATTTGTTGATTGTGAACCATTTTTTCTTTGCATGAGTGCAACTATTTTGAATGATGAAACACATAATATTTCTCGTAATCATTTTTAGTGTACCAAATTTCAAGGCAGTTAAGACTGTCAAAATCCTATAAAGCTACGTGTTTTTCTTCTTCTAGTCAAATTATCAGACTTCTTTCAAAATCGTCACGCGTTTCTTTGCTCCGAATTACATCAGGTTATGCAATTACTATAATGTTGAAGCTACTCTTGCTTTTCTGTCTGTTTTGTCACGTTGAAAATTTTCTAGTGTTGTCACGCGCTTGTATTTTTCAATACAGTGGTTGAATTTCTTTTGACTTATGCCAACGTGAGCAATATAATCTCTTATTAAACTTCATTGTATCATGTTTAGAGTAAAAATAAAGGGAGTAGAATAAATTGCAAATATTATATAAAAAGCAAACATTATTTGCTTTGTTGACTCTTATTTATGTTATTATTCAATTATTGAATAATAACATATTAAATTAAAGTAATTGAAGCAAATAATATAAATTGTATTGAACAAACCAAAAACTCCTCTATCAAAACGACCTATTTTTCTCACTGCTTTTTTGTAGATTACGTCCAGTTGAGGAGTATAAGACAAGTCAGATTAACAATTATTATACAATCATATACACTAGTTACCATAATTATTACTTTTTTAATTAGTTAAGGTGAGGGTAAATTTCATGTAAAAGGAACTCTTGTACACTATGAAAAGCTTTATCAACAAAATATTTATTTTTTAATAATAGATTTTCCTGCTACCAGTTGATTGTATAAATGAATAGGGATATAAGTCAATTATTTAGTTCTTCGTCAGCCAGATTATGCATATAAACATCTCAAGAATACTGAGGGATTGATTGATATTGTCCATTTAAAAAGTCTACAGCAAGAGGCTGCAAGGATTTGTCGCAGTGGCCTTGAGTTGACGGATCAACCTGTGCAGTTGAGGAATTCTTTTGTCGATTTTTTTCGGGGACTGGTTCATTGATGTAGGCCGACCCGTGCCCTTTATGCCAAAATCGTATAGTAGGAAAACCTTTTAAACGTACAAAGGAACAGAAAACGTATATATACAACGTGTGTAAGGAAGAGAAGCGTATATAAATGGAAGCTGCAGCAAAAACTAAATGATGGCATTTTTCGAGTTGGTTCCTTACTCCTTGTGATCTCATCATCGATCTCTCTCACTCTTCTCTCTATTTCTCTTATTCGTCATTCTTATCCCTCTCTCTTTATTCACTTCGTTCTTCTTGGCCTTTTAAATCTCTTCTATCAACCTGATCGCCAATCGCATTCCCTCTCGCTTACTCCCAACCGCTTCTTCTCGTTGCCTCCCTCTCATTCCTTTCTCCACTATTCTGCATCTTTTTTTCCATCAGTTTGTCACCTGCACAGCATTGTGTTGTATGTATTTTCTTGAATACGCGTGCCTCAAGCATACCTCAGCAGGTGCATGTGACACCCCGTTGCAGTCCACCTGCCCCGTTTCGAAAAAAAGCGAGTTCAGATTCCTTTCCACCTCCCAACTGCACTGAAAAAGCTCTCAGCCAATTTCCAGAGTCGCCTACAAACTGCATGAACTCTTTCCAAATTAATAGCTTGTTGTTTTCTTTCTGAAGACAGGTGTAGCATGCTTCCTTCTTAATGGTATTGCGGACACGTGGGCTTTTGATTTTTATAACCACTAAACCTCGATTTTGATTCTTAAGCCCGTATTTATAAGCTTACCTTGAGGCTTCCTTGACTCAAAAGAGACTTGAAAATCCTTTTGAGTGGATATTTGGAGTTCACCTTGAGTTAGGGATGCCCATATTATCAGCTCACATTGAGGCTTCGTCAACTCAAGGGAGACTTGACAATTTTTTTGAGTGAATGGTTTTCAAGTCACCTTCGAATGAAGAATCCTTGAGGTAGGTTCATAGAAATCAATAATAAGTGCCTCAGTCATTACTAGTAGAGTTAGTGCACAAAATATCCTGGAAAGTTACATTTAGAATTGTGCTAATAAAACGTTCTGTATGATCATCGGGGATGTAGAAAGCAATTTTTATAACACTATGGAATATGAGATCTGCAGGCTCCAGAGTTATCCAATACAGTACTTAAAAAAATATAATCCATATGTTTTTTATTGTTATATTGTATGAGAGGATGTAGTAAGAAATAAGTAAGTGTATGACCTTTCTGGCAGAAGTATCATTACGGGTAGTTCTATCTCAGAATTTGAGCTCATGTTATGGGAAAGTAGAGGTCCTATGTGCGTTCCGAACTATCCGGAAAGTAATAAAATGATGGCAGTCGAACGGTTTGACAATTAAACGGGCAGTTTTATGAAACTACCGAATAAATATAGCTCACACCTAGATTTTAGAAATTAAGTACGAAAACCAGGCATTGAAAAATGCAATATCAGTTGAAATAGTGTAGCTTATATGTTTCTTGGAAATTCTTTTAAAGTTGGTTTTCTGTTTCCTTCAGCTCAACTAAAAATCAGAAAATATAAATCTGCTTTAGATTTTTTTATTAAAAAAATATAAAAGATTTTTTTTTCTGGAGCAGAACTGAATGGTTCAACGTATTGTATGAGGTCACTCGTTAAACACGTCTTTAAAGAAAATATTTTCCGTTTTTTGAAAAAGATGTTGGATCTCAGTCATGGTGTTTTGGAGCGACTATTCTGTACCCAGGGATCAGGTGCACGTCGTACAGGTAGCTAAAAATGTGAAATGGTTTTTGCGATGAAAGGGACCTGTCTTCTTCATTCTTTCTCCTTCTTCTTCTTCTTTTTCTCCTGTCCTGTTTCTCTTTTCACGTTTAACGAACGGCTAGACCGACAGAAGAGCTGAGGCGAAATTCGAGATAATACCAAGGAATTCCCATTTTGTTAAGCTCTGATGCAACATTGTAAGGTGTAATCCCATTGAAAACTTCAAGCTGGGATGCCAAATTCCAAGGCCATTGTGAGGATATCACGTGCACTTTCCCTAACCTTCACCTTGAGCTCATAAGATAGAAATCCTTTGAACAAGGAGGAATAGAAATCCCCGACGAAATCAGTATCAACTGGAAAGTGAAAATGACCTGAGGTGATTCTATTTAAAATAGAAAAGCAACAAACAAATTTTACTTCATAACATTATTGCTTGAATTTTCCTAATCCACAAGCTCTGTTGAAAATGAATTGGTACTATCAACAATAATACAGGTGACAAAAAATGTTTCACAATAATGTAATTTTTCTGTAGAAAGCGAGGTCTTCTATACTCTTTAAACGTCTACCACTCCATAAATACATTTTTTACTCTGATGCTCAAACGGAATTGGATTCAATTTCCATTTAATTTCACGCATATCTTACAACAAGAATTTTTACAAATGTTCCACAAAATTCAATAGCCCCTCAATAAAAACGCGGATCCTTCTAACATCTACCACTCTATCAATATTTTGTTTTTGTGGAGGATGAAGCCCACATAGGTCTGAGACCTGTGCGTGAGTAATGAATTGGATGATGGTGATGATGAGTTGGACCTACAGTTTTATGTGGGTTCCGAACCACCGGGAAGTGATTTTACAGCAGAGAACAGTCTTTTTTGCTGGCCAATCAATCGGTCACCGTTACAAAGATGGATCAGAAGTTTCGTAGCTTATCTCTGATTGAACAGATACCTGCTACGGCACTCGGCTATCACTTCATTAAGAGTATATATTCTATAAGAGTATTTGGTTTTATATGTAATGTTTCCTTGAACGTATCCGTTAAGAACAATAAAAAATTACTTTTTACGTATAAAAAGTGAAAACCTTTTCAAAAACAGCTACTTGTAAATCGACAACTTGGCTCACGCATGACAAATGTTTCCGAAATCTCCACTTTCTAGCCAGATGGTTTTCCCTGTTTTGCGAGAGTGTGATACAAATTTACACGAGAAGCAGACCATTTCCGATTCTCAATCGGATTATTTACTTATTCATCAATTCATCCTTGGATAAGGTTGAGTCGCTCACAATGCTAAGTTGGTCTCTTTATTCATGCGACAAGCAACTGCTAACCTGAAAGTCAAAGCTGGAATGGGTTCAGTAAACTACGGCTGAAACTTATGTACTCAGTGAATAAATGAATAAAACGCAATAATTCCGAGCGCTATAATTTAATCTTGTAAGGGTAGTCGAGCCGTGGGCTGAGAGCTAGCCTGTGCGTGCTAAATTTCGTCATGCTAATGCCTGGTTGGTGCAGCTGAAAGCTGAGGTTGGTCTAGGTTTGTCTCGAGTCTCGTGTCGCTGACACGCAGCAACGTGTCCTGTGCAAAGTGTGAATTGAATGTAAACGAGACGTCGGCAATAGTCGACAAACGACATATTTCGCATTTGTTACACAATTACAATCAATAAGAACATCGACTTTTGGCGTCGATTAACGGTGCTGTCACATTTCACTAGATAAAACTAACATGCCATACAACAAAGACACTCTTCTTTTCGATGAATTTCACAATACTGCAGTCCACTTAAAACAAAACAAAAATCTTGGAAGAAATTCAGCGTTTTCAACATGTGTAGGATTTTTATTTAGGGGTGTCTCTTATGATATTCTGTTCATGATGCAGTACCGATTTAGTATACGATTATTGTAAAAAAAAAATCTTCTCAGATCAGCTAGGTATCTAAAAGATCAGTACAAGGGCGGATCCAGTAGGGGGGCGCGCGCCCCCCCTTGAGGTGGTGTGAAAATATATCTTATGGTTAATGCTAGTGAAAAATGATACATCTTTACATACTTTATACATTTACTAAGTAATCCAACTGATTCTAAATTTCTATTTTCCTTTAACTTCCTTTTATAATAATCTAATTTGTATTAGTGATAGTGATGTTATGGTCAATATCTAGAAATAATAAGACTACTGTAAAATAACATTGTCATTATTCATATTTATTTAAAAAAGTAGACATGATTATTTCGGCTGTTTCTCCATTTGGTATCACCAGGGCTGGATTTAAAAATATGCCCTGGACAAGAGGCATATAATGCTGGGAAAGGGGAGGGTGTAAAATTTATCCGCAATTTTTTATGATTTATTAGAAGAAAATTTAAGTTTTGTATATTAACATCACTTTAATTTGAATGATTCACTATGCATAGTTGTAGGTTGTATGATGTAGTGCCTATGTATAACTGACTGTAAGTGCATAATGAGTATCAATGATTTAATTTTTTTGTAATGTTACACACGTTTTAAAAATCGATTAATTTCTATGTATTCATTGTTCATGTAACATCACAGTGGTGTAGGTATAAGGGAATCAGGTGGATAGATCCTCCAGAGACAAACTTAATTTTAAGAAGCCTTTAGAGACAACATTTGAAGATAGAAGATGTCTGAAATCGGTAAAAATGTGGTATTAGATGGATTATTTTTTTAATAAAAAAAACCTACTTCAATAAAATGATACTTGAAAAATTGAATATTTGAAAAATTAATAATATAGAGCAACCCCAAACTCTCCTTTTAGAAGAAATTTTCAAGTTTCAGGAAAGTACATTACCAGAATCAGAAAAGGTGAGGGATGAAAAAGAGCAGAGGATAAATACCTGCATTTAATTGTTTTACTAAAACAATAAGGGCCCGGATCACACTTTGACAATAACGCAAGAGCTTGATGAAATTTACTTTGACCCATAACGTGGGTTGAATTTTCAAAATAGATGAATTCATATCTAGAATCGCTTAAATAAGGTTTCAGGGAAATCGTTTCATTCTCAAAAAGTTACAGGTGGTATCCCAAAACCCGTTTGAAGTGGAATTTTTAAGTACGGTGCCCTATATTTGTATGGAAGCCCAACTCATGAAAGATAAATGATTAAACCTAGGGAATGGGAATAGTTTCAAGTAAGCTGGCTCTTCTTTTCTTCCTGAAACAATAAAGGTCTGATCCGGACCTTTGACAATGATACAAGAGCTAGATGAAATTTATTTTAACGTGGCCTCCTGGTGTTTTGTGCTTATTATTTTAAAATATACTTGAACTTCATGCTTGACTACTTTTAATTTCAAATATATAAATAATATACCTGAAAGATAGCGATGTTAATTACGATTATAAACTTGCATTAAACGTACTTACATTTTTGTGAGTACTAGCGCACGCTTCTCAAGACCCGAGTACTATCTCCAGCAGTCTCTTTCGCTCTGTATACTCTATGTAGTGTACTCTGTACAACAGTCTCTATTCTCTATTCGCTGAGAATAGGACTCAGGTCCTAAGGGGACTCGCATAGCAAAAATATGAAAAAAATTCGAATTTTTTTCCATGGATTTGAATTCTCCCGCTTTTCTGCGTAGAATGATATAGAACACTTGATTGAAAGAATAGGACTTCCATAAAAAAAATATATATTATTATCCGATGCTACCCATTTTTTATTCATGTCTGATGACAACAATTCGTAGTTTGCCAGCAAAGCTCCTATTTTTATTATATTCTTTCCATTCTGTTTGCACACTTCATTGCTCAATTCATATGGCAGTGACAAATCATATAGTCTGAAAATAATGCTGTTTTCTTTACAGTTGTGGTTATGTTTCATATCAATAAAAACTAATACGGTATGGTAACAGTGAAGTTTTGCGAAAGTTACCATTCTGATAAATGCTAGTTAGTAGAAGTTTATAATAAGTAAAAAGTTGTGTTACAGTGATTAACTGATTATAGTATATTATTTCCTATTTCCTTATAGGTTAAGTTTCCAATTGAACAATTCCTAGATTGAAAAATTAAACTAACGTAAAAATGACCCTGCCAATGATGCAGGAATGCGCTGAAAAAGCTCAAGGTTCGAAAACTTCAAAGCCATTTTCCCGTAAATCATAAATTTCAAGCTTTAGGTACACTTTTCTCAGCAACCAGACAAGATATCTTGAAGAATTTTTCTCCACTTGTTCCTTGCACTATATGCTTTATTGGTATGGAGCTAGAATTTTGATAATTTATTCGATTAATTTATAAAAAAGCAAAACTTCTGTGAAAAAGTGAAAATATTTCGTGTTGAACAAAAATTCATGACTTTTTTTTCTTGACAATTTGAAAAATGAACGACATAGCTACAAGCGGAATGATATAATGAACAAAATGATACTAGATTCATAGAGATATCTTTCATAGTGTTTGAGAAAACTGTACCTAAATATGGTGAATAATAACATTGCAAGTATAGGGCTATGCGAGTCCTCTATAATAAGTAAAAAGTTGTGTTACAGTGATTATAGTATATTATTTCCTATTTCCTTATAGGTTTAGTTTCCAATTGAACAATTCCTAGATTGAAAAATTAAACTAACGCGTCTGATACTTCTTACAAAAGTTAAGTGCTGGTGTAAAATTCAAGTTCGTATCGTCATTGACATCAATAGTACGGTACAAACAGTTCATGTACGGATGAAAACCACTGAGGAAATTAAAAAATATATATTATATCCCTTCTTACTGGCTCTATCCCCTTGAATAGGTCGATAAATGATTATTGTTGCTTACTTTCAATAAGATTTCAGGTCTGAACACGTGTCAGATCATGATAATTTTCAATTCATTTTGCTATAATACAATAATCATTTTTGTAAAAAACTAACAGCAATTTTTTTAGTGTGCTTCAAAAAAATAATCTTCAGGCATTTTCTACATTTTTTTCCTGAGAATATTCCTGATAATGGGACACCCTCCCATGGGGGGTTTTCCATAAACTCCTTACAAAGATATTTCTAGCATTAAAATTTAAAAAACAAAAACTGGCGAGTACCCTGGACCTCCTTTTTGTGTAGGGTATTCTATACCCCCCTTACAAAACTCCTGGATCAGTAGGATGATAGTACAGGATAGTAGGATAGTAAAAAATGGCCGGTTTGAAGAATTGAAGCAAACATTTTACATCTAGCTTGATTAGCTTGTATGGATAGATTCAGGATAGGATAGATTCATTAACTATAGAAGCTAGAATCCATAAAAATAATCAAAACCCAGCTAAAAAAATTGAACTTAGGATACGCATCTCCTCCACCTTCAAAGCGAAGCAATTATAAATTATTAAAATGTGGTATGAATTAGCTATGATGTAGTAGGGAAAATTGTGATACGGGGAATCAAAATTATCATCAAAGGAGAACAATTATTTATGTGAACTTTATTTTCTTGGAATTGTTTCCTTGTTTCGGCTTTTTTCGGCTTGTTTCTTGAATTGTTTTCGACTGCTTTCCTTGGAATTGGCTAATAAGAGGAATACGTTACTGAAATTCAAGAAAGTAAATAATTAAGAGATAATTTTAATTTTAAGTGAGACTAGGAAGGATGATGAAAATGGTAAAATTAATAGAGATATGATATTGATTGAGACAAACAAGGGAGGATTGCGTGTATTGCAATTAGCATGTAGGTCATGGCTCTTATTCTTTGTATACATAGCCTACTGTGAAGTAACCAATCAGGAATATCAGTGGAATAATAATAAGACTCATTCATGAGAGCGTGGTAAAATGAATGTGGGTGTGAGACTGGAGAACATGATTCTGAAACTTGCTTATAAATATTTGATGTTCTCATTTGATACGATTCAACCATTCAAATAATTGTTGTCTTTGACAGCTTCGACTTCCATTTAGTTGTGGGAGAGATTAATAAGACAATGGATGTCAATATTTTTGTGATAGGTATATTATGCTATGTAACTTTTCAGAGTGCAAACCTAGACGAAGTCAGGAAAAAAGAACTTAAACTCAACCTATCTAACAAAACAAACCCACTGATCAATCATTACATTAACAAATTAATGCAAGCTCAACCAGCTCAATCATGCATTTTGATCATTTCTGATGCTCAATCACTCTTAAAATAAAATGATATTCCATGAAATAATAATATTAATATTCACGGAATTATCATTCGTACGGATCAAGAAATGTAGTCACGAGAATTTACTATTTTCAATATTGCTCATATTTAAATAGTAGAGTCTGTCAACTCAATTTTGGCATTGCACTGGAACACACAATATTTAGGTTTGTCTCACTACGCATCCCTATCACTGGTAACGCAGCGTTCCAATCGGCTGTACTGAGAACTGGTAATTCAATTCTGCATAAATGACGAAAAATACGAACATTTCAAGAATTCTGTTAGAGTCAGTTTGTATATTTTTTTGGAGGATGAAGCCCACATAGGTCTGAGACCTGTGCGTGGGTATTAGTTGAATGATGGTGATTAATGAGCTTGACCTACAGTTTTAGGTGGGTTCCGAACCACCGGGAAGTGATTTTATAGCAGAGAACAGTGTTTTGTTTTGCTAAACGGCCACCCTTACAAAGAATGCCCAGGAGAACGCAGCTTATCTCTATCTGATTGAACAGATACCTGCTACAGCTCACGGCTATCACTTGCTGTAGGAGTAGTAGTAGAAGTGGTGGTAATAGAGGAGTCCTCGCCATGCGCGAAGCTAATTCATACAACTGCCAAGTAGAGTTGACAAGCTATACCACGTATATAGTTTCGAATGCTCAAACTTGAAAATTCAATTACTTCTATTGACAAAAAACCATTGTTAAATTTAAATTTTTTTCAGTAGGCCAAATTAAGTCACATGCTTGAACTTTAGGATGTAAGACCACTTCCATCGATCACTGGAACGATAAATTGCACCAAAACAATAACTTCTGATGTGATTTCCTCTTTGCCGAAAGGAAGCATTAACATAAACTTTTTATAATACGGTAAGATCGTGTAACAGGCACTGTACGCCCCTCCAATAAACTTTCCTCGAGTGAATTGCTACAAGCAAAGCACAGTGCCTGCCTGCTTGCATCTCTTTAGAACGGAAGCCGCAGTCTGACATTTGCCCACGGAAGTGATCAATCTGTCCTTGGAGGGTGGATAGTGAGAAGAACTACTGAATAGTGTAAGGCACCCTTGCAATAAATCCCCAGCATCCAGTAAGGGCGAAGGCATGTCTTTGGTTCAGCTAATCTCATTTCCGCATCCTTTTCTCTAAAGGATTATATTTAATTTCCTCAACTCCCATCTTGTGGTGCACACCGTCAACGATACAGGTTCTTCATAGACTGTTCCATATCAAAGTGAACTTTATTGGTCTACTGAGTTACCGATAGTCACCTCTACAAAAACGTGCAATATAATTATAACATAATAAAATTTAATATAAAGGAGTGCTGAGAATAGTAATTTTTGATTTTTGATAATGAGACAATAGACTCATTAACTCCATTTTTAGCGTGATATACAATTATAAGACATATACTGTGCAAATAAATAACCAATAGTCGAGTATTCATAGATCATAAATGTATCTAGCCTACTTGCTTTCAAATTATGCAGCATATATTATGCAGCAATAATAACGCGCTGTTAAACTCTTTTTGGCTTTGCTAGCAAGATTTAGGAAACAAACGTTGCAAGGTAGACATTGTAAAGAAGAAGAAATATATCGTGTAAAATGAGAATAATTAAAATCATTATAATATTAATTTAAAAGTGGAAGTTTCAAGATTTCTCATAACCATTCCACTTATTACTCAGATTCTGAGTTCTTATCAGATTTCTGATTTCAAAATGATGGAAACCTTATTCACTTAACTGGTGTCTTGCACTATCTTGCACACTGTGACTGTCCCCTGAAAAGCGAGATCTCTTCGTATAAATGTCTACAAATTGAAGAGTCGGGAGTGGAGAGTGATTATTGGACAAAGAGAAACAATCACACTCTCTCTGTGATCTTTCCTATATGACTTTTTAAAGGTCCATTACAAATTCAACGGATTGGATTCAGCAGATCGTGTTCAAAATACGGCATGAACATGTGCCTGCGCTCTGCATGGTTATCCTACAGCACGAGATCTGATCTGCTGGTGGATCATGATATAACCGGCCCCTTTCAGCTGCGAAATGCAAAACCGATTGATGATTGATTCCAGGCTACTCTGCTCTTATAAAAGGAGCTCATTGTAAAGTACCTTGACTCTAGCAATGTAGGACGGCAATATTACATGAATATTTAGATTTTCGTACAAACATCAAAGCAACTATGATTCCGATTGAATTGTATTCATGAATTCGATGTGGAAAAAACCCACGAACTTATTGTCAACTACCAAAGATTAGCCTTTTATTCTAATCTAGTCCTTTCTTTACAAGAGTAAAGCCAGAAAGAATTGTAATTCGTATATTGTTCTCAAAATCACGATTTTGTGATTGATACCCAATTCTATAATTCGAGTAAAATTGGGTAACGTTTATTCGTCCACTGGTATGAACTTATAATTTTTATATTGAATAACGGATACTTACATCAACTGAGTTTCTAAGTGATTTTAACAGACGAAGATGTTTGTTCTATATAGAATAGAATTATTCTAATCATTCTAATTAAATTTAGAGGAAACCCAATCTGGATAGGGACAAATCAATAGAAATGAGCTTGACGGTTAGTTTGAATAGGGAATTAGACAGATCTCTTCAATAAATTTGAGGATTGCAAATTTTTTTATTCTGAAAATTTGGCATTCTGTGAGCATAAAACATTTTATTGAATTTTATCAACATAAAGCAGTAAGAAATCACTAAACTGAAAATTTGTATGATAAGTATAACATACTGGACGTAACTTACTGGGATTTAGAAGATTTTTATAGTCATTGGAAGTGATAGATGAATGAATGTGACATTTGTTTTTGAAAATTCTACCTTTACTTAAAAAAACTGAAGAGGGATTCATGTTCGTAAATCAGTACACTTCTTACGTCAACAATAATTTGTGTTTTCATTCAAAACTCAGCAGTTTAAATTAAATTACTGCGCTGTAAACCCTTTTTGGGTTTTGTTCATGGTCACATAGCATCAAAATAATGTTCAATCCAAGTAGAATACTATCACAATTAATATGGAGTAGTCAATGCTCTCCAAAGAAAAGTGTCACATAAATAATATTAATGGCTCCCAACAACAATGAGGCAATGTAGTTAGTATTATTTTATGAATCAAACCATGATTAATCGAATGATCTATGAGCTATTTCCAGATATTTGCTTGCATTCAGAATGAATAAGTGGATGCACAAGATGATCTACAGCCGGCTAGTTCTGCTTCATTCAACAGGGGGTCCTCTCAAAAATCACCTGAACATGACTATAAATCTTCGAAAAAAGGTAAGGTTCAGTGCACAAATAATATACAACAGCCAGAATTAACATCCAAATAAATTTGAAGGCCTCTGTTTATGCATACGGCACCGGCTAGCTTGTGAGTGCAGCTTGGCACATAGCACGATTAAAGTTTAAGATTGTGTCGGCTGATGAATTCATTAGATTCTCGAATTAAAATCTCATCCCATTGACTGACTTTATTAGCTGATTTCTATTCATTACTGCAGATTGGAGAATATGAAAATTGGCAGTATTCAAAACAATGCACTAGCTCTCTACTAGTCATTCACTGATTTGCAAAATCCACTGACTTGAAATTAGTAGGATGATTATTACATTACGAATTCGGATCAATGAAAATGATAAATCAAAGAGGGTGCCTCTTCCATTCAGTAGAGATCCGAATACTCACAATATTGAAAAATGGTGTCGATTGTTGAGGCAATAATTGCTTCTTCTATTCGCTATATTTCAGGTAATGGCAAATTCCCATTAACATTTAATTCCTGAAATTAATGTACTTCCCCAATAAAGATACAATACCACATTGTTATTAGGTTCACAAGTTTACAGCTCATATTATAGATCTCTCACCCTATCCCTAGAATATATAATAAATAAGGATTCTTGATTTTGTCCAGATAATATTTTCCTAAAACGCATAGTGTCAATGATTCTGCTCTTCCAATTCTGTTGCCCCAGTACAAGCACCTGCCTGCCAACGATAATATTGGTCTTGAATTTTACATGATAATATATTATCACAGGTATAAAATTTGCTGATCAAATGATAAAAAATTCTAAATCATAAAACAATAATAATAATAATAATAATAATAATAATAATAATAATAATAATAATAACATTGTTGGTGGTTGCTCATCATTAGTTGGAGTAGAATATCTGAAGCGCCACAATGATGTGGCTAAGATCATCCATCAGAGATTAGCCCTACAGTATGGTTTTGTGGAAGAGGAGTGCCCATACTATGTCTATCTTCCAGCTCCAGTACTTGAAAATAATAGTGCCAAAATATACTGGGACGGCCAATCAGAACTGACTTGACAGTGATGGCCAACAGACCAGATGTGATGGTTTTGGACAAGCAAAAAAAGTGTGCCTTCCTGATTGATGTGGCAATTCCACTCAATCACAACATGAGAACAACTCAAGCTGAAAAGATCAATAAATATGCAGCTTTGGCTGAGGAATTGAAGGCATTATTCCATCTTGACTCTGTCAGAATTGTTCCGGTGGTCATGTCAGCGACTGGAGTTGTCCCAAGGGCCTTGCCAGGTGGTCTGAAAGAGCTTGGTATGAAGTGTTTGATAGCAGCAATCCAGAAGTCAGTCATACTTAATACTTGCCACATTGTAAGAAAATTCCTTTCGCAATAGCTTGTAGAATACCTGGTACATAGGCCTGTATTCTATGAGATGAAGCCATTCAAATAGAATGTGAATATAGGAATAATAATAATAATAATAATAATAATAATAATAATAATAATAATAATAATAATAATAATAATAAATAATAATAATATTAATAATTCGCAAATTATTATTAAATATTAAAAATAATAATACTTTTACTTCAAAAAATCTCATTTTTTCATGAAACCAAATTCGTTTTAAGACACTGGCTAAGAACAAAATCAAATTTTCCCCCCAAATTTACACTGACATTACAACATACTGTCACTTAAATAACAAAAAACTCCAACTTTTTCACACTTCATTTGTTCACTTGTTAACTTTCACTCTTTCGTCCACTTGTTAATGTTAAATAATCAAACGCATGTTTAGACATGAAGGATATAGCAAATAAGATAAGCAGCCTGCCTGCCTTGGCTGTAACATCTATTAAAAATGTTTGATTGCTTGGATTACTGGAGAGCCGATATGTAGGCTACTGTGCAGCACAATAACCTTGTGAGAAATTTCCAAATCCATTCAACATAATCAAACTTCAGAAGATTAAACGCCATTTCCAATTTGTCTCTTATTTCGAAAGACCAGGAAAATCTGAATCAACTTATTCAATTTACATGTATTAAAATTTAGACCCGACCTGGAATAAACAAGCTCTTTAGCAGGTGTCCACCTACCTGTTACCTAGAAGCCGCTGACAAGTGGTTTCAATAAGACAACAGAAGAAGCCGCGTGTACAGCCTTCTTGACAGGCTATCATTAAATCGGTGAGCTACCGGCAACCGGAGCACTTTTCGCAAGCCTTCTATTAATTGATAAACGGGATCACCAAATCAACAACACTATAATCGCTGGATGCTGGCTGGCTCCTACTCTTACCTTGCTCTTAATGAAATTGGATAACCGTGAACGTGGGCTTCTCCATTGATGTAAAAAACAAATCATGGAATAAAATAAAGTTATTAAATTGAATTTATTATGGTGATACCTTCCCGGTTTACACTACAAGAATCTGAATCGAGGTTGACGAAATTTTGAAATAGATTTATTTATAGGACACTGCTTCCTTTACAGTGAAAATTCTAATCAAATAATAATCTATATATTTTAACCTTCTCTTTCGTTTAAGGATATCTTTGAATACGTTTTTCAACTGTAATTATTTTTTTGCCTTGGAGTGACTGCTCCTGTTTGCGCTACTGTATTGCGATACTATAGTGGTTCAGACGCATTCATTGGGATTGGGAGACCTCGAAACTTTATAAGCGCTATTGATGATTATTAAATTTAGAAGATGATAAGTTTTCAAATCTTATTTTTATAAGATTATTCACTCAGGATTAATGTCCTCAAAATTTTAATAAGCCAGACGTTGAGTGTTATTATACAGTCTTATATAGTCAGTTATTATAGTCAGTCGAGTGTTATTATACAGTGTTATTATAGACGTTGAGTGTTATTATACAGTCTTATATAGTCAGTCTTATTATACAGTCTTATACTCTCTCTACAGTGCTATTAACTTAGTCAATTAGGAATTTTTTCATTTCATTTTCAAATAAATTATGGGAGTCTTAATTATCATGAAGTTTTGGAATGAAAAAGTATTTGCGTTATGAGGTATGTGGTGATTAGAATTGAGAAATGACATAGATTCTCAAATCTAATTTATGTATGGCTTTTGAGTTTCAAGATAAAAAACAATGAAATGATTTTGTTGGGCTACAATAATTATTATACTAAATTGTGATAAACAGCTATGAGCAGCGAGTCACCAGTAGAAAAAAATAAGGATCAGGATGAAAAATTCTGTGAGATTCAAGATGAATTAAAGGAGGTAAACGGTGAATCCATCACAGTAATTGATGGAAATGATTTTGAGTCCTTCGTTTCTTTGTGCTATTTTGTCTGCGTTCATTTCGTTGTAAAATAACTGGCCACAAATTCTAAAATTTCTTCATTTATTCATTCATATTACCACGGTACACACCAATTATACAAAAAAGTATAACATGCAAAATAACAAAATAATAATAGACTAAAACAACTATATTAAAATCAAGGCAAAACAGCTATGAATAGATAAGACATTATGCATTTTTGGAAAATTATCATCTCTATGAAACAGATTTGAAT